>JARHVA010000614.1:1117500-1437500 GCA_037957365.1 Torreya grandis | reverse complement strand
TCCATCCCCATTTTTCTCTCATTCTCCCTAAGATTTAGTCCACAATATCCCATTAACTTTATCACTATGGTAGGGTCACATAATAAGTCTCGCTTCAAGATCCAACATAAACTATACAACTAAATCTTGATCGATCATCCTAGACCCCATAAATCATTATTTTTTATTTGATTGGATCATTGTCTCCAACCACTCTTGGGCACAATATACCCCATGTTCCTATCTATTATTGTCATTAGATCCATTTTTCATAATCATTTCATTACAATTATTAATACTAATCACATTTTCATTATCTTAGTCTATGTTTATTTTTATGTGTGTGTATGAATGTATGTTATTGATTGTTAGGTAATTTAGTCTTGTATATATTACTTATCTTGTTTTCTGCAATTATCTTTTTATCTTTTTGCATTTTATCTTTTTACTTAATGGAAATGAGGATAGTATAAGTGACTACCTGAGCTCATCTTGGGTAAGTCATGTTAATGGAGCTCCCCATACATCACATTTTCAATGTGGCTTTGACTTCTATCATGTTATTGGCACACATTTATTCACTAGTCCAATATTAAAATGGATTGCCTACATCACTAATGGCTTTAAAAATTTCCACCCATCCCATCCCCCCCAATCCCATCACTATCTAGTATACCCATCTATATCTAACCTAGTAATCCTACCTCCCCATCCCTACCCACCTCCTTGGTGAAGGAGGATTGTTACCCAACCACAATTTGTGAGACATGAAATTCAAATTGGATTATCTTTCATTAGTACATTGATTCACATTTTTCATAAACCATACTTATTTCATTTTTGTCATTTAAAATAAACACATCCCAATAATATCACATCACAACACATCTATAAAGACACTAGTCACTCGCATAACATCTCATGATCCATATTATAACATCTATGTCATTTTAAAACACATCCATCTAAACATTAAATCATATAACATCACACAAATAATCATCTATCTACCATATCATCATCATCATCTAAACCAATACATATGTTTCTACCATCAATATCTAACTAACCATTCACATCACATTATAAAATTACCTATAATCATCGCATATGTCTCCTAATCACAACATCAATAAAAACATAATCATGACATCATGAAGCATAACACATAACATAACATCAAAATCCCATCATATATAACAGTCCCAAATGTCTACATGGAGTCCATGTCAAAAATTATAGATATAATATATGGGCCCTATGGGAATAAATGTGATATAATATATAAAAAAATCCAATGCAATTGCTTGCAACATCTTGACTAGGCTCAAGGTGGTCCTCTATATCATTGATGTATTGACTGTGATGAGATGGCTCTAAATATAAGTGCACACTTCTAAGGTGGCACTATCACCTCATATGAGTCCCTATAATATTATGCTTCGCACATCAGTCTCATAATATTTTTCATCACGTCATCTATCCCACTTACTATCATGGCCTTATCTACCTCTTCCTTGGCCCTCTCACCCATCTAAACCTCCCCTATCAAATCTCTAATCAAAGTTTGCATCTGACAAATATGATCTTATAAACCAATAATTTATGTATCTTGACTCTAAATGTGGATCTGTAACATTACTATTTGAGCCTTTAAGGAGGTCACCTATCCCTATAGACCTATAATCCATACCTATGCCTAGAATAATTTACCATCCCTCTATACCATCTACCCTTAGAACTAGGCTTGAATTTGATTTCTCTTGGTCATAATACCTACTATCTTGGAGATATATGCATGTACTTCCATCTTGAGACACCCTAATAAATATATCTCATCCTCTATAAATAGAAGTTGGGATGGTCCTAACCTATCACCATTCTCACTAGATTTAACCTATTTCCCACTAACATCAACCTATGTGTTGCTACCACTAGGATAAGTCCCACTTTCCCTAGCCTAATATGTAGCAACTACTTGATCCCCATTTAGACCTCCCTAATCCCCTCCATCTACATCCATAACATTGGGATGCCCCTATCCATCTTATGCCAAGACCTATCCTCTCCTCCACCTTCACAATCTCTCCTAAGCCTATAATACCCTAATAACTACTCCTCTCCTCACTCCATCCCTCCATCAAAGTAGTCTCATTAGTATCTTATGGGCCCACCATGTTGTCTAAGTAGCTATAACACCCAAGTCTAGAATGGGTGTCTAAAACTCCCATGGTATAGGGGTACGTCTATCATAATTTACACATGTTATACCCATATCCACTAGTCTCCCCCATTATGGCCTCTTCTAGTCACTCCATGAAAATATATGATCCTCACCTAGAACATTATAGTGTAGCCAAAACTATCTCTAAACCCAATCAAGTCTATAATGTTCTCTAATAATATCCTTCCAACCTATGAGGTAGCACTCTGTTAGCATATATTTTGTCACCTCTACCTCATCCTCCCATGTAAATTGTAGCCTTATGTAATCCATCTAGGTAACATTCTTTGGATGTAATCCATTCAATGCCTATCTATAAAAATTCATCTCCCATACATGGCCTCTTTGCAATCCTAATCTAATATACCAACCAAAAATGATAAGCTCATGAGGTTGTCTCACTACCTAAGTATTTAATTGCCACTAGATATCTATGTGCCTCCATCTCTAAATCTATAGCAAAAGTGAAGGACCCAGGCTCATAGATTATTTTTATTCTCCCAAGTTCAAATCCAAATACAAATGCACCAGCACCAATAGCCCCAAAACAAATACATTAAAATCCTATACCATGTTTGATATGACATCCCTAAGGCCCAAATGGAACCACTATCCTCTTTTGTGTAATAAGAGTATGTCATTAATAAGAGACATCATCACTAGTGTCAATCTATCAATGGTACCCTTCCATTGACATCTATCAATATCTACCCATATGTTCAACACACCAACCCATAACCTCCATGCCAGTGTCTATACTATAGCACTCAATGTGTGAAATCTCTAATAAATTATGTGTCCTATCATTCATAAACACAATATTTGGTACATGTCCTCCAAAGTCACTTTCATCTCTCCTATCATGAAATGGAAGGTACTCATCTTAGAATGCCATTGCTCTACCAATGTATTAACTATTTCTTAGTCAATATTAACCTTAGGCATGGTTGCTACATAATAAAGTCCCACTAGCTCTAATACTCCATACTCCATTAGGGTCAATAAGTGCATCTCATGTAGTACATGGGGCCTCTACAGTTGAGATGCCTTCACACCTAAGTCCTCCTACACCAATCATAAAACCCATCACTAAACCTACCCAATCACACATTCATTTTTAACCTATCTTGCCTAATCACCTATCTAAATTTACCATTTTTCACTTATTCCCCTAACTCCCAATCCCATTTATATTAATCCTAAAACCTAAGCCCTAAAATCCATGACCCATTCACATCATCTAATCTACACCTTATCCTAATATCCCTTGAATAATCCTAACTAATTCATTATTTCACCCCCTTACATCCCTAACCTCACTAACACCCATCCTCCATATCATATCCATTCATTAAACCCATTTACTTCCCATATCTTAAGTCTCTTCCCTAATTCATCTAAACCCCTAATCAACTAATTCACTAACCATCCTCCTACTTAAGCCTAACTAACTCACTAATCCTAATTAACCTCAAAAATTCATTTCCCCATCCTATTCCTCTCATCTAAATCCTTAACCACCCTTCCCTATCTCTTAAGTCCCTAGATTAAACCCCTATTCATCCCCCTTAACATTTAATCTACCACCACAATATCACTATTCATAATTTCACCCCAAATCATGACCTTGATAATATCATCATTCACATCTCATGGTTTTGTATAACCATGATTATAATATTTTGGTAATGTAAAACCATGATTCCCTATCTATATTATCATGATAGCATGACTCACAACCTGTAGTATTACAATACCATAATTCCTTAGTTGTTGTATTGTAATATTGTAGTTTATGATGGAATTATCTCTACTCTTAGGTGTAATAATGTAATTTAGGGAATTCTCCTTAGTCGTGGTATTTAACCCATGGTGTTTCTAATTAAAAATCCACAAATAAATATAAAAAATCACAAAAATCATAGGCTAGGGGTTAGTTACATACCAATGGTCCAATATCCTTAGGTCTCTGGAACTCTCTGACCCTATAACTATGATGTGAAGCTCATGGGATGTGATCCATGTTTTTATCTTATACCACTATTTCACCAAGGACAAAAGTCAAAATGAGCCCCTTTTCACCTCTTTTGTCTTATTTTATCCCCCCCCTTTTACACCCGCTTCACCCCTTTTAACCCTCACACACCCATCTTCTCACCTTATCAATCCCTTTTCACTCTTAAATCTCATATTTATCATCTATTATTTAATCACTATCCTCCCTAAGTCATCTTGGGCATGGCCTTCCATCTCCCCATCATACAACTTGATCTTGAGTTAGAACTACATTAGCTTGAGGTCTTCTAAGGCTATGTAGGTCGTACCTGACCATAACTTTGTGCCTAAGGATAACTCAATCCCTATTAATCCCTAATTACCATCCCATCCTAGATGGTATCACTCAATATTATTACATCATTCCAAGCTATGCATCATACATAAATTATATTATTTTCACTAATCAACTCATCCAATCTCCATTATAGGCTTTCAATCCCTCCCTATAATGTGTCCTTGCTATGGGAATTATCAACAGCTCATAGCCTATCTCTTCCCTTTATTTCTTGGATAATATATTTATCTTGTGAATTTAAATCTAATTAATCAATCTCATTTCTAAACATTAATCATTTGTATAGAACCCATATCTCAAGCCTAATCCATTGGGGCATCTCAATCATAGTTACACTCATCTTATGGTCATCTTAACTCTGCCTCATTATCCTAGTCTTATCCCACCCCTGAGACTTTTGTTTGAGAGATCATCTAGGTTTGTTCTACCCACATTCTCCCTCAAGGGGGAAAAATACCTAGTAATTACATTTCCATTCACTAATATGGTTTTTTTAAATACCATTACTCATCCCATCCTATCCACTCATAATACCCTTTCAACGAGGGGGAAAATGTATGCACCTAAATCTTCTCATCCTAATAATTCTAATAATTATACTAATTTAACCCATAATCACATTACCTATCTAATTAACTAATATCCTAATTTCTATAGAAAATTACCTACATCATATTAATATTAGTCCACCCTCACAACCAATTAATCATCCTCATTAACCACCAACTAGCCTATTTACCTACTAACCCACTTGGCAATTTAAATTTTATTTTTATTCACCTACCCATCTACCACCTTACTAAACTATCCATTCATGTAACCCTACTCCCTAATAGAGATTATATAATTGGATAATTCTATAATCTCCTCTAATTTTACCCTTTTCCTCTAAAATCCTCTATTCCATAGGTTTTCAAGGAATTAAAAATTCCTTGGAAATTCCCTAACCATTGATTTCAATAGTTCAAGATTAACTTTGAGCCATTTATTTTCCCTTTCTTGGATTATATAAATAATCCATACCTCTATGACCAATTAAATTTGAAACATATATATCTTACTTTTATCCATCACCCAAGCACTCTCATAGCCTTGTCAAATCCATCAATAAGCTAAAAATCCATTGAAGACATTATCAATCTCAATCAAGCAATCCAACAATCTAGTCATTTTATAGCCAAATTGGTTTAGAAATATTGGAGATGAGATGTAAGAGACAAAAATATGGTAAATGTTCTATTGTAAGTTTATAATTCTCTCTTTATCCTCTCCCTTTAAGTTGTTTGTATTTGTGTTTTTTATTGCTAAAAATAATAATATAGGAATAATCCAAAATGCACTCACATAGTATGGATAGAAGGAAGATCAGTTTTGGCATAAGAAGGTTGATTGACCTTGTGAATAAGGACAAATAATTTAGACTCCTTATGAAGAGGATGGAATAAATGAGGCCAATGAATCTATGGTGTTATTAAATTTGTTGGTTGGATGAGGAGTGGTCTGTATGACATAATGATTAAGGGTGGCTAATAACTATTCTAATAACATCTTATACCTCTAGAGTATGTTATTATTGCATTGATATATTATATTTATTTGATTTACTACCAATTGGGAGTTCTAAAAAATATGAAGTGACTTAATTCCAAGATCTAAAGCTATTTGGAGATGTATATTTAGGGCTTCAAATTCTCCCATATTATTAGTATAGTTAAATTGAATCTTAAAATATAGGGGGATAGGAATGCCTTCAAGTGTTATTATAATAATCCCAAATCCCCCTCCATGTTTCCATTTATATCCATAAAATAAAAATATCATTTGGCATTCAAAATATTTGTGGGATGTGAAGGCTATGGCTTCATTAGGGAATTCATAGCTAGATGGTATATTATCAGCAAGGGGTGATTCAACCAATTGATTGATGATGATCTACCCATTAATCATTTTTTAGTTAAGGAATTTAAGATCAAATTTAATGAGTATCATCATCCATCTTACCATCAATTAATTTTTATAGGCTTTTGAATGCATGAACTTAAGAGGATCAATATTGGTAATCACATAAGTCGTGTGATTAAGAAAATCATGACAAAGCTTGGAAGATATGAATACTAGGGCCAATAATAATATTTTAGCATTTTTATAATGAGTCTCAAACTCAAAAAAAATATGGATTATATAATAAACCAATTACTCTTTGTGTTGATCATCTTGATGGGTAAGCATGGCACCTAAAGCATGATCTATAGATAAGATATATAAGTAAAAAGGCTTATCCTCTCTTGTAATAATAAATGTAGGGGGAGATGATAAATACTTCTTAAGAGTATCAAATTCCACTTGAAAATTCAAATCCCACATAAACTAGGTGTCTTTATTAAGAAGGTGATGGAAAGCTTGACATCAGTCTAACAATTATGAAAGAAGGTAGTGAATAGAATACAATTTCCATTATAAATTATGACTATGATTTAGGTTATATGGAGTCAAAATATTGATAATGGCCTTAATTTTTTTAGGATCAACCTAAATTACTCAAAGTGATATGATAAAACCTATCATCTTACCTAATAAAACTCCAAAAACACACTTTTTAGGGTTAAGATGAACCTGATATTGGATCAAACAAGTGAAGATTTACTAAAGGATGGATAAGTGATCCTTATTATTCCTATATTTACCAAGGAGATCATCCATATAATCTAAAATGATTTTATTAATTAAATCATGGGAAATATAGTTCATAGCATGTTGGTAAGTTGTTCCTACATTCTTTAAACCAAAGGGTATGACCCTATAACAAAAATTCCACCATAAAGTAATAAAATAGGTTTTATGTTGATATTTTGGGGTGATAAGGATATGATTATAATAATAAAATATTTTCATGAGTGACAACATCTCATGTCCTATAGTGAGGTCTATGAGCTAGTTAATATTAGGAAGGGGAAAATCATCTTTTAGATAAGCAGGGTTAAGGCTATGAAAGTTGGTACAAAGGTGCAATCACTCAATGGGTTTTATGATAGGTAATATGTTAGATACCCATTGTGTGTAATAAATGGGTTGGATAAAGTTAATGGATAATAACTATTGTAATTTTCATTTGATAAGAAGTTTTATGTGAGGATGCATCTTACAAAGCTTTTGCTTCAGTATTTTAGCTTCAAGAATGGTAATGATGTTATGGATGATTATAGTAGGGTCAATTATGGGCATATAATTATAATACCAATCAAAATATTGGTTATTATTAGCATGGAATGCTACAAAATCTTGGTGTTCCTAAGTATCTAAGGATTGACTCACTTTGATATTTCATAAGGCTTTGAGAGTCACTATGTTAATATCAGTTGTAACCTCATTTAAAAGGATAAGAGACTCAAATGGTATGATATTCCTTAGATATGAATCCCCTATCCATAAATAATTTAAAATGGATTCATCATCTTGACACTATTGGATTGAGGAAGAATATTCATCATTTAGGTCAAGGAAAACTAAAGGAAGGGATATGGTTTTCTTGCTTCTTTGATAAGTTAGCAATTCCAAGTGAATGGCACTAATCAAAAATTAGTTAGGTGGGATGGAAATGGTGTCATTATTTTTCATAGGTTAATTGATATGGGATGAAGTATTTTTTTGATTCACATCCATAGGGACATGGGATATCAAAGTGTGATTGTTGTTGGCTTTAGGAGTTTTTTAAAAATTGAGGCCATGTTTCTCATGCAATTTTATAAGGTCATTTATCATAACCTCATGGGGTCTTATCAGTAATGTCCTAAGCCAAAACCTTTCCAAACACATCATTGTCAATATGTTTGTGTGAAGTGTGGGTTGTTAATAAAGGAGAAGTTAGATATAGATTATTGGGCATGAATTTGACTTTCCATATATAAAAGAGATTGGTCAATTCCTCTTTAGGTTAAGTGTGTTTGGAGATGAAGATATTAAAAGGGGATAATATCTCCTAAATTGAGTTGGTAGGTATGTTTTCAATTAGGATGCCCATATTCTTGAGGGGTTGATAAAGTGCTAATCATTATCAAATGATATTCCCCTATAGAAAGTTGATGGAATGTCAAGTCGAAAGAGTTTACATCAGGGATACGGGATGAAGGTATAGTAGAGATAGCATATGTTCCATCCAAAATATAAATAAATTGATTTATTTAAGGCTATAAAGACATTATTAATCTGATAAGTTAGGTTGTATGTCTTGAACATATGTGGATCTACTAGAACAACATGGATCTTACCCTTTGCTCAAATTTAAGACATCGGCACAAAGTGGAGAGAATACAATAGATAGAAGGTATCCAAGGATGTCCTAGGAGGATGTTATATTAAAATTCCCCTTCTATTGTGTAAAAAAACTAGGGGAGGGTATGTATACCTAATTGGATGGGAAGAATAATAGTACCTAACATGGGGTCCACAATATCATTAAAGACTCATAGGGTGATTATATATTGAGCTACAATAGTTATAGGTAACTAGAGTTGACTAAAAGCATGTAAGGAGCTAATATTTGCTCCATTATCAATCATAACTCTTTTGATTTGGGTCTGATTAATTTGGGCAATAATAAGTAATGACAAATCATGGTCATCAAGTTGTAATGGAGATATTTAAGAATCATGAAATGTGATGGATGAAAACTTCTACAAAGATGCAATTAAAGCTAGTAGAGGTTGAGATTCATCTTATTGTGTTTGATTGTATTTTAATGCTTTTATCATAGCCTCATGATGTTGTGGAGATTTTTAGACAAGTTCATATAAAGACATCTTGATGAGGAGTTGATGGAGTAAATTTACAATGGATATCTGTATCAAGTCTGAAGCATTATTATTTTATGCTTTCCCTAAAATAGAAATTTTAGGTTTTAGGATAGGTGTTGTAGACTATATATGGTATAATTAGGAGCTTTTTCAATATTTTCCTTGGCTTTGTTGGGATTTTGGGTCTTATGACCTTGGGTCTATGATCATGTGACTATGTGTATTATGTTTATCTAAAATAATGGTGGGTTTATTGTGTTTTTAAAATTCTCCAAATCTAGAGTGTTTAAGAGGGGTTGATACTAATTCTTATTAGAGGTTTCATCTTCCTTTAAAATTTGATCTAACCCTCTTGGTAATATACTATTTCATGGAGTGGTCGTGACTCTAGTAGTTTGGTTATGACGATATTCATGACCGAACTATTCTATTAAAACATCATCCTCTTCTAATAAATTTTGGAATATATATTTTAGCATGTTAAAAAATTTAGTATCATGTCTTACTAGCTGATGTTAAAGCACATTTCTTCATTTCTTGATATGTTATCAATTTTTGAATATGGGGGTTAATATGTTTTATAGGTGGTAGTGTGATAAGGGAAGTTTGAAGAAGTTGATCAAGAATATTAGATTAAGACCGCCATAATGTATCTTGGTTTGGTTTTTTGACCTTTCGAGGCATTGTCATGGAGGTAACATTAACTTTTGGGTCTCAATTCTTCACATTGATTGTTCAAATATTTCTCACAAAGGGTGATTTATGTTTAGGATAAGACCTTATACCTAGATTTTATGGGTAATAAGGATTTAAGGGATTGTGTATTGGAATTATTACTATGGGAAGATCCCTTTGTATTAGTATATGCTTCTTATAATAGGATTATATAATGGTGGATTTTTGTCTCACCAAAAGATGAGGTCTTATATGGATGCTCTAGTTTTAATTGGTGGCAAAACCATGTTCCCTTTTTGAATATAGTCAGAGGTAGTAGGGATATCCTCTTTAGGGATTTAAATTCTTATGTGTGGATATTGTAAGGATTTACCCTGTGATTCCCCAAGGTTTTTGTTTCCACTTCCTAAAACACATCCCCTAATTTATCTTTTTACAATATTTGGCTCACCCTAAGCTATAAGGGAAGTTAGTTTTTGACTTGGTTGAGGTAATGTAATAGTCCTCTCAAGAGGGAGTAAGCTAGAGGGCATGAGTATGTTATGAAAAGGTGTTTTAGTGACTAAAGGATTAGTATTCATATCTTCTAGGATATCTAACAAGTATCCTCCTTAATAACTATCTCATCCTTTGTGTTTAGTTAATTATCTTGAGACAATCAGATTTAGGTAATTGTTCCTCAAGAGGATCCCAAAAATGAGATCTATAAAACTTAAGTGAGTCTTGGGGATAGATATAATTGATTTATATGGTTCAAAATCATATCCTATAAGTAGATATAGGATTTTATTTGTTTTGTAAGGTGATTCAAAAGCACTATCGACCTATTTAGGTAAAAGTTAATCATGGATTGTACTTATAACATGTGTATCATGATTCAAGGTGCATCCTGAGTTAGCTTGTATGGAATTATATGTATAGGGATGGTTGGGGAAATTTTTTATAAATATATCTTTGGATTGATTAGGAGGATCAATAGGATTATCTAACTGTAATTCTCCTTAGTTAATAAGTTTTTTAACTAGACATTTTAATTCGAAATACCTATTGACTTAACGACTTGGTACATGATGGTAGTGTTGTGACTTGTATTGTCACCCCTTGAGGATATGCCTAGATCTCCTTATCTAAGTGGCACAATGGAAACATCTCACTTGCTTTGGGTAAACAATTTTGTAAATGACTCTATAGAAGGGCTAGTTCCCTTGATGCACTCTTTGAAACATGTTCTTATCTCTCAAATTTGCATGAAAAGGGGTAAAGAGGAAAAAATAAGAAACTAAAAGGTGACGCACAAATATTTAATTTCCTCTTATTGACTGAAATTACACTACTTAGAGAAAAACAAATCTTTCTTCACATAAAAATCACAACACAAGACAGATTGTTACATCAATGTTTCATATGCTAGGTTCAAAAGGAATTTTGATACTTAGGAGGGTAATTGATGATTCCTTAGGAGAATACAATCATTAAATACTTATAAAACACTTATACACTTAGAAAATAACACTAAAAAGGACTTGTAACAATTACTCTTCTACACACTTGGTGAATAATCAAGGATAACATGTTAGAAAAGATCATCTTCTACTAGACAAGAAAAACCAAATTGAAACAACACTCAATTTTACAGCATGTAAGTAGGAAAATTCAGTTTTTTATTTAATTAAGAGACATTAAAATATAAAATTTTCTAGGGTTTCACAATTAACTAATGGAGGCTTCTCAAAAGACCCAAAAAGGTATATTTATAGTATTTGAAAGAGGGATGAGATAGGAGAATTCCAAAGGTCACTTGGACACCTTTAAAGTTGAGAAAAGAGGTTAAAAATGCATGATAAAGATATTTGAAATGAATCATGAAATGTCAAGAGGTCCAAATTTCCATACAAGTCATGAAACTTATGAAAAGTGGTATGAAACTCCTCATTCTGGCTCAAAAAATTACCTTCATGATTTGGACCTATTTGAAAATCCAAAAACTAAATAAGGATAGTTATGATGATTGGAAAGAGAGGTAAGGATTTTATACATTCCTTTCCATGCATTGGTTATATTCCTACTCATCTAGAAACTCCTAGAAGGAAGCCATCATTGCCTATAGTTTAAAAAACTCCTCTTTTCTGTCACCCCACACTTGACCTCAAAATTAGAATTATTTTTCCTTAAAAATCCATGGAAGGGAGTGTATTAAAATTTTAAATAACCTACATGTCCTTATACTTCTTAGGTGAACCTTAAAAGGACATCCACTTGAGGTTTTCACACTTCATGCCCTTATGTTCACTATGTTAGTTTTGATTGGCTAATATCAGAGCTCCAGTTTGGATACTTAGGTGTTTTTTATTATAATTATATTACTATAAGGAGTTATAAAAATTATATATCTTACTCCCAAACTTTATTTAATCTTTTGAAACCTCTTGGAACCTTAAAAACACACAAAATGGTCAAAAATACCCTATTTTACACTCTATCTATACAATTTCATACAACTCAAAAGTATGGGAGGAAGCTTGAGAGAGTCCTCTACAAGTAAAAATCACTTCATGTTCAAAATATTTAATTTGGATATCTCTCAAAACTTTTTTTCTCCATCAAGACTTGACCAAGGGTTTAGTAGGCTTTTAGGTAGTTTTTAGTCTTAAGCTTTGTTCATAAAGCTCTAACATTGGAAATACCAATAAATGCCACAATAATGATGTTAGGAGACCCTAATAAACCCTCCAAACTTATTTTATATCCATTCATAGTCTCAAAAAATATATGATTACTTGAAACCACCCCATCAAACTTGTTTATACCTCTTTTGCATGCTTGGACTATCTTAGAGTTAAAATTAGATTTCCCATAGGTCTATTTTCATAAAAAATATTAGAAATGTCTAATTTAATCTCCCTAACATGTTCCAATCATTTGTATATCTCATCAGGAGCTAGAAATTAGGTTGGACCCCCAATTGGCCTTAGGTTTGAACCTTACCTAACAAGCCTCTCTACACCATTGAGGATGTAGACCTTCCTATAAGTTTTATCTCCTTTGTGGGATAATAATAATGCTGAACTTTATGTGTTTCAACCTATAAAGTAACCCTATAGCCTTCCAAGTACTCTTTCTCATCTCTTCTTCTTTTTCACCAATTCGGCCTAGTTGAGACCCCTGGCGTTTGACTACATATGGTTGTCCACCAACACTTTATAGTGTTTTATCATCAAAATTGGGCCAAATTAATGTTTTTTATAGATAAATATAGGTTACTACATCATCCCCAATCATCAAATTATGTTTCAAAGGCACCCAATGCCCATTTAGGTTACATTTTATCCATTTTTACCTTTGTGTTGGCCTAAAAGTGGCCTACCTCTGAGACACAATAGAGGATATATTCCATAATTTTAAAAGAAAACCATTTACATGAGGATTATATATTGGTCATGAGGACTCCTTGAATAAGAATTTAGATCAAAATGACCCTTTTAGCACCTTCAAACATCTAAAACCCCAAGGCAAACTTTAAAGCATTGACTGTGTGCATGCTTAAATTGGCATTAAGCCAAAATTGGATTTATTTTGTAAGTTCATTTATACTCCAAGAGATTTAAAACACTTTTTAAATATATATAAACATGTTTCCATGGATTATAATTCCCATTTGATACTAGAACTGATATTGACTCCCCACTTGGGGTTTAGGCCTAAACCAAGTCTAATAAGCATGTTTACATCCTTAAAGTTCTAGGCCATTATGGCATGTTTTAGTAACCTTTGAATGGTTTCTCATGTTTTTATAGATGAAAAACAACTACCTACACCTCTTTTAAAGGTTGAAACAACTCCTAAACTACGCTCTTACCTTCAATCTCCAAAACTATAGGTTTGCACCCTTGGGAGGTGCCCTCTATCTGAGATAAAATAGAGGGCACTTCCCCTATTTACATAGAAAAAATAAATATATTTTGGGATTATCCAAGTGATTTATATGATATATACATATTTTTGGATCTTAATCACATGGATAGGTCCTTAAAACTTCATAAAATCTCCAAGGTAGACTGTGTACAAGGGCATGGGTAGGGGTTGTATGTGCATTGTTAGAGCCTTTCTTGGCCTTGTTCATAATGTGTGAGGGTATAATGAGAATATTTAAACTATAATGAAATTAATTAAAACTCATTTATCATTCCAAATTTTTCAAACACCTCACATATGCCTTATTTTTCAACTTGATGGATTGTTGACTATGTTTCCTATTTGGAAGAGGAACCTGTAGGTGCACTTGTATAGTTTAGGTCTATAAAATAATTTACAAGACCATATTTATATTTCCAAGCTCATTTTACAATCATATAGGTCATTTCACATCATTATTATACCCTTCTTATGCACTTGAGCTTCTCAACTGAGTCCTTCCCTACTAGATTGAGACACCCTATCTTTGATTCTTGTAGGTGTATAAAGCTCCAACTGAGCTTGGTTATGATATTTTAATACCTCCTTTTAATCCCCTAATGTCACATATCATTATTAAAATCATTTTTAGTGTCTTAAAATAACACCTAAGCACTCAAGCTAGCTCACTATTTGTATATGATGTTGTAGGTGCCTAATTTCCATTAAAGGGACACCTATAGGTGGCCATAGGGCTTACAAGATTATGTCTCAACCTCCTCTTGATAAACTTCATGCCATTATGACATAATTTATCCAATTTAATCATCCTAGTCATGATATTTTTTTCATTATTTCTCCTTAAGGTTTCAAAATTCATTCAAGATTTCAAACCTATAGATATTACTCCCTGATATTAGTGTTTTTTGAGGTCACTTTGAGGCCCTTCATTTCCACCTTCCACTCACTTCCTTACTCCCGTCCTTGACTTATCTCTTGTCCATACTATAGGTTATAATTTTCACCAATATAAATGTTTTGGAATGCTTTTTAATCATGTTTTAATAGATCCACAAAAACCTCTTGGAGCTTTATTTTCACATTTTAGGGAAAGCTTCCCTAAACTCAATAATTTTCCCTTTAAACATGGTTTACCTTTCTATTTGTCCATAAGACACTCCAAGAAGTTTTTTAATGTTAAAATCACCTACTATATTCCAAAATAATTTTATTTTCATGTTTCAATCCTCCACAAAAAAATTCTCAAAGCGCTATTAATACATCTATAGATGAGCATTTTTACACACAGGTAGTAAAGCTTAGGTAGCTATCATGGAATGAGTAGTATTCATTATAATTTGATTTAAATGATCTAAGGCCTCATTTAATACCTTAAAATTAAATTTTCACATTTAAAAAGGATTGAAACCAAAATTAATGCTTTGATGATGTCATCATGAGATGCATGTATGTGTGTATGGGTTGAATATGGATAGTGAGTGTGGAATAGAGTGACAAGGGTGGATAAAAGGCCTCATGGGTAGATAAAACTCATTTTAAACATATCTAATACATTATTTACATCCATTAGGTTTGAAATCAAGATAAATAACATCTATCCCAACATGAAAACTCTTGTAAACATGTTGTAAGAGAGCAAGCAAGGTGTCTCATGACTAGTTTAACATGATGAATGAGCTTATCACCAAACTTATACTTTTACAAAGCAAATAAGTGGAACCTCCTCATATATTAATGACTTTTATAACTAAAACACTTTGATTACAACTCCATGAACAAGATAAAATAGTTTATACAGGTGACTATAAGTGAAATTACACAAAGAGTTGATTGTGAGGAAAGATAAGGGTGCAAGATGCCCAAAACATGATATAGTGAAAATAAAACATGGAATAATTTGAATATATGTATTTAATACTTGTGTAAAATCATTTGAAAATTACATGGGACCTTTATAGGGAACCAACATTCTACAAATAAGAAAAACTTTGATTGAGACTGCACATGGTGGCACTTTCCTTTCAACATGGATTAACTTGCTAATAAAAACACCATGAAACATGAAATTGAGTGTGTATATAATTTTATAAAGTATCCAATATCCTCTAAATTCAACATCACCAACTAGTTCATATGGATTTGACCAAAATTGAGCAAAACCTATAGCGTGCATGAAATGGCTGGCAAAAAAGTACAATCAAATTCTAAAGGATGATTCATAAAGAATAGTTGATCAATAATTGCACTCTTGATATGGAAATTAATGTATCTAAGTTTAATATCACCTCCCAAAATCATTTTCTTTGAAACCTCTTTAGATGTCTACTAATCACAAACTTGAAGGTCACTTTTATATGTTTAGAAAGGCAAAAAAATTAGTAGAATGGTTTTGGCTTATAAATGTCACTTCCAAATAATTTCAAGATTTTATACAAGTGTGATGAAGATTAAAATGCCTTCCATGATCTTTTTCTATGTGGCACACTTCTCCATGGGTTGTACAAGTTCCAAATGTTCCCCTTTTTAGTTGGTTTCTTGAATTTCAATTATACAACCTACAATATTCTGATGTAACTAACATAATTAAAAGGTAACCTAAATTATTTAACATTTTCAAGGAAAAAAGGACACATGGGCACCTTGGGAACCATCCCACTTGCATATATGACCCTTAAAATCTAAATAAAAGACTCAAAATGAAAAATAAACCCATTAGACCATGGCTAAGTCTAAAAAATCATTATATAACATAAAATGAATTATAATATAGCCTAAGACAAATATTTAGACCCCTAAACATCTAAAAAATCCAATTTTTTACCTATAAGAGTCCAAATTTGACCTAAAAGTCAAATTTAGTCAACAAAATGGTGACTCATAGGAGTATTATCCCTGTTATACCAAAGACCAGTAACCTTATCCTATCATGGGCTAAGTGAGTCAATGATTTATTTAATAAAACTAATAAGTAATTTCCTAAAACATACACAAAACAACCACAACACAACAAGCAAACACAAGATAAAGTAAGACACCAACAAGACTCACACATGTGCATAAGTACCAAGGGAAAATAAGGAAAACAACAAGTATGAACAAGGAAAGAGTATAGCCTTAGTATAAATTCTTGAGATACATCCCATTGAATAGGACATGAAGCTCCTCTCCATCAAACTTTGAAATTTGGAAAGCATTGTGTTACTTGCATTGAGTGATGACATAAGGGCCACTCTACAAAGCATCAAACTTTATGTGTTTTCAAATCTTAGCCATATCTTCATCCCACTTTAGAGTAATGTATCCCTCTTGGAATATTTTTGGAATGGATTTCTTGTCAAAGTATCTCTTTGTTTGATATTGATGAGCCCACATAGTTTTCATAGCTTAATCTCTTATTTCTTCAAGCTCCATCAACTCACACAACCTGACTTCCATGCTTTCATTTTCCATCAACTCCAGTTGATAGGTGAGATCCAATGTTGGTAACTAAAGTGAAATAGGTAGTCTATCTTCTCTCCCATAAATAAGTGACTATGGTGAGTTTTCAATTGCTCTCTTAGGGGTGATTCTATCATCTCAAAGAGTTATCTTCAACTTAGAATGCTAATTCCTTTGGTTTTCCTCCATTGTCCTCTTTATGATCCTGATTAGATTCTTATTAATGGACTTGGATAGTCCATTACCATATGGATAATAGTTGGAAGAAGTACCAAGATAAATGTCATGTTTCAAAGCCCATTCACTTATATTCATTCCAAGGAAAGCTAATACATTATCTAAAATTATTATTAAAGGAGCCCTAAACCTTGTCACTATGCCTTCATAAAAGTATAGAACTAAACTTTCATTTTCTTCCTTGAGAGAAACATCCTCCACCCATATTGTAAAGTAATCTATAACAATCAACACCCACTTTTAGCCAACACTAAAAGTGGCTTGATTAGGTTTATGAAATCTAGATTCCATTGCATAAAAGGTTGGTCTACCTATATTGAATGAAGAGGCAAGGCTAAAATATTTTATTTACAATCAAATAGAGAAACTTTTTGACATTTCCTTACCTAATCATGGGTTTATTTGAACAAACTCAACCAAAAATATCCATCTCTCATAATCTTAGTAGTTATGGTTCTTAGAGTAAAGTGACCACCAACTGATCCATCATGAAACTCAAGAAATATTTTCTCAACCTGATCTAATTCAACACATATCAATAGCATACCTGATAATTCATTTCTAAACAACACTCCATCAACAAGTACATAATTCATAGATTGTAATTTGAAGTACCATCTTTCAGCTCTATCTAGGCCTTGAGGACACTCACCAGTTTGAATAAAATGGATCATTTCTTGTGTCCAACTCCTCATTGATGAAGAATTAATTATCATAGGGTCATCATGGAGGTTTAAAAAAACTTATTTTTTATCTTTAAAATTTGAATCAAGGTGCTAGCATAACCCCTTTCCTTTTACTAGCTTGGTTGTCTTGATTTTTACATCATACTCCATCACTTTTGTAATCCAACCAACCATTTTTTCATTCAATTCTCTACTCAAAATGAAGTCTTTGACACTATAATTAGGTACCAATATGTGAATATTTTTTTTAGATAACATATGCCTAAACTTAGTTATAATTATACCAACTGAAAGTACTTTCTTCTCTACATAGGTGTATCTTACCTCGTAACCTTCCAAACCTTGACTAAAGAAGGCAATAAGCTGCTCCAAGTTTTATTTATTTGATTGAGTAAGCATGGTATAAATTACCTCATCATTTAAAAAGGTATACAAGTTTAAGTCATTTTATAAATTAAGACTTGCAAGATTTGGAGCTTGGGCAACATCTTGTTTAGTCTCTTGAAAACTCTCCTTCCTTCTTTTTGTCCCAGTGAACACTTCAGCTTTCCTTAGCATAGAGTTTAGGGGCTTGTCTAAATTATAAAAATTAGGAATGAACCTCCTTATGAAATTTATTATTCTAAATAAACTTTTCAAAACTTTCTTATGTTTGGGTAAATCCAATGCCAAGATTGCACTCAACCTTATAGGATCTATGGATAGACCTTTTTTGGAGATAGTGTATCCTTAAAGTTTTCCTTCATGGATAGCAAACACACACTTATTTGGGTTGAGAGAGATTAAAAACTCTCTACATCTCTCAAAAATATGCCTAAGGTGATTCAAGTTATCCTTTGCGTCTTTGGACAAGACCGTGATATCATCAAGATACACCAACATAATGTCATTTATTAGACTATAAACACTAGAAAACCATACTAGATGTCAAAATGCCTTAGGACCCTTCTTGACCCTACCAGACCCTGAGTATATTTGACCACCTAGTTAACTAAATTCACTAACTTACTAACTTGAACCTTAAGCCACCTCTTTCAACCCACCTTGAGCCCTTTTCTCTGAGATACTCTACTATTGATGGTCACCTTAGCTATCAATGGTTATCCTGACCATCAATGGTTGGGTCTCCACTCTTATAACACACCACTAGTTTTGTGTAGATTAATGAGGCACAATTTAATATGTTCTCCTTATATGGTGCTAATGAACTCCCAAGCATTAAAATCAGCATGCCAACCTACTAGGGAACCTTATATCTTCCATTTCTCTTTTCTTATAAAAAGAGGGGAGTAGAAGGTTAAATGGATCCACAATACATCATCACAAGCACTCTTACATATAGGTATTCAATATTTTGAGCATTTAGTCTTCCTTTAATAAATCAACAATAGCAAAAAAGACCTAAAACTCTACCAAATTTTTTTAAGGCCAAAGTACTGTTAATCTAGTGAAATTTCCCTAGACTTCAAACATCAGCCATCTAGCAATCTACAAGTATATTCTACTTGTTCTTTGTTTCCTTATATTTCTAACCCCCTAACATAATCAAACCTATCTACACCTTATTTCCCAACTTCTAGATCCTTAATAGAACCATTATCAAACCATTCACCCATTCTATAACTCATTTTTGAATACCTTTAAGAATCTATAGGCAACCATCAATGGTTAGTACAACCATCAATGGTCACCCCCAATCATCAACCATTACCCAACTATTAAAGGTTACCTTAACCATTGACAGTTCACCCAACCACTGATGGTCACTATGGTAGAAAATAATAGCAAGCTATTTTTAGCCCCTTAACCCCAACCAAACCCAACTTTTTGTGTTCCTACCTATTCACAGACCCTTTTCTAATTTTCTAAACCTGACTTCACCCACATTAACATGAGTATTGATCCTCTTTTTCTATATTTAGTGATTTTTTTTAACAATCATTCTACTTTCTTCTTGTACTGCATTTCATTTTCTTTATGTAAGTACCTTACTTTTATCATTTTAAACTTAATTATTATTATGATTAGATTGATAGCCTCCTATCAATATTATGCTTCTTAGATCTAGCTCATGCTATGAAGTCCACCCAATTATCTTGATAACAACCCCTTTGTTAGTGTTTTCTTATCTATAGGTTATTCCTTCCAAGCCAAATAGGAGTTTTACATCTTCATATGTATTACATGCACATCACCAACCAATTATTTCTACCACACTATTATTACTAGTTTCTTAGCTTCTTCCAAAATTAATAAATGATCAAAAATTAAGTAAAACATTTTGGCATGCCTAGTGTGACACTAGCATCATCTAGGTTCCCCCTTCTTTCTTCCTTTATTCTTTTCTCATACAATGAAATATGAAATTTCTTTTGGGCTTAAATAAAATACCTTGCATACATTATTTTTTCTACTTAATTTTATTTCATCTAGTTAACTTAAAGGAAAAAGTAATCAATTGTAGTTTTCACTCTTGTTATCACACACTTTACAAAAACACACAATCAATCAGTACATCAAAACAAACTTGAGACAAGGCCTAACTAGGATTTCATCACCTAGAGGTAAACCTTACCCTTTCCTATCACTCCTACATGGAGTTCATTAGTAAAGGGAGAACCAACTTAGCTCTCTGGTTGAGTATAAACTCTAAAATTTAGTATATCTTAGCTAAGCACCCAACACCCTTATTATTACAGTGTGTGAAGTGAGGGGGTATGCCCCAATATCAAGCCATGTACTTAATTTCAATATAAATTTCTTTCTTTTGAGCACCTAAACAAAACCTAAAACCAGCCTTAGATTTCTTCTTTAGTACTTAATCTACAAGCCAAATTTCTTCTTCACACTTTCTAAGGCATAAGCCAAAAATGATCTAAAAAGAATCCTAAGTTTTAAATTCATGTTTAGTGTATGTTGGATTGCCTTGAGATTCTTTTCATTTTTCTTTATTTTAGTTTTAAGTGTGAGTTGTCATTTATTTTCTATTTCTTGCATGGTTTTTACTAGACAACAATTTAGGAATCAAACCAACTAAGAACCACTATCTTCCTCGTCCTCTTCTTCCATAGAGTATAATTCATATGTTGAGATTTCTCTTCATCTTTCTCCTCCTCCTACCATGCTTCAAATAGTTTTTTTAGGGTGATGTAAATTTTTCTACCTTCCTTGATAACAACCATGTGGCCTTCCAACATTATCTCAATACCTTAGCTCACCGCAACCCTATTACTTTGGTTCTTCCTATGAATTACCCTTTATGGTATGCCTCCCCCTCTTATGGTTGGTGTTACCTCCACCCAAACTTTTATCACCTAATCATCTTCTTCTACCAATATCCCATCCACTACCACCATCGAAACCCAATCCAACATTCCAACCAATAACCAAACACCCCCTACACCAACCAACACCTCTAATATAGGGGAAACCTTACCTCTTCCATCCACCATGGGGGTATCTTCTACACCTATTTACACCATTCTACTTATCACCACCAACCTACCAATTTATACCCCTCTTCAAGATTTGGTACTTTCCATACCCCCTACCATTCCACCTTTTAGTACAAGATTTAATACTCAACATCAACCATCTACCAACCCATCCATACCTCCAAATTAACCCATCTCCATCCCATAAGAAATACCCATGACATCTTACCAATATGTTCCTAGTCCAAAAGGATACATATCACCTTATACCCAACCTTTTGGGCCCATCAACCCTTATGTGGCACCATCCAAACCTATAATGACCACATACCTATATGTATTATCTTCTCAACCCTCTACCTCTTATCCATATATTATTTCCACCCAACCTCAACCAAACTTACCATCCAATTTTGTAGCTTCCCAATCTCAAACATATTTGATTAAGATGTTGATGGATAAAATGTCCAATCTTGAATCATTTATCTCTGGGGCCAATAACCTTTTATTTTATGATCAAATTTGTAATGAACCTATCCATCCATATGTCCCTATATGATCTTATCCTCCTCAATGGGAACTACCCAAGTTTTCTAGGTTCCAAATCAAGGAGGACCCCCAACAAAACTTGAGAGCATTTCACCATTCTTGATATTTGATTGCATATGATGATGCTCTTCTCCTTCCTACCTTCCCCATGTATTTATCAGGACTAGCTTTGGATTTGTATAGTGCTCTCACTAAGCACTCCATATTTTCATTTTCTCAACTTTTCCAAGTCTTTTTAGATCACTTTTTAGTTAATATATGTAAAAGGTCTCTATTACCGACCTCTACTCCATTAGGTAATTTGATGACAAATCAATTACCAATTTTGTAGCTAGATGGAGAGGTCTCATCAGCTAAATTTATCTCTCCTCACCACAACCTAAATTGATTGAGATTTTCTCTCAGGGTTGTGCTAGACATATTTCCCCCACTTTTCAAGTTTAAACTTTCCAAAATTTTGATGAGGCTTTCACCATGGCATGAAAATTATAAATCCAAGCCATTGATGAGGGAAAACTAAAACTATAGAAAAAAAATTTAATTTTAAATCTAATGAACCCTCCTCCACCAAAACCACCAATCAATCCAACCATTCCAATACCAAACCAAAGGTATGCACCAACTTGGTTGTCCTTAAAATTGATCCACCACCAAATGTCAACCAACCCAACCCAACCCAACCAATTCTTTTAATTCTTCCAACCAACCATAACTAAGTTACCAAAAAATAATATACTTTGATAGGGGAGTCTTATGCTTCAATTTTGGATAAACTAATCAAATCAAACATCATACAACTTCCTCTAATAAAACCTCCCCAACAATTTGATGCCTCTCACCCTACACCTAGTTGGTACAATGAGAATGATCTTTATCCTTTCCACCGCATAATTAGACATGACGTTAGTAGGTGAAATACCTTTAAAACTATTGTCCAAAATATGATTAATAAGGGATAACTTGTGTTTGATAATCCCAATGCACCCTTGAATTAGTCCCTTGGCATCTTTTGTAAACATTTTCCCAACCATGCCCCTTCAACTAACTATGATCATAATAAACCAAAATCATCTCATGCTCATGAGGTCCATATGATTAATGTCATTATTAATGAACCTATTATTGAGGATACCATTAACTCAACTACCTCTTTTTCCATTACACTAATTGAAGTGATGGATTCACCTTATATTCATTTGGACATTAAAATAGAGGAAATAACTACCCCTGTTTCTTTACTTATTGAAACCATGGACCTATCCACATCTCCTTTGATAGAAATACCAAAGTATGCAAAAATTGATTCAAGCACCTCTTCACAAACTCCAACTATTGACATGGTTGAGTTACCCACCATTCCTTTTTACATCCCAACAAAATATGTAACCATCTCCATTCCTTCACTTGACCCCATCACACCTTCCTTACCTACCATGGAACCAACCACTCTCTCTTTGGAAACCACTCCAAAGGAAGAGATCACCTTACCTCTACTTTCCATGGAGGAAACATCCTCTAAAACCTTGGAATCATACATCAAGAACATAGGTGAATAAATTCACCCCTCACCTCCACCTAGGGGCTTAACTTTTGAAACTAATGACCAAGGAATCAACCCTATTTACAATCCTTTTTCTAGACTGGTCCAAATACTAGAGTTACTTCTCAACCCAACCTAGATAGAGCCACTTTTTAGCACCATCTTGGCCTCCCTTACCAAAACAAACCTAAACCTTCATCCTAACTTATATCCACCATCAAACCTATAATTACCTCAACAAACACTTTTTCCTCCAAAACCATAGGAGAACAATCCAACCCATCTCCATCTAAATTTTTCAAATCATCTTATGCCTCTCTAATGAAACCCATCAAGAATCTAGGAATAAAACCTACTCCTAGCGTAGCTCACCCATAATTTAAGTTAAACTTAACCCCTTCTAATCCACCAAATAAAACCCCAACTAAACCAATTAATAAGGTGGAATCATCTAAACTCCCACCTTGATCTAGACCTATACTACCTCCTTCATACTTACCTTCTATCTTAGGACCCCTTCCATCTACTATCTTTATTACCTATTCCTCATATATTAAGCCTTCTCCTTTTACTCTACCCACACCTATTACCAAACCATCAAAATATCCATCATTGTTATCTAACCTATCTACCTCTACCTTCCCACCTATCACCAAACCTTCACCCTAAACTAACCACAAACAAATAATCCCAACTAAAACCACCCACCAAAATTATTCCACCACCTCCCATTTCCATGGTGAATCCTACTCCTAAGAAGTCTCCCACTCTTATAACCAAAAACCCAACACCCTTAATGCCTTTGATCAAATCTTATTCAACCATTCTATATAGGTTATTACAAGCCTCCTCCTTAACCTTACCACCTATCAAAACTTTCAACCCTTCACATCTTAACCCATCATGGTTTAATGATAATTTGATTTTATCATACCATAGGACTCCTAGACATGATATGGAAAATTGAAAATCTCTCCAAACACTTGTCTATAGATTATGGGATGAGGATGATCTATTATCAGATGAACATCCCTTGAGCCCATTACCAACCCTACCACCAACTCAACCCATCCAAAATTTACCTACTCCTCCACTCTCATTCAAAGTGAGGAGTAATTGAAGAAACCATCTAGCCCAACACCTCCCTTAATCCACATTATCCATATGGTTAATTGATCTAGGGCCCAACTAAAGGATAAGGGAAAAGTAAAAGTGTCCATACCATAGACCTACCCTTTTCCCCCTCAACCTTGTAACCAAAACTAAGTGCCCTCACTATTTTAGATTAATTTCCATTCAATTCTTAATTTTGAAATCAAGTAATAAAACTAATAATAAGGGTATAATTGTGCTTTAGACAAATAATTATAAAAGTACACTCAAATTGGTTTGAAAATGTAGGAACAAATTTGAATTCCATGCAAGAGGGTTTATGAAATAATATTTGAAATGTTTTGGCCATTTTAATGATGCTATAGTACCCAAAATTTGTGACAAAAAAGTTTATTTCAAAAACTCTCTAAGGCAAAGATAATTTCCCACTATTTTTACAACATAACACTACTTTTCTTGACTCAAAATGTTGTGGTTTATAGACTCAAAATGCAAGTTTTTAGCACAAAATGGCTTAATTATATCAAGTGATGATAATGATTATGAGTTTTGAATGACCTTCAAACCAAATTGGAAATTAAACCTAAGTTACCTCAAGTTTAGTGAAAATGGCGAACCCACTTAACACATTAACCCTACAAACTTATAAAGGTACAATTCTAAATTTAGATTATAAGTGGACTTAAAACGACTTTGGTAAAGGTCTAGACTCAATTGGGTAGCATAACTATGCCAAAGTGGATGATATGACTCTCAAGCTTTTGATGAACTTTGAACAAGGCAAATTGATGATCTCATGTGGGTAGCATAATGCCTCTTTGTTTAAAGGAAAATTAGGACTATGTGTTTGGTTTCAATTATTTATTTACACCAAGTTTTAACTTTAAAAAAGAATTTAATTTAGGATAAGACCAACTAATTAATCACTCTTAGATCCTAAACTGATAAGGTTGCTTGGTATTATTGGAATCCATCAATATACTTTATTTGAGAGGATTTTAAGTGTTCATCCAAAATTAAATGTGCATTATATAGTAGTGTTTTTACAACCCCTTTCTCTTAAATGATAGTACTACGACATGGACCTTGAGGTGCACCTTAGACCAATAATACTTCCATGGCAAGTGGGGATTTGTCGAAGATCTAAAAAGTTTCCAAATATTCTAGGGGAATCAATTGCACAATGAGTTTTACACCAATCAATGAAAAATAAAAGCATATATTTTAGGTCTGTATCACTTGGCTTATTACAAAAAGGTCTAGTCCTTTTTTTAACCACTACATCTTGTTATTAACTTAGTAGTGCGATGTCCAAAGTGCCATTATGTCCTATGTGTAACTCCAATTAGGAGCCAAATAAATTCAATGTTGCGAAGTGAAACCCCAGGTCAAAGCTTCGTTAAATAACTTGTGGGAGGTGATAAAGTCCCCCTCATAATCCAAGTTTTCATAAAAATGAAGAAAACATGAAAGTAGAAATAATTTAGTGTAATTTTAAAGGTCACCCAAACTTTGATGAGTTTTTGGGGAGTGCTTTAGATGAATTTCTTTCTAATCCTTAGACTAGGCTACTTGTAATAGAAATCATACTTATAATTCCAAGGGTTCCTTAAAGGGGACAAATGGAGGAGCATACATGTAATATCCATCTTTTTTCCAAATAAAATTTTAATCTAAAAAACTAAGTAAACACAAAAATATTTGAAGAGGTGAGTTCATTTTTAAGCCTAAATGTAAAATGAGGTGTTGTTCATTTGACCCCTTGGTCTTAGTTGCAAAATTTGAAAACATTCATCATAAATATCCTTTTTTTGTTAAACACCTAAACAAGGTTCCTAATTGATTTTTAATCATGAAAAAGGTGATATAAACATGTTTTAGCAAAATTTCAAGCTTGGTCCTACAACAAAAACATTAGCATGTCCTTTATCATTGAAGATCTTTTAGGTTTGAAATAATGAACTTTAAAAAAAGAGCTCTTGGGTCTATGTTTTAGGAAAAACATAGTGACCGACATCGGTTATATAACTGATGATGGTTACATATTCTAACCAATAATAGTTATCTAACTGATATCATTTATAGTAGTGTGACTGATGATAGGTATCCAACCAATGTTTTAGATTAAGGTAAAAGCTGGTTTTGAAGGGGCCCTAAAACCCTTAAACAAAGGAATAAAGATACATCAATAACATCCATCAGGGAAAACAAACCTAAAGCCTACTGTAGAACAACATCAAAATCAAGTTTTATAGGGACCTGAAACCACAAATCTAGACCATAAAAAAGAAAGACCCCAGGTTTTACAGAGACCTGTAAAATCAAATAAGTTTTAAAAACTAAGAACCATATATCAAAACCAGTTATAACATCCAACAAAAGGGACTAGAGCAATATGAACAAAAAGACCCTAGTCTTCTAATTTTAGGATCATCTTCACCACCTCCTTTCTAATCATAGCAGTATCTTGTATGGATATTGCAGCCAAAGTAGCAAGATCTTGCATAGCTTTCTTCCTCGAGCTCTGTCTAGTCCTCTTACTTGGCCCCTCCAAGGATTTTATTTCCTCATTAGCTCATTTTCCAAGGTTTGCTGTAGCAGCACATATACTAGAAGTAACCTCCTCCATCTTCATTCTACTTTCCTTGATGAGCCTTCTGACATTATTCTCATAATCTTTAAGTTTGATAAGAATATCCCTCATCTACATTTCTATATTATTGATTTTATTCTGATCAGCTTCCTGATTATGTTCCATTATTTCCATTCTCTTCTTTAGCCCCATTATTTCCTTATACATCTACGAATCAACTTGAAGAATAGCATTAGTGTTGCATTTGGCCAATTTCATGAAGGGAATCCTACTGTCCTTCTGCCAAACATCACTAATATCTTTTGTATTCTCTTGTGGAGAGAATTCATCCTTTTCAGTTTGATCCTCCCTTTCCATTATTTTCTATTCTTCGATATTAACAGGGTTTTCATTCTAGATAGGATTATCCTTTTCTTTTTCTCTAATCTCCATAGCATGATTGGAATCCTAAACCAATATTCCTTTTCTATTTTCAAAGCTAGATCATCAAGTATAATATTCATTTCTTTTTCACTTCCCCCCAACACTTGTTGATTATCCTCATGATCAAAATTTTCCCGTTCTATTTTTTCCTTTGTTGTATCCCCTTCTTTTTCATTCTCACTTTTATCTTTACCTTCTAGATTAGAGCTGGAATCCCCACTATCCATCCCTTCCTCTTAATCCAGACTCTCCTTCTCAATACTTTCTGTAATTTCCCACTCAATTTCCTCATCAACAATTTGTTTTTTAAAACTAGAGGGTTTAGGTTTGACTTTTTCTTTCCCCTTCACATTTTCATTCTTCTTACATTGTGAATCCTTATTTTTGTCAGAATAAGGATTTGAGGCTATAGCATTATTTTTGCAGAAACCCTCTATAATTAGAATCAGTCCTTCATGCAAGATGGGGCGAGACTCCTTTTTTCTATGAGCAAACAAACTTTGAAGCAATGAAAAATGCAAATATAAAGGGAATGAAATTCTATCTTTGTGTCTAAAATGATTAAGAAAGACAAAAATGAAATTTATAAACTCTTTTGCTTCTACCATCAAGTATAAAATACTCATGGATGCAACATAACACATCTCTCCAAATTCCTTTTATCTGTTTTAGGTCAAAAAAATCTCCACTCTTTTCCAATTGCTTCTCCTCAACATCCATCTTCAGAAATTTTTTGTATGCCTCATTAGAAATACTGGTTTGCTTAGAGAATTTTATACCCTCCATTGGAAGCCCTGTGACCTCTGCAATGAATTCCTCAGTGAGCTTCACCATGGCACCATGGAGAGTCACTCTATCATCGACCCAATTTTTGAAGAATGCCGTCATAATGTGGGGTTTAGATCCATGCAACCACTCCATATAACTCACCACCTTCCCTTTTTGAAGAATCTTCCATACATCCTGTTTAGCATTCTAGTTTTCACAATTTTTTGGCTCTTGCTTCCTCGGTTCACCCTTCATTTTTTAGAACAAAAAATATTCCAGCAACACCCAAACACTAATGACTAACAAATGGAACCAATTGTTTTCTACTTGAAATGGAAATCACCTATAAGCTGACACATGCGATAACCACATTACATTCTCATGAATTTACCTATTCAATGAAAGTAATCTATCCACCATAAGGCCACTCCACCAAATCATTAACTTGCTATTCTAGGTAGATCTTTCCCTCCTTTGAATGAATGGAATCATAATTAATAAGTGCTTTGAGATCAACGTGCTTATTTAATGCATCACGCCATCTCACCTTATGCCCTGTTCGAACAACATGATTAGCTATCCAGTTAGCAACGCCATTGGCTTCTTGGTAAGTATGGGATATGGTCACTTTTTCAAATTTTTTAATTAAGGCTTTAATTCCCATCACCATAGCCTCAATAGACCATGAAATTGAGTTTCTATTATTTAGGAATTTTATGATATTCAAGGAATCACCTCCCAGCCATAATTTGGAAAATCCCACCTCAGTAGCTAGTTTAATGGTATAGATGGCTACAGTAGCTTCAAAAATATGACTATTCGACTTACCAATAGGGATAACAATAGCATCAATTACATTTCCCACATGATCTCTCAAAACTCCTCCACATCTCACACTTCCTAGATTCCCTTTAGCAGCTCCATCAAAATTTCCTTTGATCCATCCAATAGGAGGGACATTCCATTTTACACCTAATCTTGGATTATCAGTTTTCAAATTAGGCCTTTCAGATCGTAAGGGGTTATCAAATTGAAAGGTTTTATTAGGATCCCTCTATGATTTAAAGTTCTCCTTAATTACTCTAATAATATTCTAACCTAGCACCCATCCTGGAAGTTCTTTACTTCTAAATATTCTATTGTTTCTTTCTTTCCATATGCCCCACCATATATGAAGTGTTTGTTTCCAAAAACAAGAACATCAAGATTCTTAGATGGATAGCACCAACTTTTAAAAGATAAATCCACACTTTTTTGATGAACCCATGTTATACCCTAGAAATTAAGGATCTCAGTCTAGACTTGCTATGTGTAAGAGCAGTTCAAAAATATATGGTCTCTATCTTCAAATCCATTTTTGCATAAAATACACCTGTTAACCACATTTATTCCTCTTTTCTACAAATTGTCGAGAGTCAAGATTTTATTTTGAAGCAGAGTCCAAAAGAAAATATTAATTTTGGGGATGAGCCCCTTCATCCAGGCATGAGACCACAAAGGTTGATTACCATTTTCCTTTGAAACAAAAATAGTGGATACTTTAAATTGTCCACTAGGATCATCATGCCAAATAATCTTATCCTCAAGATAGGGATAAAGAGAGATAGCATTGAGAGATAATTGAATATAACTAAAGTCTTGATTAACATCAGTTAAATTCACCCAGGAATTATTCTACCAATACTTACTTACAAGTATACCATATCTCTGCTTACATCGATCAACTACATCCTTATCTTGGAAATATTATATCAAAGGATAATCTTTTAACCATACATCATCCCAAAATTTCACCTTAAGTCCATTACCAACTTTCTAGGAACATCCTTTATCTAAAGTTTGTTTGGTCCCCTGAACAGCCCCCCATATGGAAGAGGGGTAAATTACATCAGAGTAAGAAAAGAAATCAGAAAGGGTATTAGCATTGAAGAGATACTTATATTTCCATATAGTACTCCACTCTTTGTTTTCATGGTAAACTCTCCATCCCAATTTAGCTAAGAGAGTTGTATTCATGCTTCTAATTTTCCTTATTCCCAATCCCCCTTCCTTGAAAGGTTTGAAAATGTTATCCCAAGCAATTAAAGGTATACTCCTTTTTTCCTCAGTACCAGTCCATAGAATTTTTTTTTTGAATTTTTTCAATAGACTCTACAAATTTAGTAGGAATTCTATAAAGACTTAATGCATAAGTAGGTATACTTTGAAGACTAGCTTTGAGAAGGGTTAGCTTTCCTACCTGACTTAAAAGATTTCCTTTCCATCTCACAAGTTTCTTACTGAACTTATTGATAAGCTCCTCCCAAAAGGCATTAGGGACTTTCAACCCAAGAGGAAAACCCAAGTAAGATGAGGGTAGAGATCCTATAGAGCATCCAAGGATTTTAGTAATTTTATTTTGCCTCTAAATAGGGGTGTTAATAAAGAACACTAAACTTTTATTCTAGTTAATCAATTGACCAGAGGCAGAAGAATATAAATTAATAGCTTGCTTCAAATTTCTTGCTTCCTTGACTTCAACTTTACCCATAAAGATAGTATCATCAACAAATTGTCCATGAGAACAAATTAGAGGATGGGAAGAGGGTTTTAAACCCTTAAATAAACCTTTATGGACCAATTCCCTTATATATCTTCCCAAGCAATTAGACATAATTACAAAAAGGATGGGGGATAAAGGATCACCTTGTCTCAATCCCCATGATGGGTTAAAGAAGTGTGATGAACTTCCATTTATGAATACAACAATAGAGGAAGTAGAAATCAACTGATAAATAATACCAACCACCTTTTGGTCAAATCCAAAAGCTAAAAGACTATTTGAAAGGAATAACCAGTCAACCCTATCATAGGCTTTAGAAATATCAACTTTCATTATGAATCCCTGATTGTTAGAACAGGACAATGAGTGAATATTCTCATGAGCTATGATAATAGAGTTGAGAGTTTGTCTACCTGGGATAAATCCATTTTGCTGATCAACAATTATCAAAGGAATAACTTGAATAAGTCTAGAAGGTATCCAACCAATGTTGATTTTACTAACTGACATCGATTAAGTTATCTAACTGATGTTAGTGTTACTAGTTGATGTCAATTACTATGTAAACCTATGGTAAACAAAAATGGCAAAATAAAGTTAGAAAATGAATTTACAATAGTTTAAATGGTCTAAATGAATACTTTAAAGCTATAAAATGATCTTCTTCATGTGTGGGATGCATCTGGTCCCATTGGCCATGCCATATGTGATCTAGGAATTTGACTCAAGAGAGGATGGTTAGTATCATGTTAGTTTCAAAATGAAAACAAAATGAAAGAAATACACCAACTAGCATAACATCTCTAGGCCTTGAAACTAGAGAGAGTTTAGTGAATAAATATGAATAAAACACACAACTAAAATGAAAAATAAACCCTCTTTTATGTTCCTTGGATACTCTAAAATGCTTGTTGTAGTGGCTTGCTCAGCTTGTGCTCATGAAGTCCTTTGCAATGGAAGCTTGGCTACCTCCATCTCTCCTTGGTACCTTTGGCTTGTGGCTTAGCTTGGAATCAATTTGGCATGGTAACACTAATTGAAATGGCTTGTTGAAGATATTTTTTCATTATAACTTTGCACCAAAATAGCTTAAAAATTATGTTCATGGCCTCTCTATTTATATATTTTTAAGAATGTCTAGAATCAACCTAAACTCTCCATCCTAAGATTGAGATGTGTGGTTAAATATTAATTAATTTTTTGGAATTAAGTTTTTAATTATCCTCATCATTACATTAGAATAAGGGGAAATTAAGAGGCATGCAAGGAATCATGAAAGGCATTAATGAAGCATGGAGGGCATGAATCATAATATTTATGACATTTATGGCATAGGGATGTCTTACAAAGAAATGAGGTCACCTAATGATACAGATATTCAATATCCATTTATAGAAATAATTTTTCAACAAGTCTCCATGGAATTATTTATTAGGCCTTGATTTGGATTAATTCTCTCTTAAACATGATTAAGCACTTTATGCATAAATTACTCAAATTGATCAAAATGCCTTATTATTCATCCAAAATTTGACTAGATTATAATTAGAAGGAAATGTCATATGCATTGGATCCATATTCTCATTTAGGATGTTACCAACACCAAATAATAAAGGCACATGATTTGTGCAAGAGATTTGATAGGAAAGAGCAATCCAGATCACCTAGGTGTAAAATTGGCATTATGACTCAAAATGATCTAATCAAAGTTAGTTGGACCATAAATTACACTACCCCATTTAGGGATACCCTAGCTAAAATTTTTACTTGAATATGTTAGTTTCAACTCATTTTATTCATTTTATTTTTTTAAGCCAAATTGTGCATTTTGGGTGGAAATTGGTCAAAATCTTGATTAGAGGTTATCGATGGCCAGATTTAGTGTCTAAATTTTATCATACAATTATTTTAGATATTTCCATGCTTTTCATGCTTTATATTTGATAGATTAGATCTGAATTATGAATTATGCACTATAAGTGGATTTTAACAATGTAAGAGCTCATTTATTCTATTTGTGAAATTATGCAAGTTTTATGGCTTTAGTGGGTTATGTTGGTTATTTTCAACAAATTCCCACAATTAATTGAAGATTAATGTATTTTACATGTTCATTGACCATCATTATCATTTTTGAGAGTTAAATTACAATTTTTGGAAAACAAACTCATAATTTTTACCATGGTGCTAAACAATTAAGTCAAAACAATACAAGGGAATACTATTTTGAGGTTTTGCCTTTACCTTCAAAAATAGTTTTTGAATACAAAGGATTCTTAGGACTTGTAAAAATTTCACCTTATAACTCCTTGTTACACCCTTATTTATCCATTTTTGTTGAAAATTATATCCTTATAACTCCAAATATTAAGAAAATTCTCCCATTACAATTTTTCAAACAAAAATAAATAAGGTTCAAAAAAAGAAACTTTGACCAAAATACATGTTTGAAGGGTTTTGAACCCTTTACCTTTGTGATCAAATTATTAGCAAAATATTCTTTGCCAAATCCACTATGCATGCATTTTAGAATATTAAATAATAATATTCTAAATAAAATGAATTTTTTAAATGTGAGTAAAATCCGAAAAAGTATTCACGAAAAAATTTCACCTAATACTTGTTATTTTCTTGGCAAATAAAATGAATTTTTTTAGTGGAGCCCACAATCATAAGAAGTATTAACCAAACCTTATTACAAACTGGTGATCCATAGTTTGTGTGCATACTATGTGAAATTTTTAGAAAGTTATGGATGTCAACACACATCTGAAAGCAAGTTATGGGTTTTGATACAAAACCAAAAGAATTTATTGTTGATGGATCTCCTTTATGACTTACAATACTTGGGCTTCTATTCTATCTTCTTTTTGTACATTATTAGGACTATGGGAGCATTAAATCTATTTTAGACCATTTTCATTCTATAAAAATAAGGCTTAACTATCATTTTTATTATTTGTAACCCTCACACTGGGAAAACACAACATAGTTAATTAGGATACCCAAATGTCCATTTCCATTAATTAGACATGCAAAATGATTAGAGTGTCTCAGAGTTGGTAGATTGCTTGCACCATAATTTTAATGGAATGGATATTTTTGATAAATAATGTAGGAGTCAACATGGTCAAAATAGATCAAAAATTTATTGGTATGCCAAAGAACCAATAGGTGAAGGTAAACAATCCCTTATAATAATATGTATAGAGATAAATTACTTTGGAATTAATCAAATGACAAAATGCCTACTTCCTCTAATCAAGAATTATCAATCTCTCATCACATACAAGACTTCTTAAGCATCTTATAAATGAGGCCCTCTAAAATCCCCATCCGTGTCTCTATTTTTCTATCTACACTTCCATGATGTCCTCCTTTAATATGTGGCTTTGATACCACTGATATAACTAGGATTAGGAGGAATAAAATAGAAATATTTTCAATAATGCAATATAAAATCTCATACTTTAATTTTTTTTATATTGGTAAAGTTATAAAACTTATGAAAGGAAGAAGGTGGTTAAAAAACCAACTTCCAATAGGTGAAACCAACCTGTAAATAAAAAATAAACAAAAACATAAAACAATTCAATACTTTGGATCAATAAATGATGCCAACAAAAATAATAAGATCTCACAATTAAAAAAACACAAAAAATAAGGAATGGTAGGGTAGGAAAGAGAGGCTCTATGGTCTCAAGGGATTACATCTAGGGCTAGTTTCTTTGTGGAAAAGTGTTTTGGAAACCAATGTTTGTTGGTAGTATATTTTGCAAACACACAAACATAATTAGGCAGTTTGAGGGAATACGATATATGAAACTCAATGATCTCAACTAAAGGTTTCTTTTTTTAGGATATAATTGCATACCCTTAGTTACAAGATTATAGCTTGGATTAGATAGTTATCTAAGGTAAATATTGCACACACATCAAAAACTATATCAAATAAAACACTTCTACACACTTAGAAAATTGAAATAGTCAACCTAATTGCATACAATCAATAATACTTGATAATTATCTAATTGTTATTGCACATACTAAATCAACTTATATCAATGATAACACAAAATAAATATCTATATCTAGTACACAATTTGAATTACTGAATTAAAAAAAAATAGAAAAACTTATTTACATAGAATTAGAGAAGAAGAAAGATCAAGTCAAGCAGAACTTCTATGAATATCTTATTAATCTGAAGAGTCAAAATTCTCCTCTCAAATAATGAGCTCAGTATGAATTATTAATAACAAATATAAGTGGATAACAACCAATAATGCATAGTTCACATGAAGAGTGAACTATAATTCTAATTTTACCCCACTAAAATAAATAAAAGCATGTATGGAATTTTAATCCAAATTACATGCTTTATTTTTATTTTTTTACAATTAATATCCACTTAAAAATAACTTTAGTTGAATTGTTCCTCCAAATTTTCATGAACTTTAGATAAGACTTTCTATTTTTAAATAAATATTTATATGCTTAAATAATATTATTTATCTCAAATAATATTATCTAGGTTGGAATAATTTATTTGGTTACAAAAATCCCAAATATGCTTGATATGTTAATTTTGTGGAGCCATAACTTTTGATTGAAAACTCATTTTACTGTAAATCTTGAACCACTAAGTTATCCTTATATTTATATTTATATATGAAAAATTTTAGCCTCATAAAATTTGATCTTATTTTACTAAAATCATTATGAAATAGTTCTAATAGCCTATTTTGACAACTGTGACTGAAAATAGACCATGTATGAAAATTGTCAAATCTGTCTGGTAGGGTGATTTTGTGTGGTCATAATATTTTATTGAAAAATCATTTAACTAGGAATCATAAACCAATGTTTTATCCTTATATTTTTATTTATTTATAATTTTTTTTAACCTTATACAATTTGATTTTATTATACTAAATTCATCATGAAATAGTGTTGACAACTTGTTTTGATAACTGTGACTGAAAATTAGCTAAGTATGAAAACTATCAAATCTGCCTGGTAGAGTGATTTTGTTTGGCCATATATTTTTTTGTAAACTCATGTGACTAAAAATATTAAACCATTATGTTCCTATAGCATTTGTATTCCTTTATGAAAATTTTAAGCTCAATCTAGTTTGGTTTTATCTTTGAAATAGTGCACCAAAAAGTGTTGATCAATCATTTCTGAAAAATAGTACATGCACAATTTTTCCTCCAAACAAAGCCAATATCTCTACTCAACACTAAAAACTATTTTGATGTATTTAGAATCTCTTTTATTGTATTTGACATTTCATTGCACCTACAACATGCTTAAAAACATATTATAATTATTTTTAAATTTGAATTAAATGAAAATAAATATATATAGCTAGCAATGTATAATCAATTAGCCTATGAAAACAATTTTAGATAAAATCTCAAGGTCATAATATTTTTAAATATTGGGCGTGTTGGTACACAATAAATTAAAACTCATTGGGGTAATAATTTTGAGTATTTTTGAACTTATAATTTTTGTTTTAACTATCATAAAAAATATAAACTTTATAAGAAAGAAATAATCAAAACAGAGAATCGAAAGAAGCTTAAAGATAATCATGTAACATATTAACCCTTATCAAATATCATATTGTTTGTGGTTTTGTGAATATTCTTTCCCCTTATTATGAGATTTTTTTATATAGGTTTGGTTCAAAACTATATGTTTTGTTTTGATTTATTCATTTTATAACAATAGGTAGGGAAGCCTGGGTATTGCTCTACTACCATGTAGACACTCATAGCCTTGACATAGATAGCTATGATTCCACTCTAATCATTGATCTATTTTCATCTAGGTGTTCATAGCCCTGATAGAGTTTACTTGAGTCACCTTTCTTCCATAAGTTTATGATTTTGATCTATTTCTTTTCTTTTTCATTTTTTTGAAGCACAAATATAAGAAAGGTTGAGAATCACCATTGTCTTGGTCTAGGTATAACAAACTTATTTTTATCAATATGTCCCTACAAGTGTGCATTAATCTCAATGTTTATTATTTATCATCTAAGTTTTAACATGATAATGTACAATTAATCTTTAAAAATGAGAAGTCTTTCTAAAATTTTCTTGAAAATATCAAATAAACTTTCAACAATATAATAAATTTATTACAGTAAAATAAAATCTGAATTTAATTATGACACATAATTGATTTAAAGATTGAATACCTCATGAGCAATCCATAAATATCCATAAGTGTGAACAACTATCAATTGTGAAATTTTTTTGAAATAGATGAATGGATGTGATGACCTAATTTACTAACTAATCAACTAAAAAGAAAACTAAACTAAATAATAATAAAAACTAATCTACTCTAATCTAAATAAATTTAAAAAAAAATTGGGAGGGTGGGTTTGGAAACTTTGTGTATAATGTCTCCCACTCGTTGGTACAAGAAAGCTTATTCCATTTAAAGTCCTCAAATATGTGAAAAAATCTTTGTATTCCTTCAACAATTATTTTAGTTTCTCTCTTTCAAACCCAAAAAAATATGCATACATGCATTCTACATAATTATCCTTTTTAATTCCAAAATCAAAATAAACATTGGTATTTGAAAGATTTACCTCAAAGTCTTGTCAAACATAAGTAAGTGATTTATTTATTTGAACTTTGGTGAATATGATGTTTGGAGAGAGAGATTCAATAAATACCAATTCTTTGAGATTTAAATCGTTTGATAAAAAAACATCTTCTTTTACTTGATCTTTCATGTGTTGATTATGCTCTTCTAGAGTTTCAATTTCCTTATATTCAACATCATCTAAAATGTCTTCTTTTTTTTGCATGATAACTGATTATCCACCTAAATAGATTCTACATAAGATTAAACTAAAGTAATTTCTATATACATTCTCATAAAATTAGAGGTTAATGAATCCAAAGCATAGCCATATTCTTAAAAGAATAGATTTTTAAAACTCTTCCAACTAGAAATACAATTAGGTTGCATGTTTAAAACCCAATCATAATCTTCTTCCTCTAAATTGAAAGGAAATAATCTGCAAGACACATCCTCAAATTTCACATTGAAAATATCCAAAGAAAATTTACAATCAATAAGATGTTCTTCAGTAGTTATTTTTTCATTATTTCAAAAATTAGGAAGGAAAATAAATAAATCATCTAGTAAATCATGTTGAATACCTAAAATATTTATGGGTTATTCACCAACCCAAAATTTTTTTTATTTCTAATTTTTATAAATTTTATATTTTTATATTTTAACAAGAAACTGAAATAAAATGATGCATTGGATGAAAATTAATCATAAGAGGCCCTCCTTCTAGAACCAAAAGTAAAATAAAGAACATTGGTGCAATTTTTATGCACACCAATTTATAATGAGAGCCTCTAACATTTTAGGATCTCAATGGATGTAATCTCGACTCTAGAGCATGATATTTAGGTATGTGGTTGAATACATGGATAATGGAATAGCAGGCATGGCATGCATTTTGTTAACTAGGACTATGTATGAATGGATGATATCTAAAAGAGAATCAAAACTAGGCGAGTTGGTAGATAGGTGGATACTAATCTATAGTAGGTAGATCTTATAAATAAATTAAAAAAATAGAGGGAAGGGTATAGTATAATATAAGGACTTTATTACCTTAGGAATTACCTTTTAGGCTAGATTCTTTGTGGATAAGTGATTTTAGAACCAATTTTTATTGCTAGGAGCTACTGCACACACACATACAAATATGGTGAATTAGTATTATGGGATAGTTTTATATATAAAACTCAGAGATCTAGGCCAAAGGTTACTCCTTTTGGATTAGTTATTGCAAACTTGTACATAGGATGTTATGACTAAAACTAGGGAGGTATCTGATATAGTTATTGCACATACACATAAGACTATATCATTTAATACACCTCTACACCTAAGAAAGATGAGACAATTAGCCTAATTGCATATAATTAATATAATTTATAATTTTTTAATAGTTGTTTCACATCTAAAACTAGCATATTAATCATAATAAGAATAATTATTCATAGTTATTGCACACTAATAATTACTAAATTAAATAACCAAAAAATCAAACCTAATTACATAGAATTTTGAAATAAAATACACCAACACATTAATGACAATAAAAATTTGATTTTCCTTCTCTATTGAGTTTTTTGACCTTTTAAAATGAAGGTTACATATGTTTAAATAGACTTGGGTAGGGGTCACCTAATCTTCCAAGTGCATGCAAATTTGTGATTTCATGACGTAATTAGAACCTTAGTTCTAAATCTATCTTTCAAAATTGTATGTAATGTACAGACATAGCTACCATATAATTATCAAAGATAAAGTTGGCCTTTACAAGGTGATGCAATGTTTGCATGCTTACAAATAGTTTAGATAAATTTCATATTTAATTTTTAACAAAAGTATAATATGATTACAAAATTAACCCCTTTGAATTGGCACATATAAAAATGTCCTTTGAACTAAGGCTAGGTGGATCCTTGCATGGATGCACTGATTGTTAGAGTTATCATGGTAGATACTTGTGTCAAAATATAAGTTGTAGCATTAATCTTCTTCTCCACCTCTAACTCTAGATAACACTTGTGCCCCACATCATGTTTTTATATGATGATATCTAAGTTATATAATGAGGGTTTGTGTACCTTATTAAACTACTCAAGGATATTTGCATACTCTACCTTAGTATTTTGGAAGTTGATCTTGAAATTTTTAACTTCCATCACCTTCTTTAAAGAAAAACTTAATTTAGATTTAATGTTTTTGAGTGCTAATCCATAAAGACTTTGCTTGAAATTTTCATATGCTTCCTGAAGGAGTTGATCAAAATTAATTCTAGTAATCATCTTTATTTTATTATCCCTTGCCTTAGATAATTTCAATTCTTCCAAGATTTAAAAAATGAGAGTTTTATGTTCTTGATATTTGGTCATTACTACCCTAGCTATGGTAATCCACTCTCTGTCCTCTTAAGTTCTAATCACAACAAAATTAAGGGGATTTTATGCCTCCAATAGTGTCATTAAGTCCAGATGGATATATGCCTTATTAGCAGTGTAAATAATCAATAATTTGAACCTATTTACATCTTCTTCAAAGAATTAAATAATTTGAGACTAGGCTATGTGGGGAGCCAATTATGCCCCCATTACCTCAATTACTTCAAGATAATTGTAAAACATTGATATAGCCTATTGAACTTTGGTCTTAATCCCTTGAGGGATATGAACTATTTGTTATTTCTCCTTGATCTACTCTAGATCTTGCTCAAGATCTTGCTTTGCCATTTTAGTCCCATTATGAAATGATATCATGGCATCTTTATGAGTTTCTGAAAGGGACTTGAAGTCTTCTATATATGAGGACTACCCAAGCTATCTATTCTTCCTTTTGGAATAGGAAAAGACCTCCTACCTTTATATTCAAAAATGATATCCCTCTGAGATTCATCCTTTAATTTCCTCTTCCTAACCCTCTGGATGCTTGTTGAGGGATTATCAAATAAGGAGGTTATTGATGGGAATTTTGTGATTTTGAAATTAGGCTTTTAAGAAGCCTTTGATCTAAGATCAACTACCCATGGTGATAGAATTAGTTGGGCTAGGTTTATTAACTATGTATCTATAGTTGTAACCTCTACCAATTGATATTGTATTGGTTGTTTTGAGGCTCTTTTTAGTAGTGAGTCAAGAAGGGAAGGCCATATGATTTTAGACCAATCCAAAACTCCATATTGAGGGAGTGGATGGAATGTATATACTTGTTTACCCCTTTTGGCCTTCCTTGAGGATATGATAGTAGTATCTTGGGAGGAACTAGTAGAAGGCATTAGTAGATTGATGTTATTGGAAGAGACATAAAATTGTGAGTTGGTCAATGTTGTTTTAATATTTTTAAAGGCCCTTCTTATGATCTTAGTTCAAATTGTAGTAGTCTTGGAGGGAATTTCAGTAGTGGTATAAATAACAGACATGACTAGAATTGTGGGGGAAATTAAAATAACACTAGTATAAGAAACATCCTATAATTTTGGAGTGGGAAAAAGTGTTTCTAAGATAGCACTAATGGGAACTAAACCAAAAATCAGAGTAAAAGAGGAAACTTGGGAAGAAGGGACTGAAGGATGAGCCTTTTTACTTGATTTATCATCTTTCATTGATGACTTCCTTTTATCAGTTGTAATGTTTAATGCCTTTACTCTTTCTAATTCCTCCTCTTCATTTATTTATTTTTGTCCCACTATTTTTTATTAAATTAAATATGTGCATATTTTTTGTTGATTAGTATTTGGGTTATCTATGAGTGGAGGAGCCATTGGATTCTGCTTGTAATATATTGTGGCCTTCAATGGTGGGGAGGAGGCTTATTAAATTGAGGCAGTAGAAACCTCTTGAACTGTAGAAGTCTATAATGGTCGTGTAGTGATCTTGGTCTTCTATATTAGAGTATTCCAAGTTAATTGGATCCTCTTGAGCCCCTCTATACTTAATTTCACTTAGACTAGGCTCTATATTCATAACCTTTAATATTTGGAGATCTAATTCTTGAGAAGGCTTCCCTTGTTCCTTTATTTGTTACTAGAGTATATTACCCCAAAAGTATAAAGCAGTCCATCCTACAGGAGGTGTTAGCCTTGTTTGCATCTCTTATACTAAAATTCAAGGTTCTCCTTAGATAATCTATAAATGATCCTCTATAAGGCCTAAAAATTATGCTCTTTATAAGACTTGTGCATTATCCTTTACATTTAAGAATAAAAATCATGGTCATAGGGAATATGTTGGTATGGAATAACAAATCCCTAAATATAATTTTGAATTTAAACATGAGTATCTAGTCTCTATGAGTCAGGGTGGCTAACTAATAATGTTTCCTCTTGTTTCCTAATCCCCAAAATGTTTCCTCATTATGTAGCACATTCTACCTATTATCATGTGAGACCTAAAAAATGTGCCTTTCTTCTGCTTTATCAGATCCTCCTCCATACTCCACCAAATCTAAAACATAATTTATTTCTCTATGAGCTTATCTATCACATACTTGGGGAGGCACAAGGGGTTGATTTTATTTTTGGTGACCATGATCACTGTATAGTCTGGGTATAACCAGTAGTCACCTGAGGTGCTAGTGTATCTTCTATACTCTTTGATATCCTTGACAATGGGGCCTTATGAATGGATTTACACAACTATGGGTATCATCCTCATTTATTTAGGTCATATGATTTATATATGCATTTATGTGCATGAATTGAAAATAATTCTAAATGTTATTCTTTATATAGTTCGTGGTTGGGCTTCAAAACTTCTTAAAGTCCTTATACACTGTACCTATTACAACATTAAGAATATGTGATAACATATAAAATGACATATTAAATTAGGCCTTTCTACATTATTAAAAACTTGCCCCCTATCTTGAAACTGATAATCACCTCTAGAGTGAATTTCAGGTGAGATGTCATTAGCATGTCCAGAAGTGGTACCCAATCTAGGTGGAGAAAATGGACACTTATCATGCCATACAATCCATTCAATAGGGCCATCTTGATGTAGACCCCCAGTCTAAATTTGTTAATGGGGGTTGGGGATTTTCCATTTACTACCATAGTCTCCCTAGGATGAATCCATGAGCTTAGAACTTTCTAAATTGAGTTATGCTTGTTTCATGTTACCACCCTATGCTTATCAAATATGGAATCTGGAATTGACAAAGATAAGTACCTTTTGGAATCATCACTAGAAATACAAGCCATGAATGTCTAGTAATCCATATGATGTAAAAAGGCATCTTTTTTCACCTTATTAATAAAAAAAGTCCCATAATAGGTTGATGCAGGGCATAAATTTAGGTTTGGTTATCATGAAGTGCAGTCCTTATCTCTTGAGAGAGAGTAGGTCTGTCACTAATTGGATTTATGTTGGGGATTAATTTCCTTCATGAGATAATGCATTAAAAACATAAATGGCATCTAATAATTCTAATTAGTTGCCATATTTTTCATTGAAAATTGATGTGTTGAACACTATGTTTGTATACTCTATGGAATCTTTAATAGAGAATTGAGATGATGAAAATACTCCTATGAAGTTATAGTATGATGAAACTATTTAAATTGTTTGGTTTTCTAAAATTTATTTTATTTTAGTGTGAAAATGCCTTTACACTAGTTACTTCTTTGCAATGGATTCACAAGTGGCTAGGGCTTTGTTTACAAAATAACAAGTGAGCTCAAATTTTACTTGTAATCAAATGAGCACATTGATAGTTGTAAGTTGTTAATATAGACTTTTAAATTCAGTTCTAGTTCATGAAATTTTAATGTAAAATGTTCATATATTTAATTTACCTATACAATTAAAAATTTGTTAGTTTAGTTGGTGGGGAAGCCACATCCTTATGTTCTTTTGCCAAGTGTCATGAAATAGTTTTTCTTTACTAGATAAATCTAATGGGATTTCAATAGTTAGGAGTCAGGATTCAGGAGTTAGGTTTTTTGTTGGTATTGAGGTAATAATTCTTAAAAATTGTAGGTTATGAACATAAAACCTAAATAAAATGTTTAAATACCAAATCCTTTGACACATCATTTGAATAAAATATCCAAAGAAAATCTTTGATATGAAAAATTTGATGAAGACTGTTCTGATCAAAACCTCCAAACAAGGGAAAACCCAAATATATGTCATGAACAAACATCTAATGAATAAATATGAAATAAATCCTCTAAAAAACCTCCCAAATAAAATTTCTAATATAGAAACTCTAAACAAAAATTATGATAAATAAATCTTGAACATAATTTTTGAAGAGCAATGTTTTTGAAAATAAGTTTTGAGCAAAATGTTTGATGAACGAGTCCCAAATAATTTATCTAAAGAAAAAAATTATGAACTTAACTACTAACCAAAATTTCTAAAGACAAAATATCTAAAAAATAATAATTTCAAATAAAACCATGTCCCAAAACATGCATAAATACAAAACTCCTAAAAGGCATTAATAAGTTAGTCTAAAATGTAAAATATCATTATTTGTACTTTCGAGTGTTAAGATTAAAGAGAAATCTAATAAAACTTCCACAACTATGTAGATAAAAACTTAAAAAATAAGGCCAAATCAAATAAAGTGGGTCCCCATTTATTCTTAAAGAAAAGGGGAATGTTGGGTACAACAAATGGTGACTTATTGGAGGAATACTTACAAGTATTCAAGAACTTAGAACATTGGTTAGCAATTTAAAATCAGACATGAACCATGTCATAAAAAAATATTCAAATCAAAGATATGAAAGAGACTCCCAATTATATCATATGTCATATTTACATTCTCATTCATGGATCTGTGCATGTTAAAGTGATGTTTATTTTACCCTTGTTATGAGGATATTTTCAAAGACTTAGAGTAGCTGTAGGTTACAGTATAGTTCTTTTGAAGATCATTAAATTATGGGAGCTTAGGCATTTCTCTATTTCCAACCAAGCATCCCTAGCCTTGATATAAATACATTGAGTTCCTTCTCTCCTCTTCATTCATTTATTGAGTATGATGCATGGTACATTGACTTTATTTCATTGTGTGGGACTTTGATCTCCTTTAGATTAAACTTGGGATTTATTGATCACTCTTTTGCACACATTGGTTATTTTTTATTTTTTATTTGAATGGAAGGAGAACCAAAACCACTATGATCTGGTATACTTCTAAAATAAATCATTTACCATAACATTCTTACCATCTACATCCGTAGAAGTGATTATCACCTTTAAAAAGTATTAGTATGAGGAATGTACTTGGTTTAATGGAATGAGAAAACTTTCTAAATTTATATGGAGTATTTGAGAGAAACTTTCACATACCTAGTAGAAATAATCAATTGTGACACAACCCTGAATGACTATCATTACATACTCAAATCCTGAAGACCTTAAACACAAAAGCATAATCAATTTGTGAATAGACCCTAAATTTTGAATCCTTTTACTATTTCCCTTTCACATTTATGTCAATCTAAGAATAAAATAGGGGTCTAGTTGGTAGGATGTTAGCTTGGTTGTGTCAGGATAAACCAATTTAGCTTGTCATAAAAAATAACAAATGACTAAACTAGAAAGTAGGAAACTAAATTAGAAAGGAGGAAACTAAACTAGAAAGTAGGAAACTAAACTAGAACTACCTCTACCATGCTTTCTTCATCAATCATGGGAAACTTCAGATAGTATATCAATGAAGTAATGTTTTAAAAAATCCTTATTGACTAGATATGCGAGTTCATTTCCTTGAAGGTCCCTTAGATGGAATGTATCATTGCCTAGGATATATTAAAGTTGGTATGGTTCAATATATAGTGGGGTAAATTTATCATGATTCCATTTTTTTTCTTGGGCTTTATCCCAAATAATCATTAGATCAAAGATCCTAAATTCTTTGACTTTTGCCATTTTATGAAATGATCTGTTGACTATATCTTGGTGTTTGATGAAATTCTATAGGGCCTCAGTCCTTGAGTCCTTCATTTATATTATATCCAATAATAAAGATTATACTTTATCATTTGGTTCCATATATTCCTACATGAACTGATAATTTGGTAACTTCAACATGATTGGGAATATTGGTCTACATCCATACACTAGTAGATAGGGTGAGGCCTTGAGGGCATGATTATATCTCATTTGGTCTACTCAAAGGGCATACTTAAGTAGATTGTGTCAGTCCCTAGGACTATCCATAGTTAATTTATTAATTACATCTATCACATTCTTATTTATTGATTTGACCAATCCATTTCCTTGATGATAATGGTTAGAATAGGGCCTGATGGTGATATGATTATCATGAGCCCATTTAGTGAATTTAGATGATATCAATGATAACCCATTATCATAAACTAGAGAAATGGGAGTGCCAAATCTAGTTATGATGTGTTATTCTAAAAATTGAATCACATCTTGTGCTCTATAATTTTTTGTGTCCACTACCTCAGTCCATCAGGTATAGTAATTTATGGTAGTGAGTAAAAACCTATGACTTGCTGAGGAGTTTGGGTTAATGACACCAATGAAATCCAACCCTCACTAGGTAAATGACCTTCCCTCAATAAGAGGTTGTAAGGTCACTATTATATCTACTTCTATTTTTAATAAAGCTTGAAATTCATGACATGTCCTTACATGGGCATGGGAATCTTTGAATATTATTGTCCAGTAATAGCCTATTTTTAAGATTTTGTAAGTTTTGGTGTTCTAAAATGGATGACCACTACCTATCTTTTGTTGTAGGTTTTCCAAAATATATTGAGCCTCTTCCATTGATACACATATAAGGTATATGCCTTCATAATTCCTCCTATAAATAATGTTATTAATTTTTCCTATCAAGACCAAATCTCTATCTCTACTATCCAAAACTTTCCTCAAAATTGTCAATTTTCCAATATAGCTGGCCAAACTAGTCAATTATGACCTAAAAATGTAAATCTTGGTCAAAAAATTAAAAAATTGGGCTAAAAATCATCAAAAATGGTTTCAAAATTTATCGAATTGTGCTAAAAGATCTTTAGTCATGTTCAAAAAGGTCAATTTATCCTAAGTCTAAAGGTATAAGTTATGAAAAGGTCAATGGATATGTTTTTTAGCTCAAAAGACTCCTTTTTGCATTCCCACATGCCAAATTATATATTAAAAGGGTAAAAAATATGTATTTTTCTATTTTATCCATGAAAATCTTCTCAAATATTCTTTTCTAGGTGATGGAAGTGAAAATCTTCTTTCAAAAGGCCAAAAGAGCCTCTTTTACCCATTTTGAAGCAATAGTACAAAATCCATATGGTTACATACAATTCACAGTAGGGTATGTGATTTTTATGGCATATCCAATATTATCAAGAGTTTCATGGCCATACAGGCCCAAAAAAAGCTTTGTTTTGGTTTCCTACTTGATGGCACATAAAGACATACTTGTAGGTTTCTTGATGGTACAATTAGATGGAGGATGGTACAAATCTAAAATTTGGGGTGAAGAAATTAGATTCAAAGGGATTTATGATGGTTTAAATTTTTTCTTAATTTTATTCTTAATTCTCATGAACCATCTAGTTAAAGTTAGGGTAAATTCTACTTCCTAGCATCCAAAAAGGCAGTTATTTTTCTTCAATTTCTCTTCACCTGGGTAGAGTTTTGGGAAAATTCAAATTAATTAAAAATATCAGAGACATTCTCTACCATTACATTTAACTTTTAATGTGTTATTAATATATTTAAGTTAAAATAGAGGTCTTTTAGTTAGCCAATCAATTTGTAGTATTGGCAAATTAACAAGGAGGAATTGTATGGTCCAAAGAGAAGATTCTAGCTTCAAGCTTTCAAGATTTTGGTGTTTAGAGAACTTTGATCAAGTTTTTATGGTTTTAAAGTATATTCATTAGATATTCCCCAAATATTCATGACAAGTAAACTTATCTCCATGTTTTTTAGTGTCTCAATTGAGCTAGTTTAGCATAATTTGAGGATTTTTTGCAAATTTTAAAGTTTTTGAGAATACTAGGATTGATTTTTTCCCCTCTTTCACTACTATAATGGACTTCAAATTCATTTTTTGTGATTATTCTAGGCCCATGTTTCCTTGTGACTCTATTTTATGGTCTTCATGCTCCTTTTCCACCTACATTCCCATCCAACCCCATACCACTACCATACTTAGTCTCTTCACTAGTTTTCACCTTCCTTTCACCCTCCATCATGTTTTATTCATCTCTCTACATCTTCAATCATCCCTAATATCCTCACCCACACTTCAACTCTAGGTACCATACTTTTGTAAAGGAGAAAGTTATGAAGAGAAGACACCATCAAGGCATAATCAAGAGGTTTATAAGCCAAAAACAAGTATCAAACATAGTCAAAAGGAGGCTTATAGAAAGGAAATTCTTCAGTGAACTACAGAGATGAAGTTTCAATGGAGATTTAAGGAGAAAAAATCCTTATTCAAGAACTATTGGAGTCAAGCTATCCATGGTGTGAGAAGGAAGCTATTTTAGAGTTAATAAAGGAAATTTGGACCTTCATGTTTTGACATCATGACATAAATTGACACCTATAATAGGTCAAATGGTAGCTATGAAGGATATGTGGATACGAGATTATCTCCTTGAAGGGTTATCCATATCAGTGAATCATTTGTTATGAATTAGGAGGTATGGAGGTCATAATGAATATGAGTAAGAGGAGTATATGCCTAGTTTACAACATATACATCATGAGAATAATGACCTACAATAATGGGGATAATGACCTGTTCAAGTTTTAGCAAGGTAATGATATAAATTAGTGGTTTCTAACCATTTTATATGAGGAGCTTCATTTTCAAAAGGATTTGTTAAAAACAATGGTAATGAGATAACATGGTCTCCAAGCCCAAGCCTAGTTCACAGTCCTTACATATGGTACTATAAGGAACATCTACAACTAGCTATAAGATGGAATACCATACTTTAAATATTAGGGGTTTTAACCTTTTCTCTATGTCATTAAATTTTATATAAGTTCCATCATGAAGTTGATAACCTATAGGATCCTGTTATCATGTTTGGTACTTCATGGACATGACCTACAGTGCTGAGAAAGCCTCCTATAGGCCTGTGTTTTATGAATTAGCCTAATGCTTTCTAAGAGTATCTTATATGGTTCATTGAAAGTTCCCTTGGTTGACTTAATATTTTTTTTGACTATTAAAGTCCATTTTATCTTCATAAAGTCTTTAGATAAATCAAAATAGTATAATTCAAACCTCTAAGTGGCTCAAAAGCACAAAATGAACCTATAACTAGTTATAAGATGGAATACCATACTTTAAATATTAGGGGTTTTAATCTTTTCTCTATGTCATTAAAGTTTATATAAGTTCCATCATGAAGTTGATAACCTATAGGATCCTATTATCATGTTTGTACTTCCTGAACATGACCTATAGTGCTGAGAAAGCCTCCTATAGGCATGTGTTTTATGAATTAGCCTAATGCTTTCTAAGAGTATCTTATATGGTTCATTGAAAGTTCCCTTGGTTGACTTAATTATTTTTTTTACTATTCAAGTCCATTTTATCTTCATTAAGTCTTTATGTAAATCAAAATAGTATAATTCAAACCTCTAAGTGGCTCAAAAGCACAAAATGAACGTACAACCACACTCAAATAGTGGGTTATAGCCAATAGGAGGTCATAAGCATAAGGGAGGTTTCCAAGGTTTAAGACTTTCAAGTGAGATGGTTACATTCTGGATATCACTTGACTTGAATATGGACTTTTACCTATCATTGAAACTTTATGTTTTCTCAAAATTATTCAAACATTCAAAGGGAGCATGTTCTTAGTCCATACAAAGGATATCACTAACTCATCAAGCCACAAGCAAGGGTTTTGGAAGGAGGGTTTATCTCATAATGATTACATTAATTAAGGACAAGATGAAGTTAATTAAAAGTAAAAATGAAGGGCATACTAGGGTTCAAAGTTCCATGGAAGGTTTCCCATATGCACCTATAGCCACTTAGCTATAGTCAAGCTATGAGGGTTTTAAATGTTTCAAGAGGATATCAAGGTATACCATAAGAACATGAAGTATTTACATGTGAATCTAGCACATGTATGGACACATAAGTAAAAAAGTTATTTGGTTTTAAGGGTTAATATAGTGTTTAAAAACCTAATTCATACACAAATAGTCACCTCTAGCGCTATAGGAGGCATCCTACATGCCTATTTAAGGTAGAGCTAACAATACATGATGCTCGATACCTATACTTAAGGTAGAGAAAAATTTCAATTTAAGGATTGAGCATATATTCATAACCTATTACTACCAATACCCACCAAAGTATAATCATTTTTGAACCTAATCTATCCAAAAGGCTAATACTCATCTACAACCACTATACATAGCCATATTCTAAGTTTGAGGTGAGGAAAAGGCTTGTAATGAATTTCTTGGAGGGGTTTTATGCTCAGGAGCATGTTTCATAAGAACATAAAAATATATATGTTTTTGGTGATCAACATAAGATCTAATTAAGGTTTTACAGTCAAATTGTAGTTAGAGGGTACCTACACGCTTGTAATTATGTTCATATACAATTGGTAAATGTTGGAACTTCAAAGAGATCTAAAGAGATTTTAAAAGCTATGACATTAAAAATAATGGTTCCTAAGTGGCAATGATTTCCTTTTAATTTTTGACTAGCAAGGGATGGGTTCCAATTTACTATGCATTGGGACTTACAGAACCCTAATGCTACCTTATATCCCTCTCATGGAATCTACAACTACAAGAGCTTACATCCATCTAGGGTTTTGGGTTAGGGAAAACTAACAAGGACACTAAGACCCTAGAAGGATTATAGGTGAAAAGATAGAAGATATGTAATTTTTAAAGGAGTAAAACACCTAAAGCATATAAAAGACATACTCCAAACTTTTTAGTTTGTACACTCCTAAAGCAACAAAGCATCTCAATCAAGTTTGGCTATGTGTGTGCAATGAAGTTTTGAAGTTAAGATCATGGTAATTTTATGAACCATGGTAAATTGAGGTCATCATGATCTTGGAAAATGAAGATATTCCAAACCGAACATTTTGAAAACCCTGTGGTGACCTACAATCTTAATGCTATCCTACAACCATCTATAAGGGCTAATAAGTATGAAAACACAATCAGGCCTAATGCAGAGACTATGACACAAAGAAGCTATATCTAACATCAAGGCTCAATGGTATTGAGATGATTATTTCATGAAGAGAATAAAAATCTTAAAAACATTTATATACTTATAAATGAAGTCATGAGAATAGTCACCTACAATCATAAGAATATTTACATACAACTCACATAAGGTACCTACAATCAAGTTTGATCAACAGATTGTTCCATATTCAATGGATAAGTATTTTGAGGAGGAAAAAGATCAAATTTTAATCAAAATTTCAATTTAATGACTATCAAATTACTATTTTTATATCCCAACCATACAGACTTGTATGGATTATGGTTAGTTGGAGGCCTATAAAACTTGATTTTGGGTCAAATTACATTGAAGGAGATATGTAGAATATTTATTTTTATCTAAATAGATTTAAAAACATTTTAAATATGTGATTATCACTATAAAATCTCAAAATTGTTCATTATCCATCTCTGAAAGTGGAAATCAGTCATTTTTATGCCTAAATGCCTTGTTTGGAGGTCTTATTATGCATGAAAATATGGGTAGAGGCTATTTAAAAAATATATAAGAGATTATTGAGATTAATGAAGATTATTTTGACCTTTATATCCTATAAAAACATGAAATTAACCTCCAAAACATGAAAACTTAGTCAAAAATGTAAACAGTCCATGCATAGAGATCAAAATTTAGAGAAAATTGAAAATTTTGGGAGCTACATGTGGATTTAATACCTTAAATTTTGTAAAAATGTTAATAATTATTTGGGTAAGCATTTTAAAAAATTTAATATCCATTTTAAAATTAAACATATTCATTTTTTTTTTGTCTTAGACCTTAGCCTATTCATTTCAGGTCACCATTAGAGCATGCTTCATTTTAGAGTGCCTCAAAAGCTTATAAGACCAAGTGAAGGATTTAAAATCATGGTATGATGTTTATAAATTATAATAAGACCTATATAAAGTGTAAAAACTTCAAATTTCATGCATACCATACTTACGTAGTGTTTTACAAGCAATTAAGCACTTAAGCCAAAAAGGCATTTTTGAATTTTCATGGTAAAATGACTTTATGAGTGTTTTAATATAATGTTACATGTAATATAATTATTTTTTCAATATTTTTTAAAATTTTAATAATCCATTTTAATTTTAGTGAAGTTTTTCACTTTTTGTAGTTCTAGACACCCTTCCAAGCCACCTGTTCAGATGCTCATTGTGCTCACCATGTGAGGAGTTTGGCCAAATTATATTAGAATGTTTTTAGGAAACATATGAAATTATAATTAATTAAAAATTAATATAATTTTATGGGTTTATATTTATGAACAATCACTAAGAATGTAGGCAACCCAAAATTAGTCAATTCCCCATAGGCAAATTTCATTTACATGGTAACTTTTCATATATTTCACATGGGAGACAAATATTTTTAGAGATGTTAGAGGGGTAAATTTTATACACATAAATTTAATTTTTTTGGGATTTATAGGTTTGTATCTCATAAATCATCAATTTGAAGATTCAGCTTCTAAACTTTTCTAGGCACCTAAAAAACTAGTTTTGGGAAAATTGTGTTTTATTGTAATAAAATAACCATGAATAAACTTTATTTTTTTTTAAAAATCAATTAAAATACATTAGTATTCCATAAATGTAAATTTTATGCATGGATCTATATAAATGAGGTCTGAAATCATATATTTTATGGAAAAAATTATGTAATTTGAGGTACAGGGAAATTAAGAAGAATATAATCATTAGAGATCAAAACATAGAAATTTTTATTCATCATAAAATATTGATATTTTTTTATAAATCATCCCATAGGTACCCTTACCAGCTCAAGCAAAATGCCCAGTCTACTAGAAACTTGCCCAAAATTGGCCTAGTCAACCCTATTGACTAAATGGTGAGGTTTGTCTCATCAAAATCACATTTTTGGTGATGATGAATTTTTATCAGGTATTAATTTATTGTTTTTTCAAGTTTCATGGCTTATTTTGAAGGTTTCATGGTGTCCAAGTGTTCAAATTATCCTTTAGGCTTAACTACTCAAATTGTCCTAATTGTTCAAAGAGTTAAGTTTGAGTTTGGAGTTGAAAGGTTATTCAATGAGTTACATTTTTGAGTTACACATAAATTTAATAATTTTTTTAGAATATTATTATATTTTATTAATCCTTCAAAATCATTTTCATGAAAAAGGAGGGTTATTTGAGGATGTTTGGTCTTGCATTGTGATTGACTAGTTCAAAGTAATTATTTTCTCATAGTCATCTCCTTCCAACTCAGCTTCAAGTTCAATCAAGAGGCACATTAATTTTATGAGTGTGGTGTTTCATTGTATGTAAGGAGTATTTTTTAATTTTCAACTTGGGTCCACCACCAAATTATAATACCAAATTTTAAGGAAAAGCATGCAATTTTTATGGATTTAGATCTTTTGAAGATTATTTTAAACATGGTAAAAGAGTTGGTCTTGAGTTATGTCAACCAAGACTACCCCTTATATATTTTAATGCCACTTAGGGATATTTTAAATTTTGAAGAATATTTATTGGCTCAATCAAGCTATTTTTGAAGATTCCTGAAGCTAAGAGAGAAACTGTAAGCCAGGCCATTTATCAATAAAGGAGTTTTTATTTTGTATCTATGTTTTGACAAAAGAATAGTGTGTATTTGATTGTGTATCATCATATAATTGAGATTTATCTCTTTTTGTAGGTCCCTTCCTCACCTATCTCTCTCTATCTCACCTTCTACAAGTCATTTGAAGAGGTTTTCAACCCTTCATCTAAAACATTTTTGCTTAAGGATAAATATATAAATTTTATTGATTATATGTGTGAATTGATTTCAATAAATTTAGAGGATTTTTACAATTCAAGTGTATCACCCCCTTTAACTAGGATTTATTTTAAGTTTCCCCTTCCCATTTTCACCCATAAACACAAAAAAATAGATTTAATAAACATATTTTAGGGGAACCAGCTCTCTAGAGGTTATCATCAAAGATTCACCGACACTTAAAAAAATTCTTGTTATATCAACTGGAGAGAGCGTGTGTTCTACACATCTTAAAATAGGGTGCACTCTAGAGTGATAACATTTTTAGGCATGCCCAGTGGGACCACTTATTCAAACATTCGAATTATTATCTATTTATTTAAGTATTTATTCTTTTATAGATTTTTTATTTTTAGATCTGTACAATTTTCATGCCACCAAGAGTTATCATGAGATCCTATGAAAAAGGGAAAGAAACATATTTCTCTAATTTATCTTACCAATCAAAGAAGAAGAGAGCTTCTTAACCAAATCTAAATCCTACACTTTCTATTTCCATTATTATTACATAAAATCCTCTTGTTCAAGTGAATATTATTCATTCAAATATTATTTTAAATAATATTACTCATTTGGTTATTCTCAGAATACATGCTTTTATTACATTCAATGGTGGTAGTCCTCTAAATCTCAATCAATGGGATGATATTCTAGTTTTAGCTCTAAAGGCTCTTCCTTATTTTATAGGATAAAATCCAATAGCTCTTATATAATATATTACAAAAATTTATAATATTTGTTTATTTCATCATGTGACATACGAAAATGTAGTAATGAGGTTATTGACAACATCATTCAAAGGAAAGACACTTCAGTGGTACAAAGGTTTGACTCTTGCATTAATTAACAACTAGGATGAATTTGGAGAACTTATATGAAAACATTTTGAAGATAAAAGTGATAAACTTTAATTTATGGAGTAGATTACATAAATTAAGAGGTTCAATCATGATTTCATGGTGGATTTCAACTACAAATTTCAAAAGACTTGGGACAAAATTCCTACAGTGATCAAGCCTACAACCAATTATGCTTAATTATACTATCTGAAGGATCTTAATTTAGATATGGATATCATGATACAATCCATGGGAGGTAATACTTTACCTATATCTTTTGAAGTAGAAATCAAGGATACAAATTTCCTTATACAAGCAGAAAAGTTATCTCCAAGGACACCAATGCCTCTTTTTCCAAAGATTCATCCTCATATTTCAACTATTGCTCCAATTTTAAAGTTATAAAAGTTCCATCAAATCCAAGGTGATCAATTTGATAGATTGGGGAATATAGAGAGCCTTCCAAAGGATTAAACTAACAATTTTGTTGTAATGGAGAGACAATAAGCTCTACCATAGAGATCATATCAGAACACTAATCAAAATTATCAACCCAATAGGCCATCCTATCAATATAATCAATAAGGTCAAGATTAGAATTATAAATCAAGGCAATATAATCTTAATTATCCATTTAATTAAAGAGATATTGTACCAACTTAGAGTAATTATGATTAAGAAGGATAATGGAATAATTAATGGGATCACATAAAAAACATGGAAATGGCTCCAATTGGTGATAGTTCTAATCAATATTTTATGCAACAAAGTTTGGTTATTACATCATTTGAAAATTAGCCACCTTCTCATATTAAGAAATATTCTCTTTCTCATGGATACATTCCTTCATTCGCTAAAGTAAAAGTTTCAAATCAACAAGGAGAAGGTAGTGGTAAGGCACCTACTGAAACTACATTTTTCAATTTCTAAAAAGGTGAGAATTCTTTTGATCACTTAGCTAAAAATCAAAGTCAAGATTTAACTAATGTTGATAATTTAGTTCCATCCCATAATAGATCTAGGAAAAGAGAAATTGGAGATGGTTTAGGTCCTTAAATGGTAGCCCCTTCTTCTTCTTAGCCATAATAAAAGACCACTACACATGAGCTTCCTCATAAACGTTTAAATCAACAATCTCAAGATCCAAATGATAAGAATGTTAAAGGGCCTTATATTCATCAATTCACACAATATTTGGGAGCTCCTTATACTCCTAAATTATATTCAAAGTTAGCCACTTCTCCACTCAGTATTGTGGATCATATGAATAAGACTTCAATATCAATTTTAATGTGGGATACACTACTAATCTGGGGACAAAAGGAGAATTTGGAAGATGAACTTTCAAATTTCAATATCTCTAAGAAATAACCAAAAAAATAGAGTAAGTGTCATATTAATTAATTATAATCCATTTATTGAGTCTCAACCTATTAAGCTGACTAAACCTCCTCCTTTTTATCTTTTTATGATCATTGGAGATTGTCTAGTTCATAACTATATGATTGATAGTGGGGCTAGTACCTCTATCATGCCAAAATATATAGCTAATAAGTTAGGATTGTAGTATGAACCCCATGATAAATGTGTCTTGAAATTAGATGGGTCTCCTACTAATACTATAGGTGTGTTAAAATATCTAAATAACATATTTGTTGCTTGTCCAAATTTCACCATTTTATAGGATGTTGTTATTGTTGTTGATTTACGTCCATATTTTTCACTATGCTTATCTAGAGATTTCACTACCAAAATAAGAGGTTGCCTTTCTTCAAATTGGTCATACATGATTTTTAGAACTAAGCATAGAACCAAATTTATTATTAGATCTGAGCCTATTTCCAAATTTCACCTTGAGCCATCTATGCCAAATATGTCAAATGTGAATTGAAGTATTTCAGAAGAAGATGATAACACCATTGATCAAGATATTTATAATCCTCTTGAGGGAATTCTAGATATTCTTATAGATGAATGGGTTGCTGATAATCATGGACATGAACCCTATAAAATTATTGAAGATGCTGATTTTGGAGTTTACTATATGCATGAAGATGATGATTTATTGCCTAGTCTTATTAGTTTAGTGCATGATCAAGGAGTTTGGAATATATTCTTTGATGGATCCAAAATAAAGGATGGAAGTGGGGATTTTGTAATATTTATTTCACTACAAAATCAAAGGTACTATTTTTTTTAGACTCTAGTTTAGTTGTACTTCCAATACTGTAGAGTATGAAGATCTTATTTATGGTCTTTAGTGTGCTGAAATGAGGGATAATTAGCTATTGAAAGTGATATATGATAGTGAATTGGTAGCCAACAAGTTAGAGTTTCAAGTGTAGCTAAGAATCCTATTTTGAAAGACTAAAAACATAGAGTTTGGGATCTCATGGAATATTTCCTTTCATTCAAAATTTTCTCTATTCTTAGAGGAGCAAATTAACATGCATATAGACTTGTTGCCATAGGGGCACAATATGATATTATAGATAATATTAAGAATAATAAAAATTAGAACCAAATCAAGGTTACATGTATGCCTTTAGTCCCAAATAATGATGTAATTTGTTGTGTTTTTGACATTGATAAGAAAATAACATATTTTCTACATAATGAGGTAGAATTTTACCAAAGAAATCATGATAAATTTTAGGATTAATATGAAAATTAGATTATGAAATTAAAATAAAACAAGATGCTTAAGGGTTTGGTGACTTTAGAAAGAATATTAAATGAATATTATCTACTAAAAAAAGACAAAGTGAGTATTTATTCCAAAAAAGAACACTATGAGAAAATTAACATAGCTAAAGGTAAGCTACTAAAGATGGGTAAAGTTAATACTGATTCTGAGAGAGTAGCTTTCATTTTATTACGTCAAGAATTCATGGATGTATTTGTTTGTAAATACCATGATTTGAAAGTTTTTTATCCCATATTGGCATAACATATTATTGAATTAGAACAAGATGAAAAATGAGTAAGACAAAAGCAAAGGCCTATCAACCCCAAGGTTGAGATTCTCACAAAAATGAAAATTACAAATCTAATTAAATCAAGTATTACTTTTCCTATTAAACATTCAACATGGGTAGAAAATCGTATACCAATAAGAAAGAAGAATGGAGAGATAAGTTTGTGTAGATTTTAGAGATTTGAATAGAGAATCATTGAAAGGTCACTATCCACTTCCTTCCATGGATCAAATTATTCAAAGAGTATCAAGTTCACATAGGTTTTATTTATTGGATGGATACTCAGGTTACAACCAAATATCGGTGATAGAGCAAGATCAGTATAAAATAGCTTTCACCACTAAATGGGGTACTTTTACTTAAAAGAAAATGCTTTTTGGACTCTCCAATTTTGGAGCTACCTTTCAAAGGGCAATAGATGTTTCTTTTCATGGTATTTTAAGTGAAATGGTTTTAGTCTATCTTGATGACATTATAGTATTTTCAAAGGATTCTAATGATCATCTAATGCATTTGAATATTATTTTTGATAGATGTAGAGAATTTGGAGTTTCATTGAATCTAAAGAAATGCATTTTATTAGTGTATAAAGGGAGACTTCTTCAACATGTGGTATCCAAAGTTGGAATTTCCATTGATCTAGAAAGAATAGAGGCAATCCTTGCTTTATCATTTCCTAAAAATAAGAAAATATTTTAGAGCTTCTTGGGTAAGATCGACTTTATCAGAAGATTCATTATTGGTTTTATAGAACTAGTAAAGCCAATTACTCAAATGCTTAAGAAACATCAAGTTTTCAATTAAAGTAAAGAATGTAAAAGATGTTTTGAAGCTATCAAAGAAGCAACCATTCAAACTCTCTTAAAATTCAGATTTTAGTAAGGATTTATTATTTTATGATTTTTCTACCTCCAGTACTATTTCAACCATGCTTATGTAGTAGAATGATGAAGGTTTGGAATAACCCATTGCTTTCTTTAGTCAATCTTTAGAAGGTTATGAGGAGAGGTATTTATTTATATAAAAACATGTTCTTTATATTCTAAGAGGTCTATAAAAATTCAAACATTTGGTTTCAAATAATATGATTGTACTAATGGTTGCTCATCCAAGTGTGAACGACTTCATTCTCAATAGAGGCTTGAGTGAAAACAGATCTAAATGGGTCACTAAATACATGGAATATGGCATTGAAGTTAAAGTTGTAAATATGGTCTAAGGTAAAGGATTATGTGAACATCTTGAAAAATATGTAAAAGAAGAAAATAAACAATTTTGATAATTTAAGACACTCAACAAGAAGCTAAAAATATACCTCTTACAAGCTAAACACAAAACATTGCTAGATTTATTCAAACTAGAGAATGTCCAAGAGGTTTTAATCCATCAAAAATAAGACACTTCAATATACAATTGATACCATACATTTTGATTGATGGAGTGCTTTTAAAAAAATACATTGGAGGTATGATTTTAAGTTGTGTTGAAACAAGTTAATTTGACAAACATTTTGAGAAATTTCATGATAGTCCATCTAGAGGTAATTTTGTACCCAAGACCATAGGTACAAAGATATTTATAGCTAGTTATTTTTTTCCTAACTTATTTAGAAGATGCACATGCACGGGTTTGTAAATGTACAAAGTATGTAATGTTTGTAGGAAAATAGAGACTAGTTGTTATACCAATAAAGCAAATTCAAGTTGGTCATAAGTGGGTTTTGATAGCTATAGACTATTTCACCAGGTGGGTTGAAGTAGTGCCTTTGAAAGAGGCAAATGAAAAATCTATGATTGAGCTATATGAGATCCTAGTCACTCATTTTGGAGCACTATCTACTATCATATTAGGTAATACTTTAGCATTCAGTAGTACAAAAGTATGTGAAGGGGCTCTTGAACATGGTATTTATTTGACATCTTCATCCAATTACTATCCACATGGTAATGAACTAGCTAAGTCTACTAATAAGAACTTGATTTGAATAATCAAAATAAGAATGGAGGATAATCAAATATCTTGGCATACTAAGTTAAATATTACTTTATGGGCTGATAGGAACACCCCTAAGAAATCCATTGGTCATTCACCTTATCTCCTAGTTTATGGAAGAGAAGCAAGGATGCCTATTTCATTAGAGATTCTAGATTTGGAGCTTGCACACCATTTAGAGCTTATGGAAAGTGATGCAATGGAGGTAATAATAAATGAACTGAGAGAATTAGAAGAGATGAGAGATGATGTGAGGCATACCATGTGATAAAATTAATAATAAGTCATTAAGAATTTTGACAAAAGAGATTCATCAAAAACATTTTAGCAAGGAGACATAGTACTCAAATGGGATGAGGAATGTGCAAAGCCAAGTAAGTGCTACAAATTTGATATCCTTTAGAGTAGACCTTGCATTATTAATTATTTCAAGAAGAACAATGATTTTCAATTTTCTAGTTCGAGTGGAGAAAAACTCCCCATTCCTATGAATGGGATATTTCTTAAATATTGATATTAGGAGAGTCACTCCTTTGTACATAGTCATATTTTAATTCCTCTAAGTGATTTCAACACATTAATTCTATAATTTTTTTTCCTTTTTGAGTTGGTGTTGTCCATTCTTCTAAGTGCACACATGCACATGTTTGTTGTTGTTTGTGTTAGATGTTTTGTTGTGTCTTTGTCTACAAAAATCTTTTTGTTTTAGTGTTTGTCTTCATCTATCATTACAATATTACTAAGTTCATTTACTAGTAAGATGTTCAAACTCTAAAATTCACCAAAATTATGTTATAAATATTGTCATTAATGTCAAAAGTCTAGCATTGGTGATAAAATTCCCATAGCATTTATTGTTTAAAGGTGTTTTTAATGTTCATATTTTGGCTAAAGTGTGTTGATATTTATTTAATATTAATGAATATATTTTTGGTTGCATAAAATTCAAAAGAGGGCCCATGGAGAAGTCAGAGAGTGATAGGGTAAAGACAAAAGAGAAATGGGATGCATTTTCCCATGAATAGTCATCTTGAGGAACTCCAAGATTCACCAAGTGAAGATAAAAGAGGGTATGGTGAATTTTTACATGAATAGTCACCTTAAAGAATTTGAAAGGTCACCAAGATAAAGACAAAATAAGAAAGGAAACATTTGTTTATGAAGGGTCACCATATGACTTTTCAAATACAAGGATTCAAAGGCTCACACAAGTTTGGCACCATTATACATGAGGAGTGAAGGGTCATAAAGGGTGATTTCCAAGGTCATTTGGAAAGATATAAATAAAGGCTTAAGAATCCATTTGTAATATGCAAGAGAGTGCATGGTTTGTAATTTTTTAATATAAGAAAAGAGGAGAGAATAGAAAGAGATAGTGTAGATTTCTATCATTTGTTGAGAATGAAACATTGAGAGATAGTTGTGTTTTATACAAAAGAGGGCTTGGTGCTCCTATAGGTTGGTGCTCAAAAGTCATTGTAAAGGGTTGGTGCCCACAAATAGTTATTATGTTGGTGCTTGACAAAGGGGTTGGTGATCCTGCAAGTTGATGCTTGTGAACTTTGTAATTTGATTTGGTGATCATTCTTATACTTGAGATTGTTCTCTCTCTCTCTCTCTCTCTCTCTCTCTCTCTCTCTCTCTCTCTCTCTCTCTCTCTCTCTCTCTCTCTCTCTATCTATCTATCTTGTGTGGTGTTTATTTTTTTAGTTTTATTTCATATATTAAATGTATGGTTAAGTGGAAATTGATTAGGTAAAATTTTATAAGATATATGATATAGTGATTCAACCCCTTTAAGTATATGCTATGCTTAATAATTGATATCATAGAAGGTTCCTTTGGAAAAAGTTTTACAGCTTGAAGGTAGATCGGGGAAAGCACAATGGATTTATCACATGAAGGTTTTTCTAAAAATAAGGCACCTTTGTTTGATGGAACAAATTATGCTATTTGGAGCATAAGGATGAGGACTTAGTTGATGTCTCTTATATTCAATATTTGACAAGTAGTTGGGGAGGAATAAAAAGAGCCATAGACACTTATGATTACTCTAATAGAAAATAAGGAAAGTAAAAATAATGCTAAGGATTTAAATGCTATTTTATGTGGTTTATGTGAATAAAATTTGTTAAAGTTATGAAATGTAAATATACTCATGAGACTTGGATAAATATTTTAAAAAATTAAAAATTTGATAGAAAAGTTCATCAAGCTAAGAACCAAACTTTTAGAGGATAGTTTGAGAGTTTACAAATGAAAAAGAAGAAAATATAGTGAGTTATATTTTGCAGGTTGATCAAATAGTTAATCATATTTAAGTCCTTGGAGAAAACTTAGAAAAATTAGTGGTGGTACAAAATGTATTGACATCTCTACCAATGAGATATGATGAAAAGGTTTTGTCAATCGAAGAGATGAAGGATCTAGCCAAGCTAAAGATGAAACAACTACATGGTATTCTTATCGGTATATGAGATGCAGACTGAACAATAGAAACCCTCAAAAAGGGAAGTTGCTTTAAAAAAATCAAAAAAATACAAGGCTAATATTCAAGAATCAAGTGATAGCTCTAACAATGATGAAGATGAAAATGAAGCTCTATTCATCTGCAAGCTGAAAAAGGGCACAAGTAAATATGAAGGAAAATTACCTTTTAAATGTTTTAATTATGGAAAGATTGGACATTTTATAGCTATGTGCCCAAATGTGAGTAATTTTGATAATTAAGAAGGAAGGTATAGATACAAGAAGAATTTCAAAGTCAAATTCAAGAAGGGATTCGAGAAGAAGAGTGTATACTCAAAAGATCCTAGCTCAACTGAAGATAATAGAGTCAGTGATTTAGATGAAGAAGAGATTTTATTCATGACCATACATGAATATGCCTCTGTAATAAAAAGTACAAATGATCAATAAGAAGAAAAAGATGAAGTTGAGGTGAATATAGAAGGAGAACTCATTTGTGTCTTATAATAATTAAAATCTCTTGAGAAGAAGAATCAAAGATTGAAGTGCCAAATCAAGAAAAATAAAAAGGAGTTAAAAGAAATAATTGAAGATATAAAAGCATACATTGAAGAAGATATAACAAATCAATTACAAAAATTAAGTGAAGAATGTGAAAGGTATGTTGTTGAAATTACCTCTTTAAAATTAGATCTTGAGAAAACAAATAAAGCAGTCAATGATAGAGAAGTCAATGATTCAAAATTTAAGAATAACACTAATATGTTGAATAAGATATTCAAAATTCAAAGATCAATGTTAGATAAAATGGGTATCAGATTTGAAAAATAGAAAGGGGAGGCTACTACTTTCATAGACAAAGTTAACACACAAAAAAAGAGCTATGTTGAAGCTCTTACAAAAGAGGAAATGAAAAAGGAAGAAGTTAAGAATACAGAGGACATATCAAACCAAAAAAGTTGGAAGGAATAGAGCTAAGAAAGGCAATCATGTCAAAGATACACAAATAGGTTCTAGTTTTATGGTTACTATTTTTATTGTAATGGATATGGTCAAAAGAAATAGAATGTCAAAAAAGGGCTAATAATTTCAAAAACAAGAAGGAAATTCATGCAAAGTCAAGCAAAAACCACAACTCTTTTGCTTCTCTCTCAGGCCTTAATGAAGAGGCCATAATATGTTACAAGTGTAATAAATTTTGACACATATCCTAGTACTATATAAGTATTTTTGAGTCAATCAATAAGGACTAGAGTTTCAAGGCTCCATTCATCAAGAAGAAGTTCAAATAGGTTCATGGTAGAAGAAACAACTTGAAAAGTCTATGTTGGTCTAGATAGCTTTGCATGAAAGAAACAAAAAAATTCCATGGTTCATTTATAGTGGATTTTTGAGGCACATGACAAGAGACAATATAAGGTTCATAACCTTGAAGAATATTAATGGTGGTACAGTGAAATCTAGAGATAATAATACTGTCAGAATTGTCAAAAAAGGTACACCAAGTTTGGATAATGGTAGAACTAAGGCTGAAAATGTTTTGTATGTAGAAGGTCTTAAGAATAATATTTTAAGTGTAAGTCAAATGTGTGATCAAGGACACACACTAAATATTTATGTATAAGGTTGTGAAATTTGGAGAAAAGATTCATATATGTTGATTGTAGATGCTCATAGAATAGGCAAAAATTTATATATGTTATTATATATCAAAGGTCAAAAATGTTGTTTGAGTCAAGTTTAGGAAAGTTGGCTATGGCACAAGAGATTGGGACACATAAATTTTGAAAATCTTATCAACATCAGCAAGAAGCAAGAAGTTAGATATCTTCCAAAGATTACAAAGCCCTCCAACACACTTTGTGAACCATGTCAACATGGGAAGCAGGTCAGAAGATTGTTCAAAATAAAAGAATACTCAACCACTAAGATGTTAGAGCTTGTTCACAATGATTTGTGTAGACCTATGAGAAATTAAAATACTCAAGGTGAAAAAATATTTCATGTTGCTTATTGATGATTTTACACATATGACTTCGGTGATGTTTTTGATGAAAAAATTAGAAGCTTTCAGCCACTTCAAAGCATTCAAGGCTTTTCTTGATAATGAAATTGTTTTGAATATTAAGTCCTTGAGATTAGATCAAGTAGGAGAATTCATGTCAGATAATGATAATGAGTATTATGAAGACCATGGGATAAAGAGACATTATTGATCAACCAGAACTCCATACCAAAATGGAGTAGTTGAGCAAAAAAATAGAATAGTTCATGAGATGGAAAGGAAAATTCTAAATGAATCCAAGATACTAGATAAATATTAGAGAGAGGCAATAGGTAAAATAGTACACATTCATAATATAGTGTTTTTGAGAGTCAACAATGAAAAGACTCTCTATGAGCTATGGAAATACAAAACAACTACATTTGATTATTTTAGAGTTTTCGGTAGTAGATGATTCATGAAATGAACTAATATAAAATTGGGTAAGATTGAATCTATAATAGATGAAGGTATAACTCTTAGATATTTTATAAAAATTAAATATTATAAATGTTATAAAAAAATAACCAATTAGATTATTTAAAGTGTAAGTGTCATGATAGATGAAGATGTAGCACAAAGAGCCAGTGATCCAATGGACACTCCTAAAATCATTAAAGAAGAAGATTTTGAAGAATTAGATGAGGATGAGGAGAAAAAAGACACTAGGACCCCATCCAAATATGTTCATATAAATCATAACAATAGTGACCTTATCAAGAACATAAATTAAGGATTTCACACCAGAAGGATGATGATAAGTGAAACTGAGCAAGTAATTTTTTCTTTGCTATCCAAAATTTAGCCTAGAAATTTTTTAGAAGCTAGACATGATGAGCATTAGGTTAAGGTAATGGATGAAGAATTGAATCAAATAGAAAATAATGATACTTTGGGAACTAGTGCCTAGACCAAATATCAAAATGTGATAAGAATAAAATGGGTTTATAGAAATAAGTTGAATGAATATTGTGAAGTTACTAGAAATAAAACAAGGTTAGTATGTAAAGGATATGCTCAAATTGATGGTATATATTTTGAAGAGACTTTTGTACCAGTGGCAAGGATAGAGGCTATTAAAATGTTTCTTGGATATGCAATGTTAAATTTTTTTAAAGTGTTTCAAATGGATTTTAAATCTACCTTCCTAAATGAGAATCTAGAAAAGGAGGTCTACATTAAGTAGACTAAGGAATTTATCCTCTCAAATGATAGTAGACATGTATGTAGATTGAAAAAACACTGTATGGATTGAAACAAGCTCCCAAAACTTGGTATGCAAGACTCGATAAGTACCTACAAGATCAAGGTTTAGAGAGAGGTTTTGTTGATAGTAATCTCTATATCAAAATAGAAGTTGAGCATCAGTTGATTTTTATTGTATATGTTGATGACATAGTTTTTTGAGGAAACATTGGAAAGATGACAAACAATTTTTTTGATAATATGTAAAAAGAATTTGAGATCTCTATGCTTGGAGAAATGTAATTTTTCTTAGGGTTGCAAATATTTTATTCAGATAAAGGAATTTTCATATCTCGAAGTAAATATGCTTAGAAAATGTTGGAAAAAATTGGTTTTGAAGATTGTGCACTAGTTGGCACACCAATTGGTATAGGGAACAAGGTGATTAAGGATGAAGATTCACCTATTGTACATCAATATTTTTATATATCTATGATTGGTAGTCTTTTATATTTAATAGTTTTGAGGCCAGACATCATGCATGTAGTAGGCATGGTTGCAAGATATTAGGTAGCCTTGAAAGAGAGTCATGTTTAGTTGGTAACATAATATATAGATATGTCAAGAGGACATTAGATTATGGATTGTGGTATCCCACAAGTAGAGATTTCACTTTGGTTGCTTATACCACTTTAGATTGGGTAGGTTTCTTAGATGATAGAAAGAATACAAGTGAAGGATCTTTCTTCCTATGTGATAGATTAGTATCATGGATAAGTAAAATAAAAAATTTAGTATCACTTTCTATAGATGAAGCATAATATATTGAAGTGATATTGTGTTGTACTCAAGTGCTTTAGATGAAGCAAAATTTGAAAGATATCAAGGTAAAATATGATGAACCTATTTCTATTTTTTTGTGACAACATAAATGCTATTAATATTTCTAAGAATCTAGTGATGCATTCAACAACAAAACATATTCTTATCAGATATTTTTTTGAGAGAGTAGGTTGTAGATCAATAGGTTAAGATGGAATACATCAATACTATAGAATATATTTTAGATATTTTCAAAAAGGCACTACCAAAAAATAGATTTAAGTATCTCTAACAGAAGTTGGGAGTAATTTTTTTTCCTTCCTACCATTGAGGAACAACATCAACTAGGGAGGAGCTAAGTGTTAGCTCTACAATAGGGCCTTTACCATTGATGTAAAATAGAGATAAGAACATAAATAGGTATAGGGAATAGGTATAGGGAATAGTTGTAGAAATAGGTGTAAAAATAGGTACAGAGAACAAGGACAAGATGCTACAATAAGGGGGAGTTACTATATGTTTTTCATATGGAAGTATGTCTAGGCTGGCCTGTTTAATATAAGTTCAAGATGTGGTAGTTTTAGTTTGAGGTTGCCATCAATGACAAAGAGAATATTTCTAGAAATGTTATCATTGATGTCAAAGGTCTAGTATTAGTGATAAAGGCCCCATAGCATTTATTGTCTAAAGGTGTTTTTAATGATCATATTTTGGCTAAAGTGTATTGATATTCATTTAATACTAACCAATATATTTTTGGTGGCATAAAATTCAAAAGAGGGCCCATGGAGAAGTCAAAGAGTCATGGGGTAAAGACAAAAGAGGAATGGGACATATTATCCCATGAAGAGTCACCAAGTGAAGACAAAAGAGGGTATGGTGCATTTTTAATGAAGAGTCACCTTAAGGATTTTGAAAGGTCACCAAGATAAAGATAAAAGAGGAAAGGATGCATTTTCTTATGAAGGGTCACCAGATGACTTTTAAAATACAAGGATTCGAAGGGTCATGCAAGTTTGGTGCCATTTTCCATGAGGAGTGAAGGGCTACAAAGGGTGAATGCCAAAGGTCATTTGAAAAGATAGTAATAAAGGCTTGAGAAGCCATTTTTAATATGAAAGAGAGTGCATGGTTTGTAATTGTTTGATATAAGAAAATATGAGAGAATAGAAAGAGATATTATAGAGTTCTATCATTTGTTGAGAAATCAAAATTGAGATAATTGTGTTTTATACACAAGAGGGGTTGGTGCTCACAAATATTTTCAAGGGGTTAGCGATCATAAATAATTGTTGTGTCGGTGCTCAACAAAGGGGTTGGTGCTCCTACAAGTTGGTTCTTGTGAACTTTGTAATTTGAGTTGGTGATCATTATTATACTTAAGAATGTTCTCTATGGTTTTTTCCACATTGGGTTTCCACATTAAAATCTCTCTCTCTCTCTCTCTCTCTCTCTCTCTCTCTCTCTCTCTCTCTCTCTCTCTCTCTCTCTCTCTCTCTCTCTCTCTCTCTCTCTCTCTCTCTCTCTCTCTCTCTCTCTCTCTCTCTCTCTCTGGTAGTTATTGTTTCAGTTTTATTTCATATCTTGAATGTATGGTTAAGTGGAAATTGTTTAAGTAAAAGTTTATAGGATATATGATATATTGTTTCACCCCCCCTCTTACTATATCTAGTTATTAACAAATTATTATTAATTTGGCTTGTCAATGCCAAATTACTACCCCTATTATTTGAAACTTTCATTAAAATGGTCAATTTCCCAATATATCTAGTCAAACTGGTCAATTATGGCCTAAAAATGCAAGTATTAGTAAAAAAATGCCAAAATGGGGTTAAAAATCATAAAAAATGGTTTCAAAATTTATCAAATTGTGCCAAAATATATTTATTCATGTTCAAAAAGGTCAATTTATCTTAAGCCTAAAAGTACAAGTTATGAAAAGGTCAATTGATATGTTTTTAAGCTCAAAAGACCCCTTTTTCCCCTCCCACATGACAAATTGATGATTAAAGGGTAAAAAATATTTATTTGGATTATTAAGCCACGAAATTCTTCTAAAAATAATTTTCTAGGTGGTGGAAGTGAAAATATTCCTTCAAAAGGCCAAAAAGAGCCTCTTTTACCCATTTTTGAATCAATAGTATAGAATATGTATGGTTCCTTACAATACAGGGAAGGGAATATCATTTTTAAGGAATATACAAGCTTAAAAAATAATTTCATGGCCATAAATTCCAAAAACCAACTTCCTTTTGGTTTCTTACTTGTTGGCATAAAGAGACATGCATGTAGGTTTCTTGATGGTATGGTTAGATGAAGGATGGTATAGCTCCAAAATTAGGGGCGAAGAAAGTAGAATTAGAGGTATTTCTAATGGTACTAATGGTTTATAAATTGTATTCTCCATACTCATGAACCATCTAGTTTAAGTTAGGAAAAATTCTACTACCTAGCATCCAAAAAGGTAGTTTAATTTCTTCAGTTTCTCTTCACCTAGGTAGAGTTTTGGGAAAATTAATTTTTTTTCAAAATTTTTGAGACTTTATCTACAATTCCATGCAATTATAATGGTGTTATTAATCTATATCATGGTTAAATAGAGGTCTTAATTCAGCCAACCAATCTATAGTATTGGAAAATTAACAAGGAGGAATTGTATGGTCCAAAGAGAAGATTCTAACTTCAAGATTTCAATATTTTGGTGTTTGGAAGATTTTCATCAATTTTTTATGGTTTTAAATCATATTCATTAGATATTATCCAAAAATTCATGACAAGGAAACTTATCTCCATGCTTTTTAGTGTCTCAATTGAGCTAGTTTAGCATAATTTGAGGAATTTTTGCAAATTTTAAAGTTATTGAGAATATTTGGTTTGATTTTTTCCCTACTTCACTCCTTTGATAACCTTCAAATTCATTTTTTGTGATGATACTAGGCCCATTTTTCCTTTTTATTCCAGTTTTTAGTCTCTATGCTCCTTTTCCACCTACATCCCCATCCATCCCCATACCACTGCCATACTTAGTCTCTTCACTAGTTTTCACCTTCCTTTCACCCTCCATCATGTGTTATTTATCTCTCTTCATCTCCATTCATCCCTAATATCATCACCCCCACTTCCATTATAGGTACTTTTATTTTGTAAAGGAGAAAATTTTTAAGAGGAGAAATCATCAAGGCATAATCAAGAGGCTTATAGCCCAAAAACATGTATCAAACATAGTCAAAAGGAGTCTCACAGAAAGGAAATTCATTAGTAAACTATCAACATGAAGTTTTAATAGATATTTAAGGAGAAAAAATCCTTATTAAATATTTAGTAGATTCAATATATCCATGGTGTGATAAGGAAGCTATTTTAGAGTTAAGAAAGGAAATTTGGACCTTCATGTTTTGACATCATGTCACAAATGGACACCTACAACAGGTCAAATGCTAGTTATGAAGAATATGTGGATAGGAGATTATATCCTTAAAGGTTCATCCATATTAGTGAATCATTTATTATGAATTACGATGTATGGAGGTCATAATGAGTATGAGTAAAAGGACTATACACTCAATTTAAAACATATACACCATGATAACAGTGACCTACAACCATGGGGCTAATGACCTATTCAAGTTTTGACAAGGTAATGACATGACTCAGTGGTTTCAAACCATTTTTTATGAGGATTTTCATTTTAAAAATTATTTTTTAAGAACAATGGTAATGAGATAACATGGTCTCCAAGCCCAAGACTAGTTCATAGTTCATACATATGGTACTATAAGGAACATCTACAACTAGTTATAAGATGGAATACCATACTTTATATATAAGGGGTTTTGACATTTTCTCTAGCTCATTGAAGTTTATACAAGCTCCATCATTAATTTTATAACCTACAAAATCTTATTCTCATGTTTTTTTACTTCATGGACATGACCTACAATGATAAAAAACCCTCCTATAGGCCTGTGTTTTATGAATTAGCCTAATGCTTACTAAGAGTATCTTATATGGTTTATTGAAAGTTCCTTTGGTTGACTTAATATTTATTTTTAAATATTCAAGTCTAATTGGTCTTCATAAAGTCATTGTATTAATCAAAACAATATAAGTCAAACCTCTAAGTGGCTCAAAACACAAAATGCACCTACAACCACACTCAAATAGTGGCTTATGACCAATAGGAGGTCACAAGCATAAGGGAGGTTTCTATGGTTTAATACTTTAAAGTGAGATGATTATGTTTTAGAGATCACATGAATTGAATATGGACTTTTACCTATCATTTACACTTTTTGTTTTTTCAAAGATATTCAAACATTCAAAGGGACCCTATTATCAGTCCATACAAAGGACAACACTAAGTCACCAAGCCACAAATAAGGGTTTTGGAATGAGGGTTTATCTCATGAATTTTGAATGATTATGTTATTTAAGGACAAGATAAGGTTAATTCAAAGGAAAAATGAAGGGTATACTAGGGTAAAAATTTCCATGAAAAGTTTCCCATATGTACTTATATCCACTTAGTCACAATCAAGCTTTAAGGGTTTTGAATGCTTTAAGAGGCTATTAGGGTATACCATAAGAGCATGAAGCATTTCCATGTGAATATAGAACATGTATTAAAGGCACATAAAAACTAAATTGGTTTTAAGGGTTACTATAGTGTTTAAAAACTAAATACATACATAAATAGTCACCTTCAGTGCTATAGGAGGCATCCTATAGACATATTTAAGGTAGAGCTAATAATACATTATGCTTCATATATTAAAAGTTAAATTTAAGGCTTGAAAATATATTCACAACCTATGACTATTAATACCCACCAAAGTATAATCCTTTTTTGACCTTAATTTATCCAAAAGGCTAATGCTCACATATAGTGACTATACATAGCCATATTCTATGTTTGAGTCGACGGAAGGGCTTGTAGTGAGTTTCTGGGAGGGGTTTTATGCTTAAGATCCTATTTCATAAGAACATAAAAAGACATATGTGTCTGGTGATCAACATAAGAACCAATTAAGTTTTTATAGTCAAATTACAGTCAAAGGGTAACCTACAAGCCTGTACATGTGTTCATATATAGTTGGTGAATGTTGGAAATTCAAAAGAGATCTAAAGAGGTTTTAAAAGATATGACATTGATAATAATGGTTCCTAAATGGAAATTCTTGGATTTAGAGTTGTGACTAGCAAGGGATGGGTTCCAATTTAGTATGCATTGGCACCTACATAACCCTAATGCTACTTTATAGCCAACTCATGGTATAAAAAACTAAGAGAGCTTGCATCTATCTAGGCTTTTGGGTTAGGGAAACCTAGCAAGGACACAAAGACCATGGAAGGATTATAGGTGAAAAGATAGAAGAATGAAATTTTTAAAGGAGTAAAATACCTAAAGCATCTAAAATACATACTCCAAACCTTCTCAGTCTGTACACTCCTAAAACAACTAAGCATCTTAGTCAAGTTTGGCCATGAGTGTGAAATGAAGGTTTGAATTTAAAATCATGGCCATTTGGTGAACCATGGTAAATTGAGGTCAGCATGAGCTTGGAAAATGAAAATAGTCCACACCAAACAATTTGAAAGAACCATGTGGTGACCTGTAGTCTTAATGCTATCCTACAACCATCTACAAGGGCTAATAAGTATGGAAACATAGTCAAGCCTAATGTAGAGAGTATGAAACAAGGAATATATATATAAAATCAATGATAAATGGTATTGAGATGATTATTTCATGAAGAGAATCAAAAGGTTAAAGACATTTCTATACTTCTAAAGGAATGCAGTCATGATAGTAGTCACCTACAACTCACATAAGGTACCTACAGTCAAGTTTGATCACTAGATTGTTCTATATTCAATGGATGAGGATTTTGAGGAGGAAAAATATGAAATTATCATCAAAATTTCAATGAAATGACTATCAAAGGACTATTTATATAGCCCAACCATATAGACTTGTACAGATTATGCTCAGTTGGAGGCCTATAAAACTTTATTTTGGGTCAAATTACATGGAAGGAGATATGTATAAGATTCATTTTAATCTAAAATGATTAAACAACATTTTGAGATGTTATTATCACTATATAAGCTCAAACTTGATCAATATCCATCTTTGAAAGTGAAAATTAGTCATTTTTATGCCCAAATACCTTGTTTGGAGGTCTTATCTTGCTTTAAAATAGGGGTATAGGATAAAACCAAACTATTGAAGAGAATATTGAGTTTATTTAATATTATTTTAAACTTGATAGACTCTAAATCCATGAAATTAACGTTTAAAACATGAAAACTCAATAAAAAATGGAGACAATCAATGCATGGAGGTCAAAATTTCAAGAAAATTATAGATTTTGGGAGCTACAAGTGGAGTTAAGACCTAGAATTTTGTACCAAGGTCATCATGATTTGGGGAGACATCTTACCAAATTTCATAACCATTGTAAAAGTGCACATACTCATTGTTTTGTCTTAAACCTCAGCCTATTCGTTTGAGGTCACCATCAGAGCATGCTTCATTCTAGAGTGCCTCAAAATATTATAAGTGAAATTTAAGGATTTAAAAGAATAGTATGATGTTTTTAAATTATAATCAGACCTCTATAGAGTGTAAAAACTTCAATTTTCATGCAAACCATGCTCACATAGTGTTTTACAAGCAATCAAGCACTTAGGCCAAAAAGGCATTTTTGAATTTTCATGGAAAAAGGAATTTATAAGTGTTTTGATATAATATTAAAGGTAAAATAATTATTTTTTCAATATTTTTGAATCTTTTAATAATCCATTTTCATTTAAGTGAAGTTTTCAACTTTTTGCAGTTCTAGGCACCTTTCCAAGCCACCTATTCAGATGTTGTTGCATTCACCTCGTGTGGATTTTATAAAAATTATTTTAAAATGTTTTGATTACCCATATAAAATTATAATTAATTAATAATTAATATTATTTCAAGGGCTGATATATATGATCAATCGCTAAGAACGTAGGCAACCCAAAATGTGGTCAATTCCCTACAGGGAAATTTCATTTATGTGGTCATTTTTCATATATATTTCATGGGAGTAAAATATTTTTAGAGATGTCAGAGGGGTAAATTTTATATACATAAATGGAATTTTTTTGGGATTTTTATTTATGTACCTCATGAATCATCAGTTTGAAGATTCAACTTTAGAACCTTCCTAAGCACCTAACAAACTAGTTTTAGGAAAAGTGGGTTTTATTGAAATACAATCACCATGAATCAACTTAAAACAAATTAAAAATAAATTAAACTCTGAGAGGATTATATAAATGTGAATTTTATGCATGTATCTATACAAATGAGGTATGAAATCATGTTTTTTGTGGGAAAAACCATGTAATTTAAAGTACATGATAGTTAAAAAGAATATAATCATTGGATATCGAAGCCTATAACATTTTATTCATCTAAAAATATAAATTTTGTTAGAAATAATATTGTAAGTACCCCTAATAGCTAAACTAAAATGGCCAGTCTACTAGAAATTTGCACAAAATTGGCCTAGTCAACCCTGCCAACTAAATGGCAAGGTTTTTCTCATCAAAATCATAATTTTGGTGATGAAGAATTTTTATCAGGTATAATTATTTTTTTTTTAGGTTTTATTTCTTATTTTTTAGGTTTAATGGTTTCCAAGTGTTCAAATTAGCCTTTAGGCTTAACATGTCAAATTGGCCTAATTGTTCAAGGAGCTAGGTTTGAGTTTGGCATTGAAAGGCTATTCAATGATTTATATTTTTAAATTCCATGCCAGTTTAATTGTATTTGGATAAGATGATTATATTTTTTTAATCATTAAAAATCATTTTCTTTCAAAAGGAGGGCTATTTGAGGATTTTTGGTTTTGCATTTTGATTGACTACTTCCAAGCAATACTTTTCTCGTAGTCATCTCCTTCCAACTCAGCTTCAAGTTCAATCAAGAGGAATATTACTTTGAAGAGTGTGGAATAATGTTTCATGCAAGGATGAATTTTAGATTTTTAACTTGGGCCTAGTGCCAAATTTCAATGCTAAAGTTTAAAGTAAAGTATGCAATTTTTATGGATTTAAAGCTTTTGAAGATTATTTTAAACATGGTAGAAGGGTTGGTCTTGAGTTAAGTAAACCAAGACTAACCCTTATCTCTTTCAACACCACTTAGGTCTATTTTAATATTTTAATCATATTTATTGGCTTAATCAAGCCATTTTTTAATAGTCTTGAAGCTAAGAGAGAAATTGTAAGCTGGACCATTTATCAATAAGGAGTTTTTGTTTTGTATCTAAGTTTTAACAAAAGAATAATGTGTATTTGATTATGCATCAGCATATAAGTGAGAATTATATCCTTTTAGTAGGTCCCTTCCTCACCTATCTCTCTCTATCTCACATTTTTCAATTCATTTTAATAGGTTATCAACCTTTCATCTAAAACATTTTTTCTTAAGGATAAAAATATAAATTTTATTGATTATATGTGTGCATTGATTTTAGTAACTTTATATAATTTTGACAATTTAGGTAAATCACCCCCTTTAACTAGGATTTATTTTAAGTTTCCCCTTACCAATTTCACCCATAAACATAAAAAATTATATTTAATAAGTATATTTTAAGGGAAATAGCCCTCTCTAGAGGTTCTTCTCATGAAAGAGTCACCCACACTTTCAGAAGTTCCCATTGTATCAGTTGGAGAGAGGGTGTGTTATGCACATCTTCAAGTAGGGTGTACTCTAAAGTGATAAAAAATAACTCCTTTCTTAATCACTTAGTGAGTATTTTTGATCCTCATAACTCTTCTTCATTTTTGATTGATTTTTTGGAGACAAGTAATTGTAAGCAAATATTGAATTATGTCAGTATACCATTCCCATTTGTACACCTAGGCTTTACAAACCTCTTCAATAGTAATGTTGATTTTATCAAGATTGATTTATATATTAAAATCATGTATCTTTTCCATCAATTTGACTCTACATTCTCCTAGTTCATTCTATGACAAGGTAAGCTTGACAGTTGGGTTCAGTATGATAGTGATAGTCTTATTTCTTAGGATGTAGTGTTCAAATTATTTCACCAATTTCATAAGAGTGAAGATTTTTTTATCAATCATGGAGTATCTAAGATCTAAAGCATTTAAATTCATGATCATGAATGCAATGGGGTGATCCATCTATTAATTATTTTGTGTTATGATAACAACAATTATATGTTTTGAAGCAAATGAATATAAGTAAAAGTCCTTTGTAAAATTTGGATTGATCAGTACTGGGGCCTTAGATATAGAATCTTTGATGTCCTAAAAATAATTCTAAGCTTTGGTTGTACATTAAACTTTAGTATCATATTTGAGCATTACATTTAGGGGTCTCATAATTTCTATTAATCTTGAGATGAACTTTCTTTAAAAAAACAAGTTTCCCAAAGAAAGACTTGAGTTCCTTCTTTCTATTTGGAAATGTAATCTTTGGTATCCCATAGATTCTATCTGGATCAATGATGATTCTTTATTTGGTAATGATATGTCCCAAATTGTTTCCCTTGATAAATCTAAATATGATCTTCTTTGGATTCAACAAGATTCTAAACCTTTGGCATATTTTGAAGATCGACTATAGATGGCCTAATGATCATTCCTATTCTGGGAGGAATTAGTGAGGTCATCCATATAGATGATTATAAATTTACTTGTTAATATTTGAAATACATGATTCATTGTTCACTAAAAAGTTTATCCTACATTTATTATGTTGAAAGGCATCCTCTTATATGAATAGGTACCCCACTTTGTAGTAAATGTAGTTTTCATTCCATCTTCTAATTATAAAAACACTTAGTTATAACCTAAAAATCCATCTAGGAAGGACATCATTTTAGAGTCACTGAATATCTAAATAATATCATCCAAGGAAGGTAGTGGATATTTTTTCTTCTTACAATATTTGTTTAATTTTCTAAAATCAGCATATAATCTAATTAATTAATTTTTCTTTATGATTGAGACTAAATTAGTCTCTCAGGTAGAGTGCCTAATTGGAAAGACTATTCTTATACTTAAAAACTTTTCTACTTCTCTTTGAATGAGATGTTCTAGGAAAGGATTCACTAGTCTATATCTTTATTTTAATGGCTTGTGGTTTGGCTTTATTAGAATTGTATGGGTGATGAGCTTTGGGTCATAAAACTTCAAGTTGTTATATGTCCATATAGTTACATATTTTTACTAGGTGAGTAAATATTTCACCCATTTGCTTTCTTATGGATTGAAACTAAGGAAATTTTCAATGAAGCATGGGTTACTCTCATCCCCTAAATTCTCCCTTTTGAAGTCAAACTTGTTAACCTTGGGTTGCCTTTGTTATTGAGCTTGGGGATCTACATCAAATGCTCTTTCTAAGGAAACCAAACTAGTTGGGAGATGATTTTCTTTGAGCTGGATGAGACCTTCCTATTTTTATTCCTCCTAGTAGAGATAAATAAATTCCTTATCATCAATTATTTGGGACTCAAATTCTCCTTAGTTGGTTAGAAAATGAATGATTTGTTTGTCATCATCAAAGACTTAGAAATTCTCTACATTATTAGGAAAAAAAGGACATAGTACTAGATCAATGGAGAATCTCTTTACTTGAGATTATGGGAGAGGCTCCAAAGATCTTAATAAAATCCCATTATCTATGTTTATATATTTTTAGGTATGAAAATTTACACTGGTATCTGTTTCTAATGTGATTGACTACCAACTCTGAATCTCTATATATTAACAATTATTAGACATTATTTTTTGAGTGCAAAGTGCAATCCAAAAATTATTGCTTCATATTTTCCCCTATTATTAGTGAAATGGAACTGTAATCTATATTCTTCTAGGAACTTCTTCCCTTGTGGATCAATTAATTAAATTCCCATACCTGATCCCTATTTTGATCTAACACTATCAAAGTGAAGAGTCTATATCTAGGTAGGGACATAAGATTCTAGTTCTTTTATTTCATTTTGTGTAGTGAAAGTATAAATATCAGGGATAGGGGATTCATATATTACTTATTCATTTTTGACATTTTACTCTATGATAGGATATTTCATCCTTGGATCTCAATCGATCTATATTTAGTTGGGAAGGCCTCTCCATGTTATCTAAATATGAGAGAATTTTTTGAGAGATATCCATTGAGTGTCTTAGACCAGTCCCTACATAAAAAAAACACATAGCCTTCAAGTATGTATAATATAAGGATGTCAATTATCATCTATACTTTTGGCTCAGATGTTACTTAGATACGCATATTAGTCATCTCTCCAATAATTAGAACCACTATTTTATCCTACTGTGAGATTATTCTCTTTGATGGGATTAGAGTTAGCCTAAGATTTTGAAAAATAGAAGTAGGCATCATAGTTGTTAAAGATCCAAAATTAGTTAAGTGATTATGAATATTTTTACCAAATTCTCTAATGCTTGTTAAACAAGGTAAAACTTTTGACTTGATTTTATAAATGAAATTAGTGTCAAAGACCTTTGTTTTCTCTGTAAGAACTTTTATATTTTCCATAGGGGCCTTCCCTTTGATAGAATTCCATAGGAATTACTTTTGTTCAGTAATCTATGCCAATTCATGAAGGGTGATGTTTTATTTTATTTTCTTCATGTCCTCAAAAATGTTATACCCCCTTCTTCTTTGTTCTTCCTTATTTTGAGGTTGATCATTTCCTTTTTGGGGTGGTGGATTGTTATCAAATTTTAGATTCAATATAATGTCCATATTATTAATATGAGTAGATTTTACGAAGGGATACCTATTCCTTAGGTTATAACCACCTTTTTGGAATTTCTAGAAAGCATGGATCTCATCACTGTTGTCCACAGGTACATTGTCATCTACACTTGGAAAAGGAAACTCATGAGTCTCAAAGAACATAGTGGTACATTAAGGGCCAGAGTCCTAGTGGAATTATGGTGGATTATACATCCAATCTTGACTTACCACCTCTCTTTGAAATATCTCAAAAGCTAGATAGAATTCAACATAATTGAGTTCACCATGTTGAGATATGTTATGAATTATACACTGGTTAGGCAAGGTTGTCTCTATTATATTAATCTTTAGAGCCTTTCTAGACTACTTTATATTATTTATAGGCCTATTAAATGGTCTATTATACCTTTAGAACCCATAATTATAATTATTATTTAGGACATTAACATTGTTTATCTTTCTTTGCATCCCAAAGAAATCATTGCTTAACTTCTAAACTATCTTTTGTATAGCATGCAACTCTACTTTTATTGAATTTGTGCCCTAGATAATAGTAGTAGTGGATGTAGCTAAATTTTGATTATAATGATATCCATTTCCAAGAGCATGGTTTTATAAGAAACCATAACTTGTATATGACATGTGTCAGATGAGGTAGTGTGTATAGATAATTTTGATTAAATGTATGGATGTTCTACTTCACATGTGAAACTAGATCCAAAGTTGGGAGACCATCATTGACACTAGGTGTGCTAGGCACCTATAGATTAAGCTATCTATCAATGTTGATGTCTTTTTCATAGGCCAATGATAAATTGTTGATAACAATAACCCTTCTTAAGAAAACTATAGTAATTTGATCTAGGGCATTCTTTTACATTTGTAATGTTAGTACTTCTACTACTTTATATGTTAGGATTAAAAAAAGTGAACATCTTATGAAATATTCCATTGAAAGCCTATATTGGTTTTTTGGGATCCCTCTTCATGCTAGTAAAGTGTTGGTATATCAAACTGGGGATGGTGACCTATCAAAATTTTGCAATAAAATTAGTTTGACACTAATTCTAGGAAGTAATAAAATTCTCTTGTAGATAAAGGTACCAATCATAAGTATCATCTATTAGTGTGAAAGGAAAAAGTTTGCATGTAACATATTCATTAACACCATTCATCAATCTCAATACATGTTCGAAATATTTGATGTGCTCTTATATCTTTCTTCTTCCTAAAGGAGAGAAGTATAGTAAATACTTCTTAGTATTTCATAGTTGTCATGCACATACCCTAAGATATAAATAGTAGATATAACCAACCAAGGTGGTTGAGAAATGGTATTATAAATAGGGGTAGTGTTCCTTACAAGGGAAGGTGTTCTATCTTTGTTATTGATTGGGGTAGTTCACACAAATAAAGTCATATGATTTGATAAAGGTATGATTAGAAGAGTAGCCTGAGTACTAGATTTGGTCACTCTCCTTGGTGACTCTAATGAAAATCAATGTATAAAATAACCTCTTTTATTTAAAGGCTCGATCCCTCCTAGTTCCATAAACAATGTTGATATGGTTTTTATGCACACCATAGACAATGAGGTAACCTCTAACATTTTAGGATCTTCATTGAGATGAAATCCACTCCAGGGCATGAGTTGTAGGTAAGTGAAGTTAGATTAACTGAGTGGTGTAATATCTACATTTGACATGCATCTCATCAATTAAAATTCACTCAAGTGATTAAATTAACATCTAAGAACATATATTTAGAGTGATGATATATTAAAATAATAATATCTCATAACAAAAAACCATAAATAAGAAGTAATGGTAGGGAAGAAAAGGAGGCTCTATGGTATCAAATGATTAATTCTGAGGATGGTTTATTTGTATAAAAGTGTTTTGGAAACTAAGGCTTACTACTAGTAATTTTTACACACACACAAATAAACATAGTTGGGTAGTATAAGGTAATAAGATATAGGAAACTCAAAGATCTCAACTAAAAGTTGATTCTTTTAGGATAGTTATTGTACATCCTTTATCAAAAGATTATAACTCAAATTAGACATGTATCTAAGGTATATGTTTCACATACATAGAAAAATATATCATAGAAAACACTTCTATGCATTCATAAAATTGAAACAATCAACCTAATTGAATACAATAAATAATTCTTGATAATTATCCAATAGTTGTTGCACATCTTATATCAAATTATATGAATGATAAAAAAGTAATTATTCATAGCTATTACACACTTTGAATTAATGAATAAAAAAACCTAGAAAATAAAACCTTCATTACATAAAATTGGAAAAGAATTAATATTTTCACATAAAAATCAAGTCAAGCATAACATCTTTGAACTTCCTATTAATCTGAATAGTCAAAATTCTCCTCTCAAAATAATGAGCTCAATAAAAATAAATAATAAGAAGGCTAATTGTAAAACAACCACTAATGCATAGTTTACATGAAGATTGAACTATAGTTATAATTTTACCACACTAAAATAAATAAAAACTTGCATGAAATTTTAATCCAAATTGCATGCTTTATTTTATTTTTTTTACTATTAATATCCATTTAAAAATAGCTTTAGTTGACTTGTTCCTCCAAATTTTAATGAGATTTAGATTAACTTTTCTAATTTTAAATAAATATGTCTAGTCTTATATAATATTATTTATCTCAAATTATATTTTCTAGGTAGGAATAATTTATTCAGTTAAGTACACAAATTTTCAAATCTAGCTGATATGTTGATTTTTTGGAGCCATAACTTTTGATTGAAAACTCATTTTACTACAAATCTTGAACCACTGTGTTCTTATATTAGGATTTGTTTATGAAAAATTTCAGCCTAATAAAATTTTATTTTATTGTACTAAATTAATCATGAAATAGTGATGATAGACTATTTTGACAACTATGACTAAAAACTAGCCATGAAAATTGTCAAATCTGCTTGGTAGGGTGATTTTGTGTGGCCATAACCTTAGATTGAAAAATCATTTTACTTCAAATCTTAAACCAATGTGTTATAATTATATTTGTATTTCTTTATGAAAAAATTTAGCCTCATAAAATTTTATTTTATTATACTAAATGAATCATGAAATAGTGATAAAATCCTATTTTGACAACTGTGATTAAAAATTGGCAAAGTATGAAAACTTTCAAATTTGCCTAGTAGGGTGATTTCATGTGGTCATATCTTTTTTTTTGAAAATTCATGTGACTTAAAATATTAATCCATTATTTTCTTATGACATTTTCTTCCTTCATGAATTTTTTAAGATCAATCCAAATTGATTTGATCTCTTAAATAGTGCACTAAAAAGTGATCACGTATTTCTAAAAAATAGTACATGCACAATTTTTCCTCCAAATAAATCCAATCTCTCTGTTCAACACTGAACATTAATTTGATGTATTTAGCATCTATTTTGATATATTTGACATTCCATTTCACCTAAAACATGTTTGAAATATATACTATAATTCCTTTTAAATTTGAATTAAATTAAAATAAATATATAACTAGCAATGTATAGTCAATTAGCATGTGAAAATAATTTTAGCTAAAATCATAAGGTCCTAAGATTTTTAAATCTTGGGCATTTTGGTACATATAAATTGTCTCTCCTTATAAACAAAGGTACTTTTATACCTTGAGGTTTTGATTTTTTTACACTTTCAACATAATAGAGTATGAGGCCCTCTTCTATGGGCTACAATGAGAAAGAAAGAGAGGCATCAAACTCCTAAAATCTATGATAGTGAATTAGTAGTGTATCAAGTGATAGGTTATAATGAAATAAATAAACCACTATTAAAGGCATAAAATCATAGGGTTTGGGACCTCTTGGAAGACTTTGAGGCCTTTGACATTCATTCCATCCCAATAGAGGCCAATCAACATATGGACCACTTGATAGCCATAAGAACACAATATGATATTCCAAATGGGATCAAGGACCTCAAGGATGAGTATCAAATCAAGGTGGTATGAAAACCTTCATTTGATAATAATGATTTTAGCTTCTAGGTGTTTGAAATTGACAAGTAAGTAGAATGCTTTTTATAGCAGGAAGCAACATTTTGCTCAAACAACCAAGGAAAATTACAATAATAGTATGAGGACCAAATTGTGTAATTGAGGATAAAAAATTTACCTAAGGGTTTGGTGACATTATGAAATATATTCATTGAAGATGAACAACTAAGGAAATACAAGGTGAACATATCCATAAAATAAGATCACTATGATAAATTTATCATTTTCAAATATAGGCTACTCAAACTAGGAAAAGTGAACACTAAAGAGGAGAGGGTAGGATTCATATAATTATGTAAATAGTTTACTGATATATTTTCTTAGTAGTATCATGATTTTAAGGGGTTTGACCCTTGTTTGGCTCGGCATACCATATATTTAGAGGCAAGTGCTAAGCATGTGAGCTAAAAACAAAAACTGGTTAACCCCAACATTGAGATCTTCATGAAGAGAGAGTTAACCAAACTCATTGAATACATCATCATCTTCCCCATCAAACACTCTTCATGTGTGTAAAATCTTGTGAATATGAGGAATAATAATAGGGAGATAAGTTTATTTTTAGACTTTAGATATTTTGAGAAGGTGTCACTAAGAGATCATTAACACCTACCATTTAAGGATCAAATTATTCAAAAGGTGGTAGGTTCACAATAGATCTCCTTGATTGATGGATACTAAAGGTATAATAAGGTATTATTTAGGGAAGAGGATCAACACAAGACTATTTTCACAAACAAATGAGTCATGTATGGTTATAAGAATATGCCCTTTGGACTATCCAATACATGATCCAACTTCCAAAGTGTAATAGATGTAGCCTTCTAAGTGATTGTCAATGAGATGGTGTTAATATACCTTGATGACATAAAAATATTCTCCAAATATCCCAAATATCATTTAAAACACTTGAGGCTAGTGTTTGATAGGTGTAGGCAATATGGAGTCTCCTTAAACCCCAAAAAGTGTATTTTTTTAGTCCATGAGGGTAGACTTTAAGGGCATGTTATGTCAAAACAAGGCCTCTTTATAGACCTTGAGAGGACAAGTGTAATCCTTGAATTTTCAATTCCTAAACATAAGAAATTATTACAAATTTTCTTGGGCAAAACCAAATTTATCAAAAGGTTCATACCCAAATTTGTAGAATTGGTAAGGCCTTTAACCCACATGATCAAGAAACACAAAGAGTTTTCATGGAATAAGGAAGAGAAAAGAAGCTTTGAAGATATCAATCAGGCCATTTCCTAAGATCCCACCCTCCTCAACCCTAATTTTTTAATGGAATTATTCCTATATGAATTCTCTACCAATGACACTATCTTTTATATGATTATGCAACAAAATAGTGAGAGCCTTGAGTAACCCATAGCCTTATTTAGGCAAGCATTAGAGAGGTATGAAGAGAGATATATATTTTTTGAAAAACATGTACTTTCAGTCATGATAATTATCAATAATTTTAGACATATGGTTTTTAACATCAAAATATTTGTCATGGTGGTTCACCCTAGCGTCAAAGACTTCATCCTTAACAGAGACTTGAGTGAAAAGAGAGTTGGTTTCGTGACCAAATTCATGGAATATGGCATAGAGGTGAAGGTTACCAAGTATGTTATGGGTATGGGACTATGTGAAAACATTTTAGGAGATGTGAAAGAGGATAAGGAAGTGGTTTTAGAAATTCCAAGTGATCAACAAGTAACTACACCTATATTTCCTTCCAATCGGACTCAAGACATGGTGAGATTACTTCAAATGGGAGAATGTCATATAGGCATAAATAATAAGAGAGGGAGATAATTAATATTGAAATCCATTTTTTTTGTCTTGATTGATGTGGTACTCTTCATTAATTACCTTGATGACATGCTCTTGAGGTGTGTAGAAAGTAGTAAAATGGAGAATCTCTTAGACCAGTTTCATGATGGGCTTATAGGAGGACACTTTTTAACCAAGACATAGTAGTAAAGATATTAATATCAAGTTATTTTTTTCCAAATTTACTCAAGGAATCTCATTCTTGGGTTAGGAGGTGCCAAAAATGTGCTATGTTCATAAACAATCAAAGACTAGATGCCTTGCCTCTCAAGCCTTTTCAAGTGGAACAACCCTTCATGAAGTGGGGCCTATAATTTGTAGGTATGATCTATCCCCTATATAATTCATGTCATAAGTGGGTTTTGACTACTAATAATTAATTTACTATGTGGGTTGAAGTAGTTGCACTTAAGGAGGCAAATGATAACTTAGTTTTAGAGTTCTATGATAGTTTAGTGACCAAATTTGGGGTAGCCTCCACCATCATATCAGGTAATGCACTATCCTTTAGTAGTGAAATGGTTAGTGACTAGACCCTTAACTATGTCATATACTTTTATTATTCATCTAATTACTATCCATAGGGCATTGGACTTACAAAGTCCACCAACAAGAATCTAATTAAGATCACAAGAAGAATAATGGAGATAACCAAATGGAGTGGCATACTAAGCTAAGGACAACCTTATGGGTAGATAGGATCATTCTAAAGAAATATAATATCCATTAACCATATCTCCTTGTGTATGGAAATGAGGAAAGGACTCACATATCAATTGAACTACCAACCTTGGAGCATACACACAAACTTAAACTCATGGAGACTAATGTAATGGAGGTGAGAATGAATGAATTATGGGAAATGGAAGAGATAAGGGATTATTCTATGAATTCCATGTGGTAAAATTAAGATACGATAAAGATATAATTTGATAATAGAGATCATTCAAACACCTTTAAATAAGGTGACATTATAGTCAAGTGGGATGAAGATGGTGTCAAGCTAGGTAAGCATTTAGAGTTTGATAGTCTTTGGAGTGGACCATATGTTATTACCAACTACAAAGAGAATAATTCCTTATAATTAACCAAGATGAGTTGTGTGGAACTCCTTATACATATCAATGGGGTGTTCCTAAATTATTTTTACTAAGAATCACAAAATCATCCTTGTAAATAGTAGTTTAGGTTTCATTCTTCTAAGTGTTGTAGCACATGCCTTGTTAGTTATTTGTTTGATTGTGTTATTGTTGTTTTTTATTATGTCTCTTTGTTGTGATCTTTTGTCTTGTTTTATGTCTTGTAGAGCTTGTCATATTCCTATAGGTATATAAGGTATTGATCATGAGGTTTCAATTCAATCAAAGATTCTTTCATTTAGAACATGAGTGATATATAATATATCCTAGGTCCTCTTGACCGACAAGTAGGCCAGGCCTTTAAAGTCAACAATAATGTTGACTTATTTTTACCCTTAATATTTTAAAGGATTAAACCTATGTTATAAGAACCTAAAATCACCTTGATCACCCTTTCATGATTCTTTAAGTGTCAAGGTAGTTCTAAAGAAGGATCATAGGCTATCATGTGAAGGCTACAATTTCCAGTGATGAGAAATGTCAATGTATGTTATGATAGTTATCTTATACACCATATTGATATTGTGTTAAATTATTTACTATTGATTAGTCATGTATAAGGATCCATAATAGGACTTAGGGTGTTCTTAATAGCCCAAATTTGCTCATAATGAAGATGACCCATAGTTATAACTTATGACCCATCATCAATCCATCCAATATGTTAATAGCCTACAAAGTATGGTGAAATTAGAGGAGTTAAATAATGATATAAAAAATATGGAGTAACCTTTCTTAGGTCCTTAGTATTTTTTAGGTCATTTTATTGATATTAAGGTCACATTCTTTTATACTTTCACTTGGGATCACATCTATTATTTAGAAAGGGGTGTTTGACCATAGTATGATACTAGTTTGACCCAAAAACACCACTAAAACCATAAATCATGTAGAGACCTAAATTTGGCTAGCAATAACCTCTAATCAAGATTTTGGCCAATTTCCCTTAAAATGCACAATTTTGCCTAAAAAACTAAAAGATGCTAAATGATGTGAAACTAACATATTAAAGTGTCGATTTTGGCTAGGGTATCCCTAAATGGGGCAATACAATTTATGGCAAGATAACTTTGATCAGATCATTTCGAGTCAAAATGCCAATTTTGCACCTAGGTGCTCTAGATTACTCTTTCCTATCAAATCTTATACACAATACATCTGCCTTTGTTATTTATTTTTGGTAACATCCTAAATGGGAATATAGGTCCAACACATCTGACATTGCCTTCTAATTCCAAACTAGTCAAATTTTGGACCAATAACAAGGCATTCTGATCAATTTGAGTAATTTGTGCATAGAGTGCTGAATCATGCTTAAGAGAAACTTAATCCAAATCAAGGCCTAATTAATAATTCCATGGAAACTTGTTGAATAATTTGTTTTGGAAATGAATATTGAATATATGCATCATCAGGTGACCTCATTTCTTGGAAAGAAATCCCTAGGCTATAAATGCCATAAATATCAAGATTCATGCCCTACATGCATCATCAATGCCTTCCATGATGCCCTCCATGCCTCTTAAATTACCCTTATTTCAATGTATTGATGAGTATAATTATAAACTTTATTAAAAAAAATGAATTAATCCTCAACCACACATCTCAATCTCAGGATGGGCAATTCAGGTTGATTCTAGACATTCTCAAAAATATATAAGTGGAGAGGCCATGAACATCATGTATAAGCTATTTTGGTGCAAATTTATAATGCACAAATATCTTCAATAAGCCAATACAACTAGTGTTACCATTCCAAATTGATTCCAAGCTAATCTAAGCTATAATCCAAAGGTGTCAAGGTGAGATGGAGGTAGCCAAGCTTTCATTGCCAAGGACTTTATGAGCCCAAGCTGAGCAAGCCACTACAATAAGAATTTTGGAGAATCCAAGGAAGGTAAAAGAGGGTTTATTTTGCATTTTAGTTGTGTGTTTTATTAATATTTATTAAATAATCTCTCCCTAGTGTCTAGGCCTAGAGATGTTATGCTAGTTAGTGTTTTCCTTTCATTTTTTTTTTCTTTTTGGAACTAACACCATACTCACCATCCTCTCTTGAGTCAAATTCTTAGATTCACATATGGCATTCCCAATGGTACTAGATGCATCTCACACCTAAATAAGATCATTTTTGAACTTTAAAATATTCATTTGGACCCTTAAAACTCTTAAAAATTTGTTTTTTAACTTTATTTTACTATTTTTGTTTACCATGGTTTTACATAGTAAACAATGTTGATAGGTAAAACCAACATCAGTTGTATATCTTAACCAACATCAGTTAGTATAAATGATACCGATTGTATACCTATCATTGGTCACATTGGTATAAATGATGTTAGTTGGATAACCGACATCAATTAGAAAATGTCACCATCATCAGTTATATAAATTGACGTCAGTCACTATGTTTTTCTTAAAACACAGACCCAAGAGCTCTTTTTCTAAAGTTTATTATTTCAAACCAAAAAGAGACTCAAATCTAAAGGACATGATAAATTTTTTGTTGTAGGACCAAGCTTGGCATTTACTAAAAACATGTTTTAGATCACTTTTACATGCTTAAACATCAATTAGGAACCTTGTTTTGGTGTTTGACAAAAGAATTTATATGTTTATGGCGAATGTTTTTCAAAGTTACAACTAAGACTAAGGGGTCAAATGAACACCACCTCACTTTCCCTTTGGGCTTAAAAATGAACTCACCTTTGTAAAGCTTTTTGTATTTACTTATTTGTTTAGATTAAATTTTTTTTGGAAGAAATAGGGATGTTGCATGTATACTCTTCCATTTATCCCCTTTAGGGAACCCTTGGAATCAAAAGTGCCATTCCTATTGCAAGTAGCCTAGTCTAAGGCTTAGAAATAAATTCATCTAAATAACTCCCCAAAAACTCCTCAAAGTTTGGGTAACCTTGAAAATGACCTTAAAGCCTTTCTACGTTCATGCTTTCCTTATTTTTATAAAAACTTGGCTTACAAGGGGGAATTCATCACCTCCCATGAGTTCTTTAGGGAAGCTTTGACTTAGGGTTTCACCTTCTGGTATTGAATTCATTTATCTCTTAATTGGAGTCACACACGGGACATGGTGACACTTTGGACATCACACTACACTAAGCAAATAATAGGATGCAGTGGTTGTAAAAAGGACTAGACCTTTTTGAAATAAGACAAGTGATATGGACCCAAAATCCATGCTTTTATTTTACATTATTTGGCATGAAATTCATTGTGCAATTGATTCCCCTAAATCATTTAGAAACTTGTTAGATCTTAGACAAATCCCCACTTGCCATGGAAGTATTATTGGTGCAAGGTGCACCTCAAGGTCCATGTCATAGTACTATCATTTAAGATAATGGGGGGGGGGGGGGGGGTGGGGGCTATAAAAACCCTACTATATAATACACATTTACTTTTGGATGAACACTTAAAATCCTCTCAAATGATGTATATTTATGAATTCCAATAATACCAAGAAACCATGTTAGTTTAGGATCTAAGATCAATTAATTAGTTGGTATTATCCAAGATTAAATTTTTGTTTGGATTCAAAACTTGGTGTAAAAAAAATACAAACTAAACACATAGTCCAAATTTTCCTTTGAATAAAGAGGCATTATGCTACAAACATGACATCATCAATTTTCCTTGTTCAAAATTTCATCAAAAGCTTGAGAGTCATATCATCCACTTTGGCATAGTTATGCTACCCAATTGAGTCTATAACTTTACTAAAGTTTATTACATCCTTCACTTATAATCTAAATTCAAAATTTCACCTTTATAAGTTCATAGGGTTGATGTGTTAAGTGGGCTCACCATTTTCTCTAAACTTGAGGGAACTTAGTTTCAATTTCTAATTTCCGTTGAAGGTTATTTAGGACTCATAATCATTATCATCATTTGATAGACTTAATCCATTTTGTGCTAAAAATTTTCACTTTGAGTATGTACACCATAACATTCTAAATAAAAAAAGGTAGTGTTATTCTATCAAAATTGTAGGAAAACGTCTTTGCCTTAGAGAGTTTTTGAAACAAACCCTTTTGTCACACATTTTGGGTATTATAGTGTCATTACACTACCCAAAACCTTTTGAATATTGTTTCACAGAACCTCTTGCATAGGGTTCAAATTTGTTCCTACATTTTCAAATCAATCCAAGTGTACTTTTATGATATTTTGTCTAAAACATTTATATTGCTCACTTTTGTCTAGCTTGTTTCTCTAAAGAACCAAGTTTTATACCATTTTTGTGAGAAAATAAACTATCTCTAAAAGTGTCTTTTATTTCATACCTTATACCTAAATGATCAAGTTCATATCCAAGAATCAAATGCCTAGTGTTTATTAGAAGTGTTTCAAAACTATTAGATTAAAACTTTCATCCATTTCAAAGTCTAGCTTTTGACATCGTTTGGCCAAGAGTCCTAGCACATGCCTTGTTTGAGCCTAGCTTTTGAAACCATATTTAAAACACTTCAACCTTAACTTTTAAATTCCTAGATTAGACTAATTTGGAACACTTCAACCTTAGAGTTTGGAATTTTGATTTTAGGTTGATTTATTTGCTTATCTTTTTGTGAATAGTGAAATGTTGGATACTTCACACTAGCTTGTTTCCTCACAAAACTTTTCATAAACCTTTTGATCCTTTTGATGAATCTAGACCAAGTTAGAAAATCATCTATTTTATACATTTTGATTTTTAGAGCTTGTAAAACTCTTTGACCTTTTATCACAAAAGCATTGACTATGGATCCCAACATGTACTCCTACACTCATAATGTACTCATGTATAATTTAGGGATTAGTAATGTAGTTGCACAGCAATAAATGGTGCAAGACCATATGAAAATAATATTTCTTATGAAATGGATTCTTATCTCTCTTATAATACTCAATCAGGGGCACAAAGCCAAGATCTATTAGCTAACTATCTAGTTAACACACCACCTTATTCAAAATACGACCAAGAGCAAACTGCACAATACCTAGCTATATTAGTTGTAGTGGATGAGTCAGTACTTCAATAGTCATATTCTACTAATATGGCTTCCATGTATGATCCATTTTTTTTTAGTGAATTTTTTTAGAGAAAAAAGATGAGCTTTTGGTAAGAGCCATAGATGTAGGGGCCAAGTTTCTAGCATACTTCCCCTATGAAAATTTACCAAGTCTAGTAAGAGTGTCCCACAATATCATTTACTATCAACAAGATTCTTCTAGAAATCCTATTGCTCTATTCCAAACAATGTACCAAGATCTTAATATATTTGATTGAGGTAAAAACATCATGGAAGATCACTTTAACCAAATACAAATAGCATATAAAACCTACCTAAATCTAACACATGATTTCAATCAAATGAACATGGTAAGTAAGCCTCTTATTGACTTAGTTCCTTAAAAAGGAGTGTTGATAGAATTAACTAGATAAAATAATCCAAATTTTGACCCATTCATACAAACCACTTCAATAGATAACTTGATGCATATGCCTATTATTGAAGAAGTGTCTTCGACCTATACAAAAAATAGTGAGTGAAATGTGCAAACAACATCCAATCTTGATCAAAGTGGTAATAACATGTAATAAACTAGACTACAACATGTGCCTATAGTTCACCCCATGAGTGGATCATCATACTAGGGAATAAGAGTTTCTACACCCCAACCTCAACTAGCTACTTCCTCAAGTATACAACCTATGAGATTAGGTAATCAAACAATGGCCAATATCATGCCTCAATGATAGAATGTGATGAATCCAACTCCTCAATAAGTAACGAGTAGTATTCTAAAATAATTGGCATAATCTAGTGTATCAATACAAATAAGGAAAAATACATTCCCAACTCAATTAGGGGCAACAAATGTTCCCCTTCGTTAGGTAACGCCAATCCAAAACCAAAAAATGACCAGTCAACAATGTGAAAATATTGGTCAATGATATATGTTGAATCTATAACCTACTTTCACTTCCTCATAGGGATTTTTGTAACAAGGAAGTCCCCATGTTTCTGAAGTACCTACTAGACAACCATTGGTTCAAAATGTGCCACAAATCTAGATATAGGGTCTTGGTCCACAAGTTTCCATTCAACAGCAAGGTTTGATTAGTCTACAACATGTCCCTTTTCAACCACAAAAGGAACAATATGGTTATATCCCTCCATCTCAACCACAAAATCCTCTAAGTCAAACCTTTATCACCAACCCAAACTAGAATATCATGTAACCAATTGTGCAATTTCAAGTACATCTTAATCCATGTATGCATATTCTTAGTCCATTCCCCAACCAAACCAATGTACCCCAATAGATATCTCCATCCTACCCTAGTCAAAGTGTCTCACTTGTGACCTCCTAACCATCTACCCAAAATCTCCCTCAAACCAATATTCCTTCTAGTTTCTCCTCCCAAGAATCGTAATAGATGAAGGATGCAATTGTTACCATTCAAGTTGGTAAACAAACTAAAAAGTTCAAATTGGATGATGTATGTTCCTATCCATTCAACATTAAGTATTTATAGATACCATTTCTTCTAGGTTACAAACCATTGAAATTAAATAAATACAAAGGGAAAAGTGACCCTAAGGCTCATTTGAATGAATTCTTTGTCACATGTCAACCAATAGCATATAGCGACATATAAATTTTGATGTTGTTTCCAAGGAGCTTGGCTAGATAAGCCTTGGAGTGGTTTTTAAAGTTTCCCAAAAATTTAATAACAGATTTTGATGATCTTTTTGATAAGTTTGTGCAACACTTTTCCTATAATCTCAAGCATGAGATTACATTAGTAGACTTAATACAAATAAAGCAAAAATCTAGTGAGAGTTTTTCAATTTATTTATAGTGATGGAGAGCCCTTGCAAGCCATTTCACCCATATTTTACTAGATAAATCAATAATTGTTTTGTTTACTAAAAATTTGCACAGTGAGATAGATTATCATTTAGAACTATAATGTGCACATAATTTCAAGGAAATCATCAAAAAATGTTTTTTGATTGAGTAGGTGTTAATCAATAAAGGATTTATCAAGCTTAATTTAACTAATAAAAATCATAGTACCAATTAGTGAAATGACCAACATCCCATTCAAGCACCAGCATCACAACCAACATAGGCCAATAACCATGAAAGACTGAAGCAATTCAACCATAATAAGAATGTTATGGGAAATGGAGTAACTAAATCCCATCATATCCAAATGGGGTAAACATCATCTATGACACTTTTTAGGCTTACTCCTACTTAGTGACCTCTCCAACCAATGTCTTAAGCACAATAACCAAGACCTACAAAATAAATACATCAGCCTTTACCATTGCAAACCCCTCCTCCTAGGAGAACTGTGCTTACAAATCATATCTTTAGTGACCTAGGAGAACCTATTGAGTCTATATTTTATAAAATTTATACCACTAATATAATTAGTTTACCCACACCAAAGAATTATCCACAAGGCATTCCTTATCCTGATTGGTATCGTGAAAATGAATTTTGTGACTATCATCAGGTCAATGGGCATAATCTATGAATATGTGTCCAAATCAATCATTTAATTGAGAATATGTTGGAAAATGGGGAGATAAAATTGGATAATGGTGCTTCCACTTCCAATCAAACTCTTGGGATTTATCAAAACCCCTTTCCCCAACATAACAATTAGTAGCAACAAAATAATTAGCAACAATAATAATAGGTAGTGTAGCAATAAAATCAATAGTATCATAATCAAAGGCCAAACCAATAGAATCAACAAAATCAATATTAAAACTAATAATAATAGAATAATGGATAAAACCAAGGTTATAATGGTAATAACCAACAAACCTAACATGTAGTTGTACATGACTACAATAGGGTTGTAGGTCATATTGCATGGGGTAGTGTTAATACCATCTCCATTAATCCTAGACCAAGCACTAATTAGCCTAGACAATTTTTAAATAACAACATTCAGCAAAATTACATGGATAATCCTTATTTGGCCCAAGAATACATACATGCAAACTAATAAACTAAGACTTCCCCCTTTGGACCTTATATTTACAACTCGTCCTTGCCACGTGACCACATATAAGTGCACTAGCAACCAAGACTTGTCCTATCTGGTCCCATACCATTCCTAACATTTGCTAGAAGTAATGGTCTAGTATTTAATCCTAACTTTGCAATCACAGATCATAGGTCAATGATTACTATCCCAAGCCAACAACCATCCACCACTATTCTTGTCATCCAACCAACCATTTATCCTCAAAATAAGCCATTCAATACTAATCAAGACAAGAAGTTTGATATTGTAGAATTATTGTAGAAGACACCAAAACAAATTTATATTTTAGATTTTCTATGAACATCATTAATCCATAAGAACATATTAAATGATTTTTCAACCCAATACACTATTGCTAGTGACATATCCCATGATAAATTTCAAGCTTTGGATGGACACCTAGCTCTAGCCCAACAAATCACATTCAACCAAAATGATATGTCTTCCCTTGGCCTACTCCATAATAATCCATTATACATATAAGTTTATATAAATTTTCATAAAGTGAAATGTGTCCTTATAGACAATAGATCAAGCCTCAACATAGTTTCTCTAAAACTCATCAAGCTTTTTGGCTACACAATGGTAGATCTCTAGCTAGAAATAATAACTGTCAAAGCTTATGATAATCAGGAAAGAGAATCACAAGGCACAATTATTTTACCAGTTATCAATGGACCTTTGACCCATGATACACTTTACCATGTGCTTGATATTGAGTTATCATAAAATATGCTTCTAAGTAGGCCTTGGTTATATGAGATTCATGCAGTCCTGTTAATTTTGCACCAATGTATCATGTTTTTCCACTTAGGGATGGAAGTGAATATTCCAAGAGATCTAAACCCATATGAACACTGTAAGCATCTTGAGGCCAAATTTCAAAGCTACAATTATTATTATGGCATGAATCTAAATTCCAAGTAGGATAAAGGAAAGGCTATACTTATTAATCCTTTAATAGATAATTACATAGATCCTAGTACTTTGGATTCCCTTTCCCACATACTACCTCCTAAAGCTTCTAATCATTTCACCATTTTAGACAATGGATTGAGAGAGTATGTGACCCATGATAAATTTCATATTACCAATCTTCCTTAGAATCCAAAAACCTTTGGGTGACCTAAATTCATCCCATATATGCATTGGAAATAAAAGAATAAAGATAAGGGACTTGTCACATTTGTACCAACATCTGGCCTTAGACCTAACCCCCTTGAAGGTGATGAACATGGTTATATAATAACAATCAAGTTGATTATTATAAAAATACAAAGTATCCTATTCGTAATAGGATCATGGAACATCACAATTATGAAGTAAGAGCCCTCAAACTGAATCAGTAAGCAATGATGAAGCCAAATTCTATGACTAAGTATAAAAGACCTTATGGACTTAGATTTAAACCACCTAGGGGTGACCCCACATATTTTATTAAAACTCCATCACCAATGACTAGTGAGGATGGTGTTGATAATGAAGTAGAATATGATCATAGCCTCACCTTTGATAGCCTAGTTGAAACTAACCTATTTGATAAAAATGACATTTTTACCCTTACCTTGGCCATTCATCATAACCCTTTGCCATTATATTATCCCCAACTGATAGATTGGGACCAACAGTCTGTTGATTGATGAGTTCTAGAACAATGAGGCATACTATGAATTTTTAGGCCTTAGAGACAATGTTCTATTTGAAGATCATAAATCAAGATTATCAATCACATTAGATCTTGTAGCCTATTTTGGAGAGTGAGTGAACACCCTTAGACAAAAAAATAAATTAAACATTGAGGTCCCAAAGTGAAAATCTCTTTGACACACTTTTTGACCAAGGAAAAAGTAAATATAAAGGCCAGTCTAGTGGTGAAAACCTATTCTAGGTGTCATTAGATGGGGGTGTTCATTCTTCTTTGAATTTAGACTAGGAGACCACCAATGATGAACTTGCCTATGGATTTGAGTTTATCTTTGAGCAATAATAAGTATTTGATCAAATTCTTCAAAAATGTTTGACTATTTTTGTTACATGGCTAGATCTCCCATTAGGGGACGTAGATTCATCATGCCCAGGAGAATTTGGAAATAAAATCCTAATAAAGGACCCTGACATAATTTAATAGTTCAAATCATTTCCTACTATCCTAGAAAATGGTTTGACCCTTCTCATTGAAGATACAATAGAGGTAAATATCAAGACTCCATTAGACTTGAAATGGATAAAATTAGGGGCATCCCTCATTAAGGAGGAACATGACATATGTATAACTCTATTGAGAGAATTTATAGATATCTTTGCATGGGCCTATTTTCACATGCTAGGTTTAGACCCTGACTTGGTTTTACACCACCTTGTTGTTAATCATAATGCAAAATTGTTAAAACAAAAGTTATGTAAGATGCATCCTTACATTGATATATTAGTAAAGATAGAGTTGGAAAAACTCTTAGAAGAAGGATGTATCTGATCCATTGAATACTTAGAATGGATCTCTAATATTGTACTTATCAATAAAAAGATTGAAGGGATCAAAATTTGTACTAATTTTTGAGACATCAACAAACCTTTTGCTAAAGATGATTTTCCCTTTCCTAATATCAACATGATCATCAAATATATAGTAGGTTATGAAATGCTTTCACTCATGGATGATGTTTTAGGATACAAACAGATTAGAATAGCACCAAAAGACTAACATAAAATAGTGTTCACCACTCCATGGAGACCATTTTGTTATCAGGCAATTCCATTTTTCCTTAAGAATTCTAGAGCTACATATGAAAGGGCCATGACTATCATATTCCATGATATGATGCATGATATTATTGAAGACTATGTTGATGAGATATTAGGAAAATCCAAAACCAAGGCTTACCATCTAGTAGTGATGTGTAAGATATTTTAAAGATTATGAGAGTACAAATTTAGACTCAATCTAAAGAAATGTGTGTTTGGTGTAACTTAAAGAAAATTACTTGGCTTCATCATGTCTTGTAGAGGTATTGAATTTGATCTGACTAAAGTCCTTGCTATAATTGAGATGCCACCACCAACCAATTTGAAGCAACTCCATAATTTTCAAGGTAAGATCCAGTCAATATGACACTTTATCTCTCAGTTAGAAGACAATGTCATCCATTTAGACACTTTTTAGAAAATGGATTTACATTTCACTAGGATGATCATTAGCAAACAAATTTTCAATAACTCGAAGACTATCTTGTTAATCTACCTATTCTGTTACCTCCTATGCTAGGAAGGCCATTCTTGTTATAACTATTAGCTATTGACCATGCTCTGAGGGAACTCTTTGCTCAACATGATGACAATGGAAAAGATCATGCCATATACTACCTAAGCCATACCTTGGTTATATGTGAACATAAATATATACCTATTGAAAAAGCGTATCTATCTATGGTTTTCATAACTCAGAAACTACACCATTACATGTTGAATAATAAGACCATGATCATTTCAAAAGTAGATCCACTAAAGTATCTACTATCTAAAATAGTTTTCCAAGGTAGAATGACTAAATGGATCATGATTCTCAGTGAGTTTGACATAGATTATGCCAATCAGAAGGCAATTAAGGGATAATTTCTTACAGATCAACTTGTTGAAGCACCTCTCATAGACACACAACCACTTACATTTTAATTTCCTGATGGATCCATCATGATCATCATTGACACACTGCTTGAGGCTCAGCCTTGGAAAATATATTTTGGTGGTTTATTTACTACACATGGATTAGGGGTAGGCCTATTTTTTACTACACCATAGTCTAATCCCTAAATCATTCAAAATAAACTTTCCTTGTAAAAACAACATGGATGAGTATGAAGCACTTGTTTCAGGACTTTAACAAGTAGTGCATTGGAACATATCTCATCTCTAAGTTTATGGTGATTCTCAATTAATCATCAATTAGGTCACAGATCATTTTTAGACCGAAGATGATAAGTTGGTTCCATATAAATCTCTGGTCAATACTCTTAAGCAAAAAATTACCAATATTTAGTTTGAGCACATACCAAGGGCTAGTAATAGAACTATAGATGTCATGGCTACTATGAGCTCTTTGATTCAACAAATAGATAAACCTAGAGAGTATCAAATCCTCATTGAGAATTTGTCAGCACCATCTTATGAACCTTCAACTGTTGCCATGATTTATGATATTTTTGGTCTTAATTCTATCTGGTACTCAGATCTTTACAACTACCTTCATGACCAAGTTATACCACCTAATCTCTCTCAAAAATAAACCAAAACCTTCATTCATCATTCCACTTGCTATAATTTCCTTGGATCCACCTTTTACCATTTTAGTTTTGATGGAACCCTACTTTTTTGTTTAAATTTGATTGAGTCTATACTAGCATTAAGAGAAGTTTATGAAGGAGTATGTGGAGTTCATTCTAGTAGGGCAGTCCTATCCAAAAATCTCTTACATACTAGTTATTATTAGCCCACAATGGTTATAAATGCCATTGCATATGTAAAAAAGTGTGACAAATTTCAATGGCATGCTAATCTAATTCATTCCCAAAAAAAAAAAATATTAAACTAATGTTAACACCATGACCATTTTCTACGTGGGGACTTGACCTCATTAGGAAGATTAACCCCACTTCATCTTATGGCCACAAACATATCCCTACTACCACCAAATATTTCACTAAGTTGGTTGAATCTATAACCCTTATGTGACTAAAAATAAAATTTCCAAATTCATTTTTAATCATCTCATTTGTTGCTATGATATCCCCTCTAACATTATATCTCATAATCGAGGATCATTCAAGAATAAGGATGTAGACTTGATATATACTGAATATAACATCATGTAACATTTTTCAACAACATATTACCCTTAAGGTAATGGCCAAGCTGAGGCATCCAACAAAACCATTGTCAATATTCTCAAAAATATTGTCAATGATGCTAGTTGTGATTGGCACTTGTAGATATTCCCTAGCCTTTGGGTATACCATGCCAATCATCGTACTCCCACATGAGCCACTCCATACTCACTTGTTTAGGATACTAAATCCATCCTTCCCATTGAGGTCAAATTTCCTTCACTACACATCTCTTTCAAGCATATATTAGATGATCATGATGGTCCAGTAGCCCATCTATAGGAACTAGACCTACTTGATGATAAATACATAGTTATGCTAAATAATCTTCAAGCATATCAAAACTGACTCAAAGGCCATTATAATTGATGTGTTAAGTATAGTATATTTGAACTTGGTGATCTTGTTCTTAAAAAAACCAATAGAATACCATAGCTAAGAAGAATCACAAAGGCAAATTCAAACAAAATTAGATAGGGACTTTCATCATCACTATAGATTATGGATTAGGAGCATACAAGCTTGCCACACTAGATAGAAATGAACTTGTTGAGCTAATGAATATTATTCATCTCAAGCAGTACTATGCTTGAGTGATAAGATGTATTGTATGTATGTACCATTTCAGTTATGGAGTTTTATCACTATTCTTCTTTATACAAATACCATCCTTATCCATCCTCTTTGTCATATCCACTTTTTGCTTCTGACTTATCAGCCTAGTGTGTTCTAAAACCTAGCCTATTTGACCTTCATTTTTTCCATTCATTGTGTAGTTTCACCATTGAGGTATTTGATCAATTTGATCAATTAGTTTAATTACTTTGAATAGAGATTATATTTTGGGATAGTATGATAAAAGTTTTAGTAGTTGCATCCTTCGTTTGTTATTCCTTTTTTACCTCTAGTCTTGCTACTAATTATAACCAACTTTGGGAAAATTAGTACCATTGATCTATGCCATTACGTCCTAGTTATAACCACCTAAGGGCAAACTAGGGGCAAAATTAAGCCTTGATGTACCAACTCACCACTTGCTATGTCATATTATGCATTTTTTTACCAATTGTACCTATTTTGTTTGAATTGATAGCTACACTAATTAAATTCCTTTGTTATAAGGGTGGAACTATAGTGACTTGAGGTCCTACTCTAGGACTATGTAGGTAGCACTCAATACTTATTGAGGTTAACCCAATCACCCTTCTCTACCATGCTCTTTCCATTTTTTGAGCAAACTAAGCAAAGATCTCACCATTTTTTGAGTAACCTAAGCCATGCTCTCACTATTTTATGAGATACCTAAGCCATACTCTCACCATTTTGTGAGAAAATTAAGCCTTGCTCTCACTATTTTGTAAGTAACCTAAGCCATGCTCTCACCATTTTATGATATTGAACCATTTAGTGTCTCATCATTCTTGATCAAGTTGAAATACTCCAAATTAATTCCAAAAACTTTTGAAAAATTGTTAGAAAAGAACCAAAACATTGACCACTTCTTTGCCTTAAGGATTCTAGGAGCCCTTACTAAGTTATAATAAAATAACCTGTCATTTAGTTTCCCCATCATTTTTGGCCTTTTTCTCTCATTCACTTGTTGTTTTACAAGACCATTTCTCTTCTATCACATCCATTGTATTTATCTTCCTCAATTATCACATTCTTCCCATTCTCTAGGAGAACTACATTTGGTCTAAAGTTTTTTATTGGATATTACATCCATGGAACTATGTAGGTAGCATCCACTTACCTAGTGCATATGGACATAGCTCAACCACCCCTTCCTTTTCTTCTATTCCTACATTTTATTCATTTGTTAAGTTGTCACCTATTTTTTAGGGGAAATGTTCGTAGGGTTTCTATTACATTATTTGTTTATGCTTATTTTGTTTGTTTCTTTACTTGTTTGTTTACTTTCAGCACTATTTCCTTGATTTGATATATGTGTGTTCATTAGGTGATTCTTTACCCACACTTGTACTTGAATCCATCCATATTCATATGTCTACATTATCATCATGGTTTCTATCATTAGTGTATTATTTTATATTGATTATTGGATTATAGGAGTCAGTCTTTATGAATATTTTGGCCAAGTCTTCATGATGTTATACCATGATGTCTACTGACACATGATATAACAAACCTTAACTTCAAGAAGTCTATTTAGTAATGGCAGCATCTGTTCAACACTAATATCCTGATTCCATCCTAATCATATCCATAATAGAGTAATTAAACATGAAAGAATATCAACCTTTATTAGTTTAGATGAGCATCTCCCTACTAGTAGGTTGTTCCAATTCATCATTACCCTCTATGTTAAGTTATCATCATACTCAGCCAAGTTTATCATATTTTCCATAATCAAGCTCTAATGATTATAACCACCTATAGGCAAATCATTGCACACCATCCCACTTGCAATTCTCAATGATTATAACCACTTTTTGGGAAAATCATTGTGTTGTCACCACTTTAACTTTTTTGCCTATACAAGGGCATGTTATTATCTTATTTATCTATCCTAACTGGGGAAGCTCCATCTTCTCAGTGATTATAACTACCTTTGGGTAAATCATTATGTTATCATACCATGTTGTCACTATCAGGGCATAATGATTATAACTATCTTTAGGAAAACCATTATACATTGTCCCACTTGCATTCTCAATTATTTTGACTACTTTTTCATTATCATTGTGTTTTCACCCCATCATCTCTCTTTTCTTTGGTCCTCTCATTTCACTTCTTATCGAGGGACCGTTTGCCAACCTGCTTGTGCCAATCATTCCCTTAAGGGGGTATCATACAGTTCATTTGTCATCATTATAGTTGTAGGCATACAAAACCTTTTCATTATTTGATATGTTACTATGTTTATAGCTTTCAATGCCTTCCAAAATAGGGGCAAACTATAGACACCTAAATTTGGCCACCAATAACCTCTAATCAGGCTTTTGGCCAATTTCCCCCAAAATGTACAATTTGGCCTAAAAACACTAAAACATGTTAAATGACGTGAAACTAACATATTCAAGTATCTATTTTGGCTAGGGTATCCATAAATGGGATAATACAATTTATGGGCCAACTAACTTTGATCAGATCGTTTTGAGTCAAAATGCCAATTTTGCACTTGGGTGTTCTAGATTGCTCTTTCCTATCAAATCTTCTACACAAGATACTTGCCTTTGTTATTTTATATTTGTAACATTCTAAATGTTAATATTGTTCCAATGCATCTTATATTACCTTTTAATTCTAATCTAATCAAATTTTAGACCAATAATAAGGCATTCTAATCAATTTGAGTAATTTGTGCATAAAGTGCTTAATCATGCTTAAGAGATAATTAATCCAAATCAAGGCCTAATTAATAATTCCATGGAAACTTGTTGAATACTTTTTTTTGGAAATCAATATTGAATATCTACATCATCAGGTGACCTCATTTCTCGAGAAGACATCCCTAGGCCATAAATGGCACAAATATCAAGATTCATGCCCTCCATGCCTCATCAATGCCTTCCATGATGCCCTCCATGCATCTTAATTTCCCATTCTTCCAATTTCATGATGAGGATAATTATAAACTTAATTCTAAAAATTTAATTAATCCTTAACCACACATCTCAATCTCAAGATGGATGGTTCAGATTGATTCTAAACATTCTAAAAAATCTATAAATAGAGAGGCCATAAACATCATTTATAAGCTATTTTGGTGAAATTTTATAATTCATAAATATCTTCAAGAATCCATTACAACTAGTTTTATCATTCCAAATTTATTGCAAGCTAAACCAAGCTATAACCCAAAGGTGCCAAGGAGAGATGGAGGTAGCCAAGCTTCCATTTCCAAAGACTTCATGAGAACAAGCCAAGTAATCCACTACAACAATCATTTTGGAGAATCCAAGGAAGGTAAAAGAGGGTTTCTTTTTCATTTTAGTTGTGTGTTTTATTCATGTTTGTTAACTAACCTCTCCCTAGTGTCTAGGCCTATAGATATTATGCTAGTTAGTGTGTTTCTTTTATTTTGTTTTCATTTTGGAACTAATACCATACTAACCATCCTCTCTTGAGTAAAATTATTAGATAACAAATCCCACCCTTAAAGGCCTCCATAAACACCATAATTCCATGATCAAACTATTTCATATGTTAAGGGTGTATTTTCACAAGTCAAAGGCTTTTATTTACCACTAAAGGGACCCATACCTAGAAAATAATGACTCAACTCCCCCAACCATACATTATAATTTTAAATGTTTATTGACCTCTATTTTCCATCCTTCCATCATATAATGGTCTTTCAAGGAACTAAAACTTTAAAAAATGTAGAAAAGAAGAGATTTTATAGGTGTTCCAAGATTGTATGAACCTATAAAGACATGTAAATGGTAGATAAGGTCATAAATATTCATAGGAGGATAATTACATGAATAATTTAATGACATATTATAGCTTTAAGCTAAGAAGAGCCAAAAACCAATCCATTTCTTCCATCAAGCTCTTTTACATCCTTGGATAACCAGTCATGTTCTTGATTATTACAAATAGGAGAGAGAAGATGGTGACTTCAAATCTTGACCAGAGAAAGGGGGTATAATTTTATTCCAATACTAGCCATTGGTTTCCATATTAATCATATGTTCTCTATGAAATTTTTTTAAGAACTTAATGTAGTTAGACTAGCCTTCTACATCCACATAAGGTCAAAAGTGGAATAGTTTTAGTGCATTAATCACCTATTTGATAAAACCAATGATCATACATGTCTTATAAAGATCATAAATTTATTTCCATTTCATTATCCAACCTTTTTTCACATGTTTGAGCCTATGGGAGCAAGAAACACACAAGTTATAATAGGTTTTAGACTACAAACCATGTTTCTTTGATGAAGAGGAGCATCTAATGCACATATTTGAGAATTAATAATGTATTAAGGTTTTATGATGGTTTATTGAAGTTATTCAGATTTTATTTCCTCCTTAATAAAATTGGATTGGTCATATTGACCTTAATATATCCTAAAATGTTGCCTTTATATAAGTATGATCACCTAGTTAGACTTCTCTACAAATAAGAATAGAGTTTTCCATTGTAATGTCTATTGGAGGTCACTATAACATTGTAGAGTAAGGAAGACTATTGTATTTATGTGTTAAAGTACTTATTTTAGGATGATTATACCTCATTATAGTCCTCATAAGTAATAAACCATGAACTAGATCTCCAATAATTTCATAGACCTATTTTATCAAAAGTTAAGGCTTATTAGTAGAAATTAAGGTATTTGTAGAGTCATAAGTTTCAAATCCTCTTTTTATATGTCTAAGTAACCAAATCCAAATGACTTCCCCTATTGATTATTTGAATAAGATTGCCTAGGGTATCCTTAAGTTGTTTTAAACATGATTCAACTATCCTTATGGATTTTCATAAAAGGTATCTACTATGTGATGGTTCATCAAATTATTTCACCTTTTATAGGTCATGGTTTCTAAACCCAGAGCTCCATGAAGTCTTATAATCATAACCTACAGTTTAAACCTTCCTACATAAGCCTAAATCATGGATATTAGGTCAAATTCACCATAATTATATAAATATCTATTGATATTGTGGGAAATGAGGACTATTCAGGTGTAAGTCCTATTGAGAAATCATAATGGCCACTTACAGGAGACTAGCTTAGAACTAGAATCCAAAAATTCATCCTAGACCACCATATTACTAAACCTAAACATTCAAAGTAAGGGACATGTGTCATGAGGAAGATAATATTAAGTATGTACATTTATATTTAATAAAATCCTAATTAGACCTCAAATAAAAATGTAATCATTCCTCTTACTTACAGTCCTACTTAAGGTCCTCTTAACAATCAACATATCTAAACGATCTACCTAAAGGGTTTCAGGTAGCCTACCTTTAACATTGGTCATGATGTGATATAGGCACATAATGGAGAGATATTAAATAAAATAAAAACATAGATATCATGTTTAAGTACAAGGAGTCTAAAGATATGACCAAAAAAAATGTCTCAAGCATGTATAGTGAGCTAGGTTTACTTAATCAATTTGGAGTGCATAGTTAAGGTGAATGATAGTGTCAATGAAAATTTAAAGGGGAAACCCTAAGTGATGATGAGATATATACCCCTAAAGGTATCACATGATGGTGGGACTAAGCAAGAGATTTATTTGGTTTGGGTTAGATGCTCAGGACACATAGACTGTGACAATGTAGATAAGTATTGTTGATAGAGAAAGGGGAGGCCAAACCTTTAAGGCTATGATCAAGCCTTAAAAATATGCCACTTGAGACCTAATTTTATCACTATAAAGATCCAAAAGAAATTATCTAAGTATTCAAACATAATTAAATCAAACATTCATGCCAGTCAATGACACTCTAGGGTAGACATAAATGAGAGAAGAATTGGGATGTTGCTTAGGGCATTAGAATACAAGTGAATAAGGTAGAGATTAGAATTAAAAGGATTATTTGATGAAGTTAAGTCCATCAATGCCTACCTATAATAAATTTAAAGCCCTGAGACTCAGATAAGTATATAACACCTAAAGACACCCTTAGGTCTCAAAACCCCATCCTCACCTTACTGGAAGATACAAACCACCCCAATGCACTTAAGATACATGGAGGAAAATGTGGGATTTAGGAGCTCAAATATATGAACAATCCCTAAGACTATTAACCCACCCAAAAAGTTTAAATTTTTTTTGAAGGCAACCAAATTTCACTCATATCTCACCATACAGACTGCATGAGACCAATAGTTATTCAAGAGATTTTAAGGGCTCTATCAGATAGATATCCATGGTAAAAGGTTTTGGATTGGATCCATGTACTCTAAGAACCATTGTTAAGATGGAAGGCCTCTAAAACCCACTCTAAAGCTTGATTAAGACATGATGAATAAATTTCACCTTTAAATGCTTCTAAATGAGGTATTTATGATAATAAATAGTCTTATTGGTCTCACCAAGTCACCTAAGCACCCAAATGGTCTATTGGTTAACATGTGTAAGGTGTTTATTTTACAGATTAGGCCTAAAAGAGCTACTCCAAGCCAATATACAAGAAAATAGAGGAGTTCTTCACATCTTATGTGTTTTTAAGGAGGGAGAGGGATATATAGATTTTAAAAAGTTTCATAATGGACACCTACAGGGGTCTTCATGTATAATATCCACTTGGATACATGACTAGGTACCTAGGTAGAAGACTGCATGCACACAAAGAAGAGGTAAGTGGATTAATCAAGATAAAAATATGATATATAGGTCCTAAATGGTATATTACATATTATGAAGGGTAGATAACTTATCTATATATACATTTTAGAATAAAGATACAATAAATATGCCTTTAAACATGTTGGTCAAACACGTTCTCAAATCGTGACCGCTTGAAGAATAAAACATAGGACAAAATAAGATTTGATAACACTCAAACCATCATGGAGATGTTTATCAAAGAGTTATAGAGGTGTAATCAATAGTGGTTTGTAGAGGGAGGATAAAAATTCTTACCATGGCCCAAAAATGATTTGAGACTACATAAAATGCACAATTCTCACCTGAGGAGTAACTTGATGAGATCAAAACTATAAAAATAGTTGTATAGGTTATTAAGAATTTTGGGGAATTTGAAAGGAATTTTATAGAAGAGATCAATGAAATTTGTTGATATTTTAGGGTTCTAACCTTTATGAACCATTGCTAAGAACATAAACCCCCTAAACCTCCCTAAAACCCTAATAGTGACCTAATGGAGAAAATCTTGGATAATTTGCATCCAAATTCATTGGTATGTCATATTAAACACTTGTAGATCATTTTTCACTCTTATAGGATCCTATACATGGCACTGGTCTATACTAACGACTAGATGAAATTGCCAAAAAGATTGTTTAGACAAGGTTTAAGGATAAATCCAAGGTATAGAACTTGGCCAAAGCTTTTAAATCATTAGACAAGGCAGTGTGAGGTATATTTCACATTCTACAATTATGAATCACTCACAATTTTTCCTATAAATACTCATATAAGTATGTACCAAACAAGCAATCTAGATATGCTAAAGGGAGGTGACCTAATCACCTAAGTAAGGTATAGTTATAAGTGTGAGATACTTGGAAATCCTAAATCTTTGTATATTATTTTGGTTCACATTTGAAACAAACTCAGTCATATTCAAGGTTTAATTCAATACTCATAACCATCTAAATAGCGAGAAGTCAAGATACTAGGCTACTTGTCTAATAAGCCTACTTGATCAACAAAGGAAGATTTTCATGGACATAGAGGGATACTATGGAATAAATAAATAGTCATGAAACTCTTATAACTACCTCATGAGGTAATCAAACCCATTTTCTATCCACCATGAAGGTTGTGGTAGTTTTTCAAGTCATATTGGCATGTAAGAAGGAGGTTACTACTAAATGCTTCATGGAGGGGTCTTAATCGATCCATGTTAACTATTTGTAATAATAATGAGAGGTAATTAAACAATATTATTTTGAATATAGTTTTAATTGGGTCAACCTTGGACAAAAATATACATCAATACCCCAAAAAGTTCATTGAAGGCTACTGATATCTAAGATAATGCATGGAGGGAGTTATGGGGGCTATTGTAACTATTTTTTGAGTGGATTATGGTCATTAATGACCTATACATGCCACTTCCATTCCATAATTCCCTCTCTCACCTTCTCATTATTCTATATATTTAGGATCTTAGGCCATTATATCCATCCCTCAACTGGGTATGATAAAACTCTACCAAAATTATATATTACAAACCACTTTGAATCAATAAAGAATGATTATTTTTATGTTCATTTTCTATCTATTGATGGCTAAAATTGTGCTTGATCTTAATCAATCAACAATGGGAAGTTTCAATCTATGGGACGATGCAGCTTGAAACAACCTCCAGATTTTAGAGAAGCTGGTCTCTTCTTTTGTATCAAGTGTTGGGGGAAAAGGGATAGGAGATTTAAAAAAAATGTAAATGCAAGAACTAAAACCTATGGAAATGTGCCTAAGTGTAATCCTAATCCTAACCTAAGCACAGTGAGACTATTATAGGATACAATTACATTTAAGAGCAGATGAGTGCATGATCAATGTAAAAGATTGAAATAACATAAATAGAGGCTCACAACAGGGGATTCTTTTGTTGAGATACAAAGATTGTAAACAAAGGCATAGTGTTCAATCTTCTTAATAGAATCTTCCAATCACATAAAAAGCATAGAAGTCATGTACATTTATGTAAACCTTCAAACTCAAGAAAATGAGACAAAAGCGAATGACATTCCTAATCACAACTTCAGAAATCTGCAGTATAGACTACCTTTGCAAATGACACAGATAACACCAACCAAGGCATGGAGCTCAATCTTCTTAATTCATTGAGCCACATAAAAGGCATAGAAACATGCACAATTACATAAACTTTACCACTTAAGAAAATGAGACAAGAGCAAATGATATTATTGGTCAAAAACTCTATAAAATCTAAAACTATAGAAATTCCCCCTTTTTTACTTTGATTTTACAATTCCTCTTATATAGCTTCAGATGTCTCTTTACATCACTCTCTTTTCTACACAATTCTCCTCCATCCTTTTCTCATAGGAGCCAAATAGATGGTGCATTCAATGCCTTGGATGCATCCTGGTCTTATCAAGGACTACCCTGACTACGGCATGGCGATCCCTATCTAGTACCTCTCTTAACACCTAAAATTCCTCATTCCATCACCTATTTGGCCACTCAACTATCTACTCTACTTACGCTTATAGGGGACAAATAGATGGCATCTTCAATGCTTGCAATCCCCCAAAAATCTACTCGGTGCAGTATTATATCTACCCAAAATAAATCTCACCTAGTTTCCCTCCATCTTTGTTGTAGCAGATAGACGGACATGAGGACACTTAGTCAATCCATGAAAATTCTCTTTTCACCTAGAGGGCACTAAAGAATAACACTTTTCCACTTTTTCTTTCTCTAAATTTTACTCAAGAATGCTCCACCTTCGACCCCTGTCACAGTTCACTTCCTCGATACTTTGCAATTTTATCAAAAGAAAACTTATTGCATTCCTTTCTCAAGAAACTTTTAGGAAGGGATGGATGTATGTGGCAGTCTTCACTTGTTGACACTCAGTGCCTCCATAGTCCTTTGAAATAACATTCGAGACCCACCACAATCTTCATTTGGTAATTAGGCTTGAAGGTGGTCTCTCAAAAATTGACACATGGTGATCTCTTCTGCTTCTAGGAAGATATGTGGCATCTTCTACTTCTCCTTCTAAGGGTGGAGTAGAAAGGGACTCAGAGAGTGACACTTGGATACCTCTACTACACATTATCACTTAAGAAAAATGAAATGACACCTTTATGTGTTGAAATAAAGCATTGGACCCACATCTCTCAGATGGTGACACATGGTGATCTCCGTTGCTTCCTAAAAAAGGGTAGTTCAGGGCCTCCACAACTAACACTTGGCACTTTCCACTCTCTCTATTGCTTAGCTTGTTGAAATTTTTTGTCAAAAGTATAATGGAATGTGGGTGCCTCTCTGAGATGTAGATGCTAGCAAGTGGTGCATTCTGCTTAACTGTAACTAGGTACGTGGCACATTCTATGGTTGTCTAGAAAGTCACAAAAGGGGCCTTAGAGGATGCCAGTTGGTTGGATTTTCTATTTTAAAAGGTGACACTTGGTAGCTTCCAATTGAACTTGATACTGGGGAAAAATGAGATGAAGGAAATAAGAAGGGGAAAAAAACCCATGCTCAAAGGGCAACACTTGGCAGCATCCACTACATTTTGACACTTAGGCAAAATGATCCCGCCCTCTTACTCAAAACTCTACCACTATGTCTAAGGTGTGTAGGAACCAAAATTGTAGTGCTCAAATAAAAAAATAAAATATGACATAGAGTAAAAATTACTCTACAGTTACTAGTGACCTCCAAGACTTTTGAGCCTGCTAAAAAAGAACCTGACTCTTGCACAGTCAAAATTTCAAAATTATGGAAATTACAGCTTCAAAAGAGTTATTTGGTAGATAGACCACTCATGGTTAGATAATCCTTACTTGCTCTACAACTCAAAAAAAGCCAGATCCAAGTAAATGAGATCCTTGTGCATGATAGAAACACGCTTGCTAAAGCAAACTTTTACTAGGTGCTAATAATCGCAATGAGTAGGATATTTTCATAGGAATGCTTGAGAGTTTGTAAACTTTAAAATTTGATAAGGGATATTTATGGGCCTATTAAGTCCCAAATAGAATTAAATTTGGATGACCGTTAGCAAATCCTACTCAATCTTTGTGAATCAATGAGGTGGACACACTATGCAAGTTGTGGCACAAGGTACCTTGGAGATCTCGATAGATTTGGGGAAGCATTTAATGCAAAATTTTTTTAAAGAATTAAAACTTCTAAGATACTGACTCTACATTTAAAATGCTTATTTTAAAAGAAAAGTAGGAAAATAATGGAAAACAAAACAATGCAAGAATGGGAAACTACCTAACTACATTAATTGATCATCTTATTTCCCTCCAAGATCAAAAACAAACTTTCCAACATCTTCTTTATGACAAACCAACTTATGTTTCCATACCAATGATTACAATGGATATATCATTGATGAAATGTCCTCTACATCAGCCACACAGATTTTCCTACACTTGAACGAGTCAGAGTAAAGCATGTGTTTGATACCCATGAACTCTTCTTGTCCTTGAAAGCCCATCGAATACTAGTTCTTCATGCTATCAGGTGTCATCAAGAAATCATCAGCTATTGTTTCTTCACTCTATGCCTTTTGATATTCACTATCTTTTGGCTCATCTCCTTTAGATTCTAGCTTTATTGCATCAGCATGCTCCTTGATGACTTCATCCTCTTAAAAGGATAAATCTAAAAGTTGTCATTCCTCCTACATACTTAGTTGAGTCTTAGAGCTATCTTCTCCATATTCTATCAATCCATAGCCTTCTTGAAGGATGGTGTCACCTTCCTCAATGACTTAATCAAGGGAGTTTTCATACTACCCCATATCTTCTTGTAAAATGAAGAAAAAGTCAAAAATGATCTCCTCCTCATCTAAAGTTAAAAAAGCTTGCAGCTTAACCTCTTGTTCATCAAAGGAGGGTGTTTCTATTCAAAATTTTGTTTTTTCAGATTCAAGAGAGAGAACTAAAGAATAATGGACAAGGCTTGTGAAGTACCTGGATGAAGATCGCGCACCGTAATCCAGACGTTTGTGAGCACCCCTCTTTGGCTGTGGAGGAATGACACCTGCAAAGAAGAACTTGGACAAGAAAAATGTTAGATGGATAGGCGGTGGGTTGCCAAGCGAAAGCTTGTTCCTGAAAGTGTGAAAAATTCCTCAAGGGAGGTCAACCCACTGATAACAGACAAATAAAAGATCAAGGAAAAGCAGAATACCAGAATACAGAAGTGATAAACAAATTATAAAGAAAAAAAAAGACAAAGTGATTACCTGAAGGAGATGTCGGGCTGATGACAGTCGCCGAGGTCAGAAATGTTGTCGGTGTCGGTTATCTGATCTGCCGACGTCGGTTGGGGAAGTGACCGACGTCGGTCGGGGTTGTGGCCTGTGGTCGGGTCTGGTTTGGTTCCTAGGCTGTGAACGGGTCCGGTTTATGAATAGGGTTGAGACAGAGTTCGGGGATGAATTTGGATGGACTGAGGAATGCTGTGGTTCTAGTTGGGTGCCCTGTATAGGGTCTTTGTTGATAGGGGGAGGAGGAAGTTGTCTGGGGTTGTATAGAAAAGGGGACAGTGTGAGAGGAAGATGCACAGAGGACAGGGCCTGAGAAGGCTTTTCAGCCTCTCAGGGGGAAGAATAGAGGGAGCAAGAAATAGCAGATATACCAGATAACTGGAAAAGAAATGAAATGAAATGAAATAAAGACTGTGCTTACCTTTTTGTTTTCTGAATGAAGAGTGGGAGAGCTGTTGCTGGAGCCACAGAAGACTTGTTGCAAGAGGAGATTCCTAATCTAGAGCCTTTGCACTTGTTGCTACTGTTGCACGAGGTCCAAATGGAGAAGAGACGAATGCCAAAATGCCAAGAGAATTCTTTTTGTGAGCTCAAGGGTCTAGGGGCTGCAACAGATGCAAAAAGGGGTAATGAAGGCTACCGACGCCGGCAGTTTCACCGATGTCGGCCGAAGGGTCACCAACGTCGGCGGTTGCAGAATGGGGACAGAGGCTAAAAATAGCCTCTGCCCATTCTTGCACGCTGCTGAGTGAGGGGTTGTGGGAAGAACAGCTATGAAGACACTTAAATGGGCGTGGGGGGAAGATAATGAGGGGATTTGACATAATAAATGCTAGGGGGAAGGTGGAGGGATTCAAGGGAGGATCCAAGGTGGCAAGGGTGGGGTGGAAAGGGGGCCACTTTAAAATATTTAAGTTATTTTAATCAAATGGATGAAGAGGACCAAGGCCAAGGGTTAGGATAGGGGTTGAGGCAAACAAGGGGGAGGACCAAGGTGCAGACACGTTTGCGGTGTCTACAGAGGGACCTATGGTGATTTCCTCCTTATCTATACTTATGAAATCCTCTTGACTAGCCATGAATTGAGCATACTCCTCTGCATACTTAGCTGCTTCCTTCAAAATATATTCTTCTTCGAAAAGGGATGAAGAAGAAGGTTGTGATGGAAAACAAAAAGCTTCTTGAGGAAGGGTGGAAGGGACTTGAGGAGATAGTGAGAGTTTGGGGTTCTCTTCCCTTGCTGATATCATGGACTCTTCATTATTGGGGAAGTGATCTTGATAGGTTTGACCTTACTCATGAATGGGGGTGGCATATGAATGTGCGGGTTGATAGACTTGGTAAGGCTGGTCCTCATGAACACTTAGCCTCTCTTCTAGAAATGCAATCAATCCACACACCTCTAACATCTCATATGTAATCCCTTGCCAATTTGCCCTTTCAATGGGGTCCCACTCACTTTTAATTAGGTCTATTGCCTCCCTTACTTGATGGATGACATGACAAGGAATCTCTTGGCCATATCCCCTTCTGCATTCAAACTTTAACATATATTTTTTAAATCCCAGCAATGATTTTTTGAAGGTAAAAATGAGGTCAAATTGAGCATGGGATGTGACATATTGGGGAGACTAAGCATAAGATTAGTATAGCTCATGACCATATGCATCCTCATTACTTGACGAGATTTCAAGAGAAACTTGATCTTGATTAAACATATTTGAAGGAGAATAAGACTCATAGCTATGAGTAACAGAATTATACATACCAAAAGGTGATTTCTTGATGATATTAGGACCACTTGATCAGCTGATTTGACTCAGAGTCATTGTTGGTGTTGCTAAAAACCTCCAAAGGCTAATTAGTCGAAGAACACACAAAAAATTCTTCAACTCCTTAAAATATCCATCCCACCAGGCATGCCAAAAACTATTGATGGCTAAAATTGTGCTTGATCTTAATCAATCAACAATGGGAAGTTTCAAGCTATGGGATGATGCAGCTTGAAACAAACTCCAAATTTTAGATAAGCTGGTCTCTTCTTTTGTATCAAGTGTTGGGGGAAAAGGAATAGGAGATTAAACAAAAACACAAATGCAATAACTAAAACCTAACTATGTCATTGCACCTAAGTGTAATCCTAATCCTAACTTGAGCATAGCGAGACTATTATAGGATTCAATTACATTTAAGTGTAGATAAGTGCATGATCAATGTAAAAGATTTAAATAATAGAAATAGAGGCTCACAATAGGGGATTCTTTTGTTGAGATACAGAGACTGTCAACAAAGGCATAGTGTTCAATCTTCTTAATAGAATATTCCAATCACATAAAAGGTGTAGAATTCATGAATAGTTATGTAAACCTTCAAACTCAAGAAAATAAGACAAAAGCAAATGACATTCCTAATCACAACTTCAGAAATCTATAGTATAGACTACCTTTGCAAATGACATAGATAACACCAACCAAGGCATGGAGCTCAATCTTCTTAATTCATTGAGCCACATAAAAGGCATAGAAACATGCACAGTTACATAAACTTTACCACTTAAAAAAATGAGACAAGAGAAAATGATATTAATGGTCAAAAACTCTAGAAAATCTAAAACTATAGAAATTCCCCCTTTTTTTACTTTGATTTTACAATTCCTCTTATATAGCCTCAAATGTCTCTTTCCATCACTCTCTTTCCCATGTAATTCTCCTTTATCCTTTTCTCATAGGGGACAAATAGATGGTGCATTCAATGCCTTGGATGCATCCTGGTCTTATCAAGGACTGCCTTGACTATGGCATGGTGATCCCTGTTTAGTACCTCTCTTCGCACCTAAAATTCCTCATTCCATCACCTGTTTAGCCACTCAACTATCTACTCTACTTCCACTTATAGGGGACAAATAGATAGTGTCTTCAATGCTTTCAAGCCCCCAGAAATCTACCTGATGCATTGTTCTATCTACCCAAAATAATTCTCACCTAGTTTCCCTCCATCTTTATTGTATCAGATAGACGGACACAAGGACACTTAATCAATCCATGAAAATTCTCTTTTCACCTAGAGGGCATTAGAGAATGACACTTTGACACTTCCACTTTGTCTAAATTCTGATCAAGAATGCTCCACCTTTGACACCTATCATAGTTTGCTTCCTTGGTACTTTGCAATTTTATCAAAACAAAACTTATTGCATTCCTTGCTCGAGCAACTTTTAGGAAGGGATGGATGCATGTGGAAGTCTTCACTTGTTGATGCTCAGTGCCTCCATAGTACTTTAGAATAACATCTAGGACCCACCGCAATCTTCATTTAGCAATTAGGCTTGAAGGTGGTCTCTCAAAAATTGACATGTGGTGATCTCCACTACTTCTGGGAAGATACGTGGCATCTTCCACTTCTCCTTCTAAGGGTGGAGAAAAAAGGGACTCAGAAAGTGACACTTGGCTACCTCCACTGCACTTTAGCACTTAATTAAAATGAAATGATGCCTTTATGCATTGAAAGAAAGCATTATGCCCATGTCTCCTAGATGCTGACACGTGGTGATCTCTACTGCTTCCTAAAAAAGGATAGTTTAGGGCCTCTACAACTGACACCTAGCACTTTCCACTCTCTCTGTTGCTTATCTCATTGAAAGTCTTTGTCAAGAGTATAATGAAACATGGGTGCCTCTCTAAGACGTGGATGCTAGCATGTGGTGCATTCCTCTTAACTACCACTAGGTATGTGGCACATTTCATGGTTCTCTGGAAAGTCACAAAAGGAGCCACAGAGGACACCAGTTGGCCGACTTTGCTATTTTGGAAGGTGACACTTGGTAGCTTCCACTTGAACTTGATACTTGGGCAAAATGAGATGAAGGAAACAAGAAGGGGAAAAAGACCCATGCTCAAAGGGTGACACTTGGCAGCATCCATTGCATTTTGACACTTAGGCAAAATGAGCCTGCCCTCTTACTCAAAACTCTACCACTACGTCCAAGGTGTGCAAGAACCAAAATTGTAGTGCTCAAATCAAAAAATAAAATACGACGTAGAGTAAAAATTACTCTACACTATCATTGGTGTGTATATGTTTATTTATTTTCATAAGTGTGAAGTTACATTCTCCTTTTAAGGTCATTTCCCTCACCTAGTTTCTATAATGATATCCTGTGTAGGTCATGTGGTGTGCCAATGTTGTTGGTAGCTATGTTTGAAGAGCAATATAGTTTATAGTGTATTAAACCTCTTATCCATTTCATTCAAGTTTATATATATATATATATATATATATATATATATATATATATATATATATATATATATATATATATAAAACTTGAATGAAATGGATAAAATGTTTAATACAGTATATATATATATATATATATATATATATATATATAGTGTATTAAACATTTTATCCATTTCATTCAAGTTTATATACACACACACACACACACACATATATATACATATACATATATATATATATACATATATATATATATATATACATATACATATATATATACACACACACACACACACATATATATACATATATATATGTGTGTGTGTGTATATATGTAAGTATGTATGTATGTATATATATATATATATGCATATATATATATATATACATATATATATATATATACATATATGTATATATACATATATATATATATGTATATATATACATATATATATATATATATATATATGTATATGTATATGTATATATGTGTGTGTGTGTGTGTGTGTGTGTGTGTGTGTGTGTGTGTGTGTGTGTGTGTGTATGTATGTATGTATGTATGCATGTATGTATATATATCATATGCTTGACATGAAATAATTATTCTTAGGAGATCATTAAAAATATTGTTCCAGTCATTAGTCTTTACTTGGTTCATAAAGTGTTGAATGAAGATCAGTTAAAGTGGATAGATAAATATTGGTGCATCACCTCATTAGGTTAGGTTTATTTCATGTATTTATATTTATCCTTTCACCACAATAAATAAGTAGGTATTAGGAAGTGATATCAAATTGATGCACTAGGGGAGATATCCCATAAACTAGAGGTTTGGTCTCCTTATAAGTCATCCATAGTCTTTGAATCAATCCCATGTTACCCCAAACTTGGATAAGTCTGAACTATATTATCTTAATGGTGAAATTTGGAATGTTAAAAATGATTACCATTGGTATAAAATAATTCTCTATTGGAGATATTGATAAGAGTGGGCACTAGAAAAGGCCCACTAGATGTTGAATATGCTTTGTTAATATATATATTTTTCATGGAGGTAAAATAAATCAAGGAGGAAGAGGTCATAGTATGATAAGGGGTCAAAAGAGAAGGAAGAGGTTGAGAATCAAATAATATATTTCCCTAAAATCCTTGTGATAATGTGGGGGAAGTTGAATGGGGTTCTTCTTCTTGACCACTTATTATAATATTGTAAATAGTGGAAGGGTCTTTTCCTTGATGTTGAGGAAATTCATTAATGAAGAAGAACATTTCTGGAGTATATTATAATTCAGGTTGATATTATAAGGATAAAAAAGGGTTAAAAAATAAATAATCATGAGTAAGAGTCTCATAATTTGTAGTGTGAGTGGCCACATGCACATTACTTTCATCTAAAGTGGAATCCACAAGCTATTTGTGGGGAAACTTATTTAGATTGGTAAATCTCACCATATCTATTGATTTCAACTATTTGTTTTACACAAATATGAAGTTCATGATGAGATAAAAAGGCTAATAAGGATGGTGATTATGATATAAATATAAAGTCATAAAGTAGGATCTAGAGTCAAATCAGTCAAATATGTTATATAACTGAATAGATAGATAATAATACATAGTCATTCAGGTCAACTATGTATTATAGACAAGAAGCTAAACAAGTTGATAAGGATACATAGTCATTCAATTCAACTATGTACTACAAAATAAAGAATTGAATATGGAGATAAGAAGACATATTTGTGAAGATTAACTATATATTACTAGCAATAAGATAAAACACAATTTGTAAGAGACTATATTAACCAAGTGTTATAAAATAGGGGAAAGTTTTTCAAGCTTTGCACCATCATTGGCCAATGTAATTTTTGAAATACAAAACACACTGATCAAAGAGAAATAAAAAAAAAAAAACTTAATTTATAAATAGTTGGTCACCCTAAGTGTTATTAGATTATTAGAATTTTTTTATTTTAATGTGATAGGAAAGTTGGTTGAAATAGGGAAGTAGAAAATAGTCTAAAGTTTGTTTCTGGATGTTTGGGATAAAAGGGATTTATATTGGTAATGGTATTGAATTAGTATTGGGTCCTATCACCTCACTTCACAATACCATAGTGATAAGGTTTTTGGTTTCTTTGCTAATATATACCATTAACCATGTATTTATAGTTGGCTAGAAAACCAATTTGACTTCCCCCTTGGTGATAAAATCTAAGTTCATAGGCATTGAGAAGATAAATATTCTAACACTTTTTGAATGTTAAGTGACTTTTAAGTGTTTTCAAAATATTAATATAGTGTAAATAAAATGGTAATTTTAAAAACTACCTATTTAAACTATGTGACTTACTCAAAGCATGCAAACAACTGAAAAAGAAATGTGAATTAATTACTAGTAAATAGATGTTAATTCCTTGACTAAGAGTAGTATAGGGTCAATTTAGGAGATAATGCATGAAAAAAATATAAAACATAGTGTAATTAGTTTCTTATATTATATAAAATCAAGGTCTTTAATAATAGAGTTGAACAAGTCGCTATGTCTCTCAGATAGAAGATAGACGATAGAACTACATCTACCAAGTTGACCTAGTTAGTTGTAGGTTTATAGTTTTGAAGATTCCTAAATTATAAAAAATAGAACTAAAGGAAGAAATAAAATTATAGATAAAGGTGATAAAGTAACCTTAGTGGGCTTGAATTTGATTTATATGTCAAATTTTATGATGTAGTGTTTAATTCATGCTTTTAAATTTTAAAAATTGGGTCAACTGATTCAATAAAGTTTTGTAAAAACCTATTTATTTAAGAAGAATAATGAACATATTTGACCTATTCGATAGTGTTTTTTGACCTATAAGTTGATATAATAAAATATAAAACAGATTTGACCTATTCGATAATGTATGCTAATCTAGAACTGAAGAAAACTATCATGTCAAACTGATCAATCTTGTAATAGTATTTTTTCATTTTTCCTTTTTATTTAATTATCTACTAAAAACTTAAAGAAATGCAAGGCTTGTGATGAATAACTATAGATAATAATATGTTTTTTCACCATTTGAATCTAACAAATGTAAGAACTTATTTTTGGCTTGGAAGAATAACCTACACATAATAAGACAACTTGGACAAATTTGATTAAGATAGATAAGTGAGCTGCCTACTTGAGAACCAGTCTTGGGAAGTTATAAATTTCCTCAAGTGGATGTTAGCTAACTATTTTTATAATTAAGTGGATAATAAACACTAAAATTACAAAATATAAAAATGCAATAACAAAATACTTAGGAACTAATCTTTATTTAAACTATCAATATAAACAAAGTATTCATCCCATTACACTCTATCTGAATTCACATCTTCTTGTATAGAATCTAATTGGATAGAAGTGGCTTAAACTTAAGGAGAATAAAAAATGTTAGAAATTTATAACTCAAAATATATGTCACTATGATTGGCAAAGAAAGTTTGAGAGACAATGGGCAGATCACTGATATTAAATACATCATGTGAAATTCTAGGTAGAGTCATTTGTAGATAAATTTCATGGTTAGAAAGGTAGAATATCAAATCAGACTACATCTAAGATAGAATTTTATGATTAAATTATTTATATTTTAAAACTAAATGTAGGGATTGATTTTGATCATATAGAATTAGTACCGATAGATGAATCAGTATCGATTTTATTAAAAGTGCACAAGGTTATAAACAAAAAGTTGAAGGATGATTGAGGATATTAAAAAAAGGAAACTAGGGATATTTATGACACTATGAAAAAGGAATGAGAAGGAAAATACATAATGAAATAAGAAATGAAATAATTAAGACATAGAGCTTACCTTGGAATGGATGTAGGTAGAATATATCCTTTTGTAGGTTTAAGCAATCTTCTTAATTTGGGATGACCATTCTGGGACTAGGTATAGCCTAACTTCATCAACATATAGCTATCATTCACCTTTGATTCTATTGATTGAATATTAATATTTCTTCAATGTTTAAATTCATGGGGCCAAACCAAAGGGTTACTTGTGTACATATAGATCAATGTTGATCAAGAGAATCAACACCGACCATGGGAGAATTATTACCAATTTACCCTTTTTAGTAAAATTTTGCTTTCATTCATTTTGGTTTGTTCCATCTACAGGGTAATTTGGGATTAAAATCATGGGTTTTTTAGAAATTTATTCATACGAATGTAAGTTGTTAGAGGTTTAATATTTATAGGTTGTAAATTATATTTTGGTGGTTAGAAAGGTAAAATGGTAATTTATAAAAATAAATTACTGAGCGTCTTATGGAAAATAACTTAGACTTTAAGATAGGGTTATTTATGATGAAATAATAATAATAATAATAATAATAATAATAATAATAATAATAATAATAATAATAATAATAATAATAATAATAATAAAGGCCAATGACACCAAATAATTCATATAGGACATAATAAATCTTAGTTTTTATATTTAGCCCTTTTTGTGGAGTGGTATGTCGAAACATATCATGAGATAAAAATTAAGAGAGATCCAATGCCCTAGGTTTACGTGAGGAGGTATCCCCATTAAAATTGGAGATAGTATAGGATGATGACCAATGATGGGTTTGAAATATGGAGTAATGGATGTGATGAATAAATAATAAATGGTAACCAAGAGTGCAGATGCATAACATGAAGTATACTTTTTACACTGACAAGGTGTGAGATATTACATACAGAGATGCCCTAAAAAAAATCACGTAATAAATTTCCATAGATATGAACAAGTGGGATTAAATGAAGGAAATTAAAGAGAAAAAATGATAATTTTTTGTTGTCTAAATCATTTGGTGTGCACACTACCTATATATAATTATTGTCAAGATGAGATGCACTCTCAAGACCTACAGAGGATAGATGTGCATAAATAGTGCATGCCTTACAAGGGGTCTATGTCCACAAGCCTAAAATGTAATAGGACAAATAATGGGATAGTTTTGTTAAGGTAACAATATTGGGTTTTGTAAAAGGATTAGATGCATGAAAAATTGTAAGTAGTGCAAAAAGAGAAAAAGTCAGGCAAATTAATGTTGATTAAGGAAATTAATGATGATCCACCCAAATCATTGCTGGTATAAAATAAATCAATGTTGATCTAAAGGTGATTATATAATTAAATCCAACATATAAAATAGTTAATTTTCTATCGACACATTGTGAATGGAGAGCTAAAATTTAAAAATGATTTTGATGTGTGGTGGGATGGAGGTGAGTAACAATAGTTAGAGGTAATGGTGACAATATCAAGATGAGGTAGACCTTATTTTTATTTAAGTTTTTTAGTTTTAAATGCTTTTGATTAGGGTAATGTGTAAGATTTTTAGGGTAGTAGGATGACCCAGGATCGACATTGATTCTAGTGAATCATCAGTGATTTGGTAGAAACATCATCAATTCATTGGAAACATGTCGATTAAAAATAAAAAATGTCAATTTGTTAAAAAGGTGAACAGATAAGTTAAAGAGTCTAGGGTTAACTAAGTTAAATATTTAGAAATTTTAAGGCTTATATAGGATTATGATAATAAGAGTGGAAACTAATAAGAATGTGGGACTGAGTATTATCTTTGTTAAAGTAATTATGTGATCAATTGAGTGACGATAATTAGGCCCATATGGAGGTAATGGTATTAGGAGGAGTATACTTCTACCAAATCATCTATAGAGACACAAGCCTAATAGTAGCATTACTTGAGTGATGGGATGTGACCATTGGGACATTTTGGTTGCCTACAGGAGAGATGACCATTATGATGGATGATATATATAGGATACTACAACTTCTAGTGTAAGGGGCTGCTATTGTACCTATGGATGAGCATGGTCACACAATAGCATTGACATGGTTATATGGTGGATATGTCATGTATATTAAATTTTATTAGGAGGATTTGTATTTGAGATGATATATGATTCAAATAAAAATGGGAAATGAGTGATAACAATGATGATGCTAGCCATTTCATGCTACACCCTCCCTAACTCAAGTGGAGGTAGGTTCCCATGGAGCCTCATAAGTGTTGTTGGAGATATGTGGGAGTATCAGATAGTATTTTCTTGGGCCCTAAATTTACTAGTATAAGTATATAGGGAGTTATGATAGTGGAGGACCTATAGGAGATATGGTTTAGATGTGACCTTCACTTTATAATACTAGGCGTATGATCATATTAGAGTGATATAACCTATAGGTACACTATGGCTATGATGGTATTATAGTGTTCCTTCCTTTGATGGAAGGAAGACTTAGTATAGGCCTACAGATATGGTATGATAGGAGACCTAACATACTATCAATGAGTCCTTGGGGAGATGTAGGATGGTGACATCATGTAGAGGCCTTATGTTAGATTTCATTCATGGACTAAGATAGAGGTAGAGTTGGTAGACATTTAGAGGGAGAGATTGATGATAAGAGGAGGATAGGGTATGTAGATTATTTCCATTTTGGGAGAGTGAGGAGACAATTTTGGCTTATTCAAGATATACCATCGGCCCCATGATTGTATAGATGAGATGATATGAAAAATTAATTACCAACATTAGATGTCATAGATATTATGATAAGGTTTGAGGAAGAGTAAATATATGTAGATATAGATGATGTGAGGTATACCCCAATATATTTGGTGTGGTGGTTAGGGCATTTGGATTTAATAAAGAAGAGGGTGGTGTAACCTTAGCAGGAAGGAGCAGATGAAGATATGCAAGATGTAGGGGAGGAGGGAGGAAGAGATGAGGAGGAGAAGGGAGAGAATGGAGGAGAGGAGGAGGAGATAGATGTTATAGGTATTATTACTAAGAGGGATAAACTAAGATCCTAGTGTGTCCCTTTAAAATGATAGTTAACCATAACATAAGGGGCACTCACTACCATGTAAATAGAGTGAGATGATCTATAGACTAGATTATATGCTTTATAGGTAGAGTATGACACCTTATGGTTAATTCTTGATCTAGAAGTTTAGACATGGGATAGATACCATGATGAGAGGGATAGCTTATGATAAGGGGATGGAGGAGCCATGGGGAAGATAGTTAAATGGGAAGTTGGGTCGAGTACATTAAAGGCAAGTACTATGAGTGTGGATATATACTGAGAGATGGCAATCGAGATGCATTACTATGAGTAGATTGTACTAGATTTGCATCTAGAGGTTCTTTGGTATTCCACACATGTGGCCACATAGGGTAGGTCCTCTTGATAGACACATATAGGTTTGATTATCATAAGGAGTGTATCATGGGGGAGAGATTGGAGGGGAGATAGAGGAGGAGATGGGGGTTGGGATGGAGGTAGGGGTGGGTAGGGGTGGAGGCAATGGGAGCATCTAGTTGAGTCATCTCCAATTTATCTGAGTAGCCTATTTTGTATTTATTATACTATCTAAAGATCCATATATTTTGTATACTGAGACTGTATGATCTATATTTGAGCATTATATATATATATATATATATATATATATATATATATATATACATGATTTTGATTATGATTTTTGGTGTTATATTTTGTGATTTATGGATTTTATTAGATTATGGTTTGAAATGTTATGGATCATGGAGTTATTTTAGGATGCTTTGTATTTTTATTATGTGATTATGGATTTAGCTATTTATATGACATGATGATGTGATAAATTTATTATGTATTTAAATGTTGTGGATTTACATTAAAATGTTTAAGGATCTAGATTATGTAATTATGGATTTAACTTGGGATTTTATGAATTTATGTGATGCAATGGATTATATTGGATTATGGATTATGAATCTATGTTATGTGATAATGGATTATATTAAATTATGGATTCATGTTTTATGAGTTATATGTGTAGATTAGGATGTTTATGGTTATTATATTTTTAATTTAAATGATGCCATGGATTGAATTATGATATTATTATACTATGATCAAGATATATGTGGTGATATTATTTTAGATAATTAATTAGATTAATTTTGATTTATTTAGGATAAAAATATTCCAAGAAAAACCTCTTGTAATTATTGGATGTGCATCATTAATTGACTATTACAAAATATCTTAACAATGTTAGGTCAACTAAGTTCAAGATTTATGGGTTTGAGATGGTTTTTTTTTTATAGATTTGATTTTCTTTATGATTTTGATAAAAAGTGGCTTTTTAAGAAGAATATATTTTCACCTTGAATTCTAGAGTTAATGCTAGCCTTAGGATCCTTTTGTAACAATCTATGTAGATTGATCAATATGAGAAGTCTAATAATTTATAGAAAGTTGATCAATACGAAAAGGTTTCTTAGGATATTTCATGCATAACATCCATCCTTCAAGGGAGTGGTTTATATTTTAAGAGATGATTTTTTAAATCAACTATCCTTTAAAGGATTAGTCTACACTTTTGCCATTTTTTATATATTTTATATTGTCCTTCAAGGGATCAATCTATCATTTTTGCCTTTTTTAGAGATGTTTTTCTTTGCTTGGTTTTTGATCCTCATGTTATCAATTTCTTATGGATTGGATTAAGGTAATGTAGAATAATTTACAAGATGATATTATTATTCCCAAAATGAATGACCAAGGTGATAGGGAGGGGTTTCTAAAAATAATGATTTTGGGATCCCTCCCATTATAGGTGGAACATATCTAATTATAGAAATCTATGAATAGATCTGGGTTATTCATATTCAAGTTTAGAATAGACAATGTTTTTGGATAACCACATGACTCTATATATCATTATTTGGTGTTTCTAATAATGAAAGGGATATGGTTTTATCTAATTAAAAAATAAATAAATAAACTAGTTTGACCAATGTGATTAAGATATTAATAATGGAAAATATGCAAATGTAATGAACTCAAGTTAGGCTAATAATTATCAATGGAAATCATCCTCAAAAATGATATTTTTAAGATATATGTGAAGGGAAGGGATATTAACCTCAAGATAAAGTACAACTTTGGTTTCATAAACTAGAGAGAAAGAAGTAACACCCATAGGGGTTCAAATACCAATTTGATAAGTCCATAAGGCAAAGGGAACATGAAAATTCTAGTTATTTTGAGCTTCATTAATGAATTTAAATAGGATTTTGACAACAGTTTTATTGGATGCCTCAACTTTTCCATTATCTTGTGGATAGTAAGGCGAGGAGAAGATTAACTTACTATGGAAAGAGTCATAGAGCTCTTGAACCTTTTTATTTTTAAAATATTTTCCATTATCTGCAATTATCTTATAAAGAATTTCAAAGAGAAAAAATAATATTATGACAAATAAACTTGAAAATTTTGTCCACTTTGATTTAGATAATAGGAATATCCTCCACCTATTTAGTGAAATATTTAGTGGTGGTTATGATAAATCCATAGCATTGGGAAGATTTATAATTGACTTATGTTTTATTATTTTTGGGAAACTAGGTTTTAGTTCCTAAATAATAAAGGGTCTAGATCAAGGGTTAAAATATAATCTAATATAGTAAAACATATATGTATATCAATCTGATTAAATCAATTTCATAGGGAAAGGAAATGACTTATTTAAAAAAATAGGTCGACATAGCTGATCTAGAAATTAGAAATTGTTGTGCAAGATTGGGAAGATGTCAAAAACCTAAATATGGATTTAATTCAATGAATGGATAAGAGTGTTGAAAATTGGAAACTTTGGTGTCTAATGTTGTAGTCAGGTTCTGACACTATTGTCTAAATCAATTTCTAGTTTTGGATTCTGATGTGGTCTAGTTCTTGGGTCTTTTAGGTGTCTTATTTCTCTGTAATTGCTTGTAAGTGACACTATATAAATTATTTTCTTCTCAAACCCTATATATACCTACACACATGAAACAACAAACATATCAAAAGAAAAAGGGAAAAAATTGGGTTAGGGGAAGTATGATAGCATGATCTAAAACCCCTACTATCTTGATCATTTCCTACATTAACCCTCAAGCTAGGGTCTCAAATTAAATGTAGTTCTCCCTCAGGGAACATGCATAATCAATGTTCATGATATATTCAAAAATAAACATACCTAAGCCCTTCCTTGATTAAGCATGCAAATCTATGTGTGACGTACAATTTTGACCTATAATATTGACTAATTTTTAATTACTTAGTGTGCCAAAGTAGTAAGTGCTAGCTATAAAATGACTTGTGAATTCCTTTATATATGAGACTCTTTATTTTGAATTTGGGAGCTTTATTATTATTATCCAACATCAAAAAGGTAAACAAAACTTAAGGGAGGGGATGAAAAGGGTTTAAGACCCATTAAGTAAGAAAAATGACCATTGGACAAGAACACTGAGTAGGATAGGAGCATCAGGTTCTGTAGTCCCCTAGAATTCTATTTTCTAGGACTCAAAAAAATAAGTTTGGATTGACACAAGCTGAGTTTGGAGGTCTCTGGGGGTATTGATCAGTTAACTAAGATAACTAAGACATGATAAAATTAAGAAACAAGACCAAGTCTAGTAAAACAAAGACATGGCTATTGAAAACAAGGTGTGTATTCTTCACTTAGAGTCTCCTATAAAGAGGACTATGAAAAGACATGATATATGTGGTTGCTTGACCAATTTAGGTGTATACATTTCCCTCCCTTTTATTATAGTGATGCAATGAATTGAAATACTAGAGTAAAAGAAAGAAGAAGAAAATATGTACCTAAACCTACCTATTTGGAGGTGAATGTGATGTGAGGATCCAACTCACTTCCTAGCCAGGGAGGTGGATGGAGAGATAAATAGTGCCCAGAGAGAAAAAATCCATGGAGTGGATTCCCTTATACTAAATCTAAACGTGGAATCCATGTATCATGGAGAAGGAGGGTAATGTTTGCCCCTATATGGAATCTAACTGAAGATGAGGAATGTTGGAAGGCCCAAAAATAATGTATGTCCTATGTCCTACATAAAGACATGTAATTTAGACTATGTATAAATATATATATGATATGAAGATGAAAATATATCATGCCTCCACTCTGAATATCTGAGCTAGAACTAAGAAATGCTCAGAGGCCCAAAACCAATGTCTATCCTCTATCTTAGACAAAATCATGTAATCTTTATTTAAGTAATATAATGGACCAACTACTGTGGTATAGTTGGGTGTAGTCTAAAAATCTAATCAATGTGAAAGAAGAGAATGACATGTCTTGTCATTCCATATTTATAATCTTGAGTGATGAAAAACATGAACCTCTATGCCATCCCCACAAATATAGTATGTGAGTGATGCATTTGTATAATCTAGTAATAGTTTTAACCACATATGACATGACATATCTTTCCATTCCTCATGTGCTAAATTAGAGACCCAAAACATTGTGCGCTACACTATGTATATACTCTACTATATGAAGTTGTATGTGTGAGATATGTAGTATGTACATGCCCCCAAATCTAGTATTTGAGTCTATATCTATACCAAAATCACTATGTATCCATATAATCTAAACCACTATATCTAACTAGTCTATGTATCTTTATGGAAATCACTATGAATCCATATGATCTAACCCACTATATATAAATAGTATATGTATCCTTAAATTAAAACTATATCCCTTTGAATGTCCTGAGTAATTTTGAGTGACCCACATAATTTGAATCACTGTATGTCTCAACCTATCTAAGTAGAATATGATAATCTAAATGATGGATGCATAAGAACCATGGTGTGTCCACTTATGAAAGTGGATGGGTATGTTGGGTAAGTGTAGAACTAGGAATAGTGTGAATGATGCCCCTTTTTGGGGAGATGGATGAAATCTATGATAGAGGAAGTTGAGGCAAAAGTGATGATTATTGGCATGATTATAGAAATAATGTTGGTACATTGTGAATAGATTGAAAGGTTGTTGGATGGATTAGATTATGTTGTTTGAGAGTGAAACACATTTTTGACTAGTGTTGACCAAGGTTTATGTCTAGGTATAATAAGAATATAGAATTTTTTTTGCAATAGTATTAAAATAATGTAGTAAGTGAGTGAAGCTTGATTAATGTTGAAGGTATCATTATTACGATTTTGTCAAAGGAAATAGTTTATTAAATAGAGTCATGGCATTCAATTTATAGGTAAAATGGTATTTTGTTTTGAATGAAAAATTTGGTTAATATATAAAATTATATTGATTCTTGATTCATTTGTGCATTAAATAGGTTCAAATTTTGAGCTCTAGAGTGAAAAAAATGTTGATGAGATGAGCACCTACCATGACCTAGTTTGAGTAGTTAGTAGTCTAGGTTCAAGTTGGTGGTGATGTGACCTTAGTAAGTAGCTCAAATGCTTGGTTATTGTTATTTTTTTGTCCTATTTTTGTTTTTTTTAGGATTTTAAGAGTGTATTAGAAAAAAATTCAATTTCTAGTGCTCTTATCCTATATTCAATGCTCATATCTAGGTTTTAATGCTCATGTCTAGGTTTCTGCACTCTTATCCAATATTGTTGTTCTGTATCTAATGTTATTGTCCTAGAGGCATAATGTTTTTATGATTTTTCTTTTTTTTTCACTACTACTCTATTTTGGATTTTAATTTTGCATTGTTGACTGATATATGTATTATTTTTAGTGTTTTTAGGGTGAGGTATGGATGAGAGAGTTTTATAGGCACTAGGTGATGGAGACATTGAGGCTACTACCATTATCTATTTATGGGAGAGTGGTTATGGATAGGGTGGGGTTGGTTCATGTGTGCGACATAAGTATAATACAATGGGATCAATATCCGATGATTCCCTTATGTGAGATGTGGAATGTAAATACATGTACTTTTTGTCTTCCTATAGGAGAGATGACTATGACTTTGGAAGATGTGTAACATATACCATATTTTCTAGTTAGTGAGTAGTGAATGATGGTATAGGATGACATGGGTGCTGATGTGATTGATCATGTATCCTTGTATTTTGATAGTATGACTTTGAGGATACATCAAAGAGATAGTGATAGTGATGTTTTATTATCAGTCATTATGCAATATAATGTTCCATTCTTTTAGAAGTGGTTGGCTATTTTGTTGTCATATTTTATTGCTATGGATGGGAATGGAGTATCTATTTCATACATGATGCATAAGATTATGTGTAGTGTGGAGGTATATAACATTGTATTCTCATAGGGGAGGACTGTGCTAACCAACTTATATAAATATCTTTATAGGTTTACACATGAATCATTAGTGGTGGGGTGAGTGTTTCAACCTTATTACATTATTGGGCATATGAGCACATAGTAATTATGTGGTCAATTGGATTATTGGGGGAAAAGTGGGCATCTCCATATCTATTTGGAGAGTGATAGATGAGTACATTGGTTATTTAATCCCCTAGGATGGACCACTATAGGTAGGTTTTAGATAGATTGGTGGCTAGTGACATAATATGGAGGCCTTATAGAGGATTTCCTAGGTGAATAGAGGATGGAGTATATTTGAAATACATGAGGGTCACTTGTTAGATACATGATCATGAGCACTTTTAGTATGAGTTCATTACTAGATAGTTTGGAGTACCATAGGATGTGCCCCTAGTAGCATGTGTGTGGATGAGGAGTGCATGAGCATCCATGAGGGTAGGATCTCATGCGAGGCCTACTAAAGCTGAATTTGAACCATTACATTTAGATATGAGATGTGTCCATTAATATTCTATATGTGGATGATGTTGGATGTACAAATGCATACACCACATAGTGGGCTAGGCATTGGTAGGCTCTATTATACCCTATTGAGGTAGGGGATACTCTAGAGTATGAGGATATTGAGCTGATCTAAATGGTGGGAGGTAAGAATTGATTACATTTGAAATGTTTATAAATTTGTGCTTTAGTTTGATTTCAAATTATATAGTTAACATAATGTCATACTTTGTGTGTAGGTAAATCAAGAGGTGCTCAAGATGGAGCATAGGCTGGGGTAGGAGGTGGAGATGATGATTAATAGAAGATAGTAATCAAATCAATAATATAAGTGCTCACATGGCATTTACCTAATGATGTGATGGAGGAGGGATTGATGGTCACTATCAGTATCCGTGCCCATCTATTTGACAAGGCTACTATAGTAATAACTACATATGTTAAGGAAGTAGGAGAGAGAGATGAGTTAAATAGGCATATGATGCCTCCACCTAATTTTAGATCTATTAGTATTAGGATCATAGATGAGTAAATATATATATCTAGATACGATATGTAGACTTGTATGAGGAGCATGGTTAGCCACTGGAGTGAGAGAGCCATTAAAAGAGGCATGCAACAACTTGAGGAGGTATAGGGCCATCGAGTTCTATGATAGAATATAGGACTAGTACTATTGGAGAGAGTGAGACCAAGAATGAGGGATTGATGCCCATTCATGACTAATTATACTTGATACTAGTGTATATTTATTAAAAATGCATTATATATATACATACATACATATATATATATATATACATATATATATATATATATATATATCTGTGTGTGTGTGTGTGTGTGTGTCTATATATATATATATATATATATGTATATATATATACATATATATATACATATACATATATATATATATATATATATATATATATATATATATACATATATATACATATACATATATATATATACACATACATACATATATATATGTGTGTGTGTGTGTGTGTGTGTGTACACACACACACACACACACACACACACACACACACACACACACACACACACACACATATATGGATACTTGTTTGATTTTGACTAATGCATATTATGTTATGGAATTTGGAGTATATTTGTATATTTTTTTTAAATTGTTGATTATAAATAATTGATTTAGAACTGATGTTGAGGTTGCATATGTTTAGTAAAATGGTATTTAGGATGTGATTTGATTGTTTGTTGATAGGTTCAAGTGTGATTTTAGTTTTGATTTTGAATCATATGTGCGTAAAAAAAAAAAAATTGTAATTGGTAAATTGATTTGATAAAGTGAATTGGTTTAAGATTGATAAAATATGATATTGGTAAGATTAGGATATCAATAATTTGGTTTAGCTAGGGATGGTTATTTAGAACTAGAAATGTTAGTGGTTAGTAGAAGGGGATGTAATATATCACTCTATTCATATCATCCCCATGGCTATTGTATCACTATTTGAACCTTGATGGCCAATTGAACAAGTGGTTATACTATTCATATTGTGTCGGAAGATGCCCTGTATCTGATGTTGTCTATGATGAACTAACTATAGATATACATGAAAAATCTATAAGATGCAACCTCAATGGATGAAAAACTAAAATGATGTGATATGGAAGAGGGTCATCTATCTATAATCATAGTGGATTGTTATATGAAATAACACCCTATGGCTTTTGCTATGATGTGTATGACTAAGCAATAGATTGAGATGGAATTGTAACTTGTAATGGGATCTCATCTAATCTCAATCATAGTAGGTTGTTACATGAAATAGGTCCTTGAAAAATAAAACATAGTGAATATGGTTTTGGATCCATATTTTATGATGTGGGTTCATCTAATCTTAACTGTAGTGGGTTTCTACGTGAGATAGGACCTTGAAAGATTTGTTGTAGTGTTTGTGACTATGATGGATATGTATATATAACTTTATTATGTAATCCACATAATAAATTTCTATATTTATAATTCTCTCATTTTACTAGTATCCAAACCCTTTGAGTAGGTGGGATAGGAGATCTCTTATGAAGCTCTATCTTAGAAACTGTATTACTCTCACAATCAGTAATAATGATTCCTATGAAGGAATGTCTTGGGATGACTCAATCATGGAGGAATGAGTTATATGTATCCATTATGGAGGATATCTTGGTTTCCTTGATGTGAATGTTATGATGCCATTATCAACACACTTATTAATACAGTCCCTAAGTCCATAATAATCATTATTTCTATGTCCATAGATACGATGAAAGTTATAAAAGGGCTGATGTGGCTAACTATGTAGGAGATGTGGATCTCAATGATGAGTAGAATGAAATTTGATTAACATCCTATTTATTAGTGCTTATAATATGACATATGGGCTGTCCTTATCTATATTAAACTTTAATGGTTCCCTATTATTGTTTTATGTAGTACATACTATAGGTGGTGCTCTAGAAACGGGCTCTCTATTCTTAACTTGTTTCTTTTTTGGATGTGGTCTCCTATCTTAGTTTGGAAATGGTGGATGTTGAGTGTTAGGAGATGTATATGGAGGTAATGTTGTGAAATCTAGAGTAAGTTGATCAACTAAATCTAACTCAATCAATTCAAATTTATTCTCCAAAGCTAAAATTTTATAACATAAGTCCCTAAAAGAGGACTCTATCTGATATAATATATTCTCTAGGAGGGTTTTTTAAATCTCGTTAATAAAGATATGTTGAATCTATAAATTAGTTGGTTTGTAGATCAATCTTAACATGTGAGTATTTAATTGTAATATATAATCACTAACTAGCTCTAAAGTATTATGATGCAATGTGGTGAGTTTCTCATATGTAACATGAGGGCCTATGTTTTCTATGTAAAATTTAAGAAACTCCTCTAAATCATCATATGTATGTAACAAACCAACAGGGAGTAGATGAAGAATTAATTATATACATTACCCACTAATGTCTATTGGAATAACTTAAGTAGAATCAAAGGACTCACATGAGATGGCAAAGCCTTCTAAAAGGCATTAAGGTGTACAAATGGATCTCAAATTCCATGAAATTGAGGCAATGATGGTATCTATAAATTCTTAGGAAATGAAGTTTTGATAAATGTTTTTAGAAGAGGGTTACCATGTGAGTCATTGGCATCCATACAAGACTTATAATCCTTGTTTTCCAAAGTAAGGAGATTTAATTGATGTTATAATTCACCAACTACATGCATCAAAGAAATAATCTCTTGGGATAGTATATTAGTATCTTGAAGTGGTTAATTTAATCATTGAATTTGATCATTTATTTTAGCCATGGGAATTATACATTTAGTAATTGGATCATAGAGAGGGGGTGTGCTCACTTGAACCTTTGGAGGAATGGTAAATTAGACCTTAGTAGAGGGATGTGGGATACCATTCTCTTTGGGTAAAGAGTGAGAAATAGGACCTACTATAGTAGGGGTGGATTGGGAGATTCATTAGTATCTTTAGTATTTAATGAATCACATTCTAATTTAATAGAATATGTGATGTTATCACTGACATGTCCATAATTTAAAATAGATTCATGCATAGAAGTATAAGTAACATTTTTTACTGCATTATATTTGAGTGAAGAGTTAGAAGCATGAGATGCATTTTCTTCTTCACTATATACATAATAGTCATCATTTTTCCATGCATTATCACAATCATAATTTGCATGTTCACTATAATATTCATTATTACTTCTATCATCACTAGAGAGAGGGGTAAGAGAAGATGTTAATTCTTTTCTAATATGTAATAAATTGTCATGTGAAATTGGAATTTATATACATTTATGCTATCCTTTAATGGAGTGCATGCATTATTTTCATTTTAAATATGATAAGTAAGAGTAAGAGAGTTATCATTTAAAAATTATTTTGTCATTATTTGAAATGACAAAGTAGAGTTAAGAACATGAGATTGATCATTTGAATTATGCCTTGGAAATTTGATTCTATTGCATTTATAATGTTGTACTTGAACATAAAAGTAACAAGAGAGAGACAGAGAGAGACTAGGTTAAAATGCAAGCAAATTATCACCAATGAGAGTTTCACTTGGAAATACATGACTAATTTATTAATTTGATGCATTGTGCATAGGTGAATAATATGAAAACTACCTTTCCCATTTATCAAAAGCATTTTATTTAGAAGAGGGAAGAATAGAGATAGGTTTGAGAGAAGAAGATGAATCTAATTTTTCTTCACTATCACTTTCATATGTATCATCATATTCCTCATTTCAATAATAATAATTGCCTTCATTGTAAATGAAATCATTTTCCTCATTTATGGCTAATGTCAAATCTTGAAAAATTATCCATTCATTGTCATAATTATGATTAAAAAATTAGAAATCTATAGGATGAGAGGGAATAAATGCCTTAGTATCCATTTTATTACTTTCACCAAAGAAACTAGGTAAAATAACTACGAGAGGATCCTCCTATAACAATTCAATAAAATTCATGAAATAACAAAATTATAAAATGAGTAGAAACATTGAATGGATTGTATTGATCACAAACCACTTTGAGGGGGCAACCTCCTTTAAGCAAGCTCAATACAAATAATTTTTAGATGCCTTCATTAGCCTCAACACTTACTTATATATGAATTATAATCTAAGAAATGAATACTTGCCATGAATGTGGGATTAAAAAAAATGCTCATAAGATGAATTATAAAGCATATGCATCCATAAAAACTACTAAAATAACAAAGTCAAGAGAAGATATATCATGGGTTAATAAAATACCCTTCCTATTAGAAAAATCTTTGTCCTCAAAGCTTCAAATGTGGGAATTCGTGTTGAATCTAGAATAGTGGTTCCCATATTGCATCCTCTAATTACATTTCATGCCACTGGATTAAAACCTTAGTGATGGAGTGAGAGTGAGGTTAGCCTATGTGCCTATCTAGGATTGCCTCCAAATTAAGAAAAATGGATCCTTTATTGTAAATTTTAGGTGAAATAGTCTACACTCTAATGTTTATGCCAAGAAATTTCTTCAAATAAGAGACATAAAATACTAGGTGAACTTAGGAAGAAGGTGGGAGCTCCAACTTATAAGCAACTAACCTAATCTTCTAAAAAACCTTATGGGGCCCATAGAACTTGGGAGCTAGCTTATGACACCCTTTGAGTTTTAGGGAAGATTGCTTGTAGGTTTGTAGGAGAAGAAAAACCATATCACCTACATGAAAAGTACACTTAAAATGGTGCTAATTTACATATTGTTTAATTTGATTTTGTGCCATATGAAGATTTTCCCATAGGGTACTAAAGATCTAATCTCAAGTTTAAAGAATCATGTTGATTGCTTGAACTAATGAACTATTGGGGGTGTACAAAAGGAGTACTGGTGGTGCTTGACCATAAACTACTTCATATGGATTTATTTTCATTAAAGTGTGGTATTAAAGTGTGGTAGGAGGTATTGTACCACTATTTGGTAAGAGGGATCCACTTTGACCACTAATGTTGTTGTTCTAAGGTGAAGCAACAAAGGAAAGTTTCCAAGCATTTATTTCCAATTTTAGTTTGGCCATCCATTTTTGGATTATATCCAAAACTAATCTTCAATTGGGTGATGGTACATTGAAATAGTTCTATCCAAAAATACCTGGTGAAGGTTGCATCATGATTAGAGATAATGGAGGAAGGAATGCCATGAAGATAGAAAATCTAGTCTAGGAAAATGTGTGCAATTATAGAGGTGGTATATGGATGGCTAAGCGCACAAAAATGAATATATTTGGAGAGGAGATCAACCAAAACCAAGATCACCATTTTCCCTCTAGATTTAGGGAGCCCCTAATGAAATCCATAAAAATATCTATCCAAATCCTCGTAGAGATGGGCAAGGGTTTGAGAAAGCTAGGGATGAATCTTGTTTCAGCCTTATTGCATTGGTAGGTATCATATTCAACCACAATATATTGAATTGTATTTTTTAATCCCTTCGAAAAGAAGTTACATCATGTTTGATCATAAGTTTTAATAAACCCTGAGTGACCTATGGATCGAGAATCATAGAGTTCATAGGATACAACCTATTAAAGATATATGCTTTGAGAAAGTATTAGATGACCCTTGTATTGTAGAGAAGTACCATCTCAAGAATAATGAGATATAGTTGAGGTGTTAGTGTCTAACTATTGAATTATTTGAGATAAAGAGGAGTCATTAACATACCCCTATTATATAGAGTCCAAAAAAATTAGAATAGGCATGGAAATAGATGAAAGGGAAGCTTGATCCACAAATGTGCAAGATAGAACGTCAGCCACAATATTATCCTTGCCCTTCTTGTAAATTATGTCATAGCCATAACCTATGATTTTACTAACTCATTTCTATTGTGATGGGATAGAGACTCATTGATCTAGGAAATATTTTAGAGTTTGGTGATCAGTTTTGATGTAAAAATGATTTCTTAGTAGGTATGGCCATCATTACCTTTTCATAAGTAGAGAGCATTAGATTATTGACAAAAAGGGATTTACTGGTGAATGAAATGGGGTGTCCTTCTTGGATGATAACAACACCAATTCCATTACTTCAAGCATCACTTTTGATAGTGAAGGTCTTGTCAAAATCTAGCATAGCTAGAATAGGTGTAGTACATACAACTTATTTTAATTCTTTAAATGTATACTCAGTAGCTTATGTCTAAGTAAAAGCATATTTTTAACATAGCCATAAATGGATCTATAATATTTTCTTAATCCTTGACAAACTTGTGATAGTATCTAGTCAACCCAAAAAAATCATAAAAGCTCTTCAGTATCTAAGGATGCAGCCAATTTGTCATGGTAGATAGTTTTTCAAGATCTACCTGAACCCCTTGGGATAAAACAATATGTCTGAGATACTCCACTTCATCTTGGAAAAAAATTCATTTAGACTATTTTACATAAAGATAATGGTTAGAGAGGTGCAAGATTAGCTCCAAATGTTGGAGATGTTCAAACCATGTTTTCCTATAGATGATTATATCATCGAAGAAGACCATAATAAATTTTTTGTAGGTAGGGCCATAATATTTGATTCCTTAATGCTTGGAATGTTAAAGGAGCATTATTGAGGCCAAATGGCATGACCAATAAGTCATAGTGGCCATCATGCATGTTTAAATTTATCTGAGGGATATCATCCTCATGAAGTTGGATCTAGTGATATCTAGAGCAGAGATCCAACTTGGAGAAAAAATGAGCACCATGAAGCTCATCAAGGAGATCATAAATAATAGTGATCAAGAACTTATCCTTTATTATGAGGTGACTAAATACATGAAAATTAATGTACAGGTGCTATGACCCATCTTTTTTCTAGACAAGGAGAATTAGGGAAGAATATGGGCTAGTAATAAGGCAAATAATGCCTTGCTTCAATAAGTCTCAAATGAGCATCTTAATCTTGATATTTTGATAAAATGGGTAGAAATAAGGCTTAATGTTGGGAATAATGCTTCCAATAAAGAGCTAAATATGGTGCTCCTTTGGCCATAAAGCTGGTAATTCCATTGGTTTGGTAAATACATGTGCATACCTCTATAGAATGGTTTATAGGTCAAAAGGAGTAGTGGAGACTATTGAGGAATATATCTGAATGGAATGGAGTTGGGTAATAATGCTATTTTAATTCTTCTTAAGAAGCTTTTCCATGCAATGTGAACTTATGATGTTGAGAGATCCTAGTTGTAAGCCTTTCAATGTGTGTTTTTTACCATTATCTAAGAATTGCATCCAAAGTTCATCAAAATACCATAAGATGGGTCCAAGTGTGTGTAACCACTAGAATCCCAAAAAAACATCACATCTACCTAAGGACAAGTAAAACATATTAGAGCACAATTTGTAATCTCTAATAGAGATATGCACATTGTCACACTTCTTTTTGAAAGGTAATATTCCCCCATTGGCAATCATTACTTAAAATTTGGATCAAGGATAGATATAATAAGTAACCTATTTGGTGATCTGACAGTCAATGAAGTTATGAGTGCTACTTGAATCAATGAGTATTGTGAGAGTGAGCTTCTTAAAGTAACCCCTGACCCACTAGTTTGTGGGGTAGTGACTCTTGGTAAGACATGGAGAAATATCTCTAGTTGGTCTTCCTAAGTAGGTTCCATAATTAGTTGAGATTATTCTAGATCATCTATTACATCTTGAACATCTTCCCAATCTTTAGTTTTAGGTGGAGAGTTGACATCCAATAGATAAAGCTTTTACTTGACACATCAATGTCCTTGAGTGAATTTTTCATCATAGTTATAACATAATCCTTTTTATCTATGTATTTTCATCTATGCTTTAGTTAAACACTTGATATGAGTGGTTTTGGGGGTTGGCATTATTTGAGATCATTATGGAACTATATTTATGAATGGAACAAAATTAGATTTGAATCATTTTTGAGATGTGATCTTATCCTCTGCCAACTTAGCCAACCCTAAGGCTTCCATCATCATGTTGGGACATAAAATTTTGACCTTAGATCAGATTGCATCCTTTAGTCCACTAAAAAACTAACTCATAAATAATTCATTAGACAATCCCTCAATGTGATTGGCTAGTTTTTCAAATTTTATTTGATATTCTCTCACTATTCCTATTTGGTGAAGTTTAGTGAATGCTCTAGTGAAGTCATTGAAAGTAGTAGGGCTAAACCATTGAAAAATGAGGGTGAAAAAGTTATTTCATATGGGTTCATCATGAGCCATGGTATACTAATGATATCATTAAATGACTTCAATTTTCAAGTAAAAACATGCAAGCAAAACCTTGTTGTCATCAAAAGCATTATGTAGATTAAAATATTGGTATGCCTGATAGATCCATCTAGTTGGATCTACACCATTGAATCAAGGAAAATTAATCTTTGGCTCACAATAATTTCTAGAAGAAGAAAACCCAGTGTCTAAAGAAGACTCTGAATGTCATATGTTGTTCATGGTTGTATGTTGAAGACTGAGGTTGAGAGTTTTATCATCAAGATCTTTGATGTGCAACTTGAAGGTTGTAATTTTACCCTCCATGTTTTTTTCTCATGTTCAGCTTGCTACCATAACCTGAATAGCAATTTATTTTGTAATGGATAAGAAAACTAGAGATAAGACATGTTTAGTAAATAAATTTTTGAATTTGGGTGAAAACGGAAGGGGTAAATTCGATTTTAATAATTTTTTTGCATAGTGGGAGTTTGATTGATGAAGGTAAGGGAAATTTTAGGAGTGAAAATGAAAAAACTAGAAAATTTTTCAAAGAGAGACAAAGGAGTACAAAGAAATGATGAACACGATGGAAATTTTTTGAGGCAAATAGACAAAAATAGAAGTTATGGAAAACCCCAAAAAGAGAGAAAATTGAGATTAGTGGTAATTAGGAGTGGAATTGGGATATGTGACCTCAAGAAATTAAATGTAGGGAATGGAATTTTAGGTTTTTGGATAATGTTTAAGGGTCAATGGGGCTACAGATGGAGATATATTACAAAAAAGTGAAAATGCTAAAACTTCATTTTCATTTTTTTTCTATTTCTATTTTTTTTTTCTATTTTTAGTTACTATCCTCTATAAGACACATCTACTAGGAATATGTTGAAACAAGTCTATAGATATACTATGGTTATTTTTTGATACTTTACTGGTATGGCAAGGATGGTGATACTCTATAGAAGATATGATATGATATTTTCATGATGCTATACTAGTAATATGTTGAAACTAGTATGACAAGTCTATAGATTTGATATGGAAAGTTTTTTGATACTCCATAGTACTATTTTAAAATTGATAGAAATGGGCCCCAAGTTTTTATGGTTGCCTAAGGATTTAAATATATCACTCTGGCTACCAATGTCATCTAAGAAAGTACCACTCTCCAAAAAAACAATTGTCCATGGATTTATCTCGAAGAGATAGCTCTTGGTTTTCTTCACAAATGAGAACTACTCAATTAAGAAAGGGTCATTGCCCATTTTGCTAGTAGGTCCTCTCAATGGGCCAGTTACTTTAGGGTTCCTATAGTACTCCCCATAATGTGTTTACCCACACACTTCCCATAGTTATGAGATCAGGTTTTACCTTGATCCAAAAAAGATTATTAGGATGTAGAGCAAAATTATACCATAAAATAGAGTTAAGAATTTCCAAGAAAAATACTATGAAGAAATTATGTAGCAGAACAAAGTTTAAACTTTTTAGAAACAAAATTGGCCCTCAAAATCTCTCTAATACTATATGATAGGATCCTCCTACAACAAGTCAATAAAAATTCATGAAATAATAGAATTATAAAATAAGCATAAGCACTGAATGGATTATATTGATTACAGAGCACTTTAAGGGGATAACCTCCTTTGAATAAGATCAACACAAATAATTCATGGATGCCTTCATTGGCATCAACACTTACTTATATATGAATTATAATATAATAAACTACTACTTCCCATGAGTGTGGAATAAAATAAAACTCTCGTGGAATGACTTACAAAGCATATGCATCTATAACAACTACTAAACTAACAAATTAAAGAGAAAAGATATCACGAGTTCATAACAAAATATTAAGAAAATAAATTTAAGAATGACTACTAATATATATATTTTGAAAATATTTTTGACACTCCAAACAATTTGTAAAAATTCTAAAATTTTTATCTAAAAATTGTAAGGGAGGAAGGCTTGGGGGTTGAGGAACTAGTTTGGAAATCTAGAGTTTTGGGTTAGAGTTTTAGAATTTTAAAAATTATTGTAATAATTTGAATTGTAAAATTAAATTTTAAATAAAAAAAAATTATAAAAATTTATACAAAAATAAAAATTTTGAAATTGAATTTTTGCACAAAATGTGAAGGAAAACCCTAAGGGTAACAAGGATTTAAGATTTTTTTGAAGTAAGTCAAGTTCACCAGATGTTTTATTATTTTTGGAAATTTAGGGTTTAGTTCATAAATAATAAATGGGTTAGATTAAGGGGTAAAATATAATCTAATGTAGTAAAACATATATTTATATTAATTTGATCAAATCATTTTCATGTGGAAAGGAAATGACTTATCTAGAAAATAGGCCAAAATAATTGATCTAGAAGATAAAAAATATTGTCCAAGATTGGGAAGATGTCAAAAAATTGAATATAATTTTCATTCAATGAAAGGATAGGAATGATGAAAAGTGGACACTTTGGTGTTTGGTGCTATAGTTTAATTCTTGCGTTGTTGCCTAAATCAATTTTTTGTTATGGATGTTGATGTGATCTAGTTCTTGGGTCCTGTAGGTGTCTTTATTTATTTTTGATCACTTATAGGATCCATTATATAAATTATTTTATTCTCAAACCTTACATATATCTACACACATGAAACAATAAACATATCAAAAATAAAAGGGAAAAAAATTGGAATAGGGAAAGTATGATAGCATGATCTAGAATCCATGTTGTCCTAATCATTGCCTGTATTAACCCTCAAGCTACGATATCATATTAAATTTAATTCTCCCTTATCAAAGATGCATAATTAAAATGAGTGGTAGATGATAGAATGAAATTTTGCTTAGGTCCTTCCTTGATCAATCATGCAAATCTATGTGTGATGTAGAATTTTGAGATATATTATTGACTGATTTTTAATTACTTAGTGTGCCAAAGTAGTAAGTGCTAGCTATAAAATTCCTTGTGAATTATTATATATAGAAGACTCTTTATTTTGAATTTGGGAGCTTTATTCACATTATAAAACATCAAAGTGGTGAACAAAACTTAAGGGAGGGGCTAAAAAAGGTTTAGGACTTATTAAATAATAAGAAATGACCATTAGACAATAGCACTGAGTAGGATAGGAGCATCAAGCACTGTAGTTCCCCAAAATTATATTGTTTGGGAAAAAAATGGGTTGGGACTATCACAAACTAAGTATAGGGGTCTCTATGGGTATTGATAAGTTAACTGAGATAATTGAGAGGTGATAAAAGAAAGAAACAAGACCAAAACCAGTAAAATGAAGACATGGCTAGTAAAAATAAGGCTCACATTCTCTATTCAAAGTCTCATGTGAAGAGGACTATGAAAAGACATGATGTGTGTGGTTTCCTAACCAATTTATGGTATATACAATTTGACCTATAAGATCAAGCCCCCATTAGGAAAATGGTAAAAATTCTTGTGCTACTTATAATACATGACTAGGGACATGTTATATATTCAAATGATATTGGATATTTATGAATTTATTAATGTACTCATAGCAATCCTAATTTAAATTGGGCCAATAATAGCCTAATCATAATATTCTCTTAGCAATAGTGTGGCCACTAAAATGTTGACCACATGACCTATCATGAGATTCTTTGATAGTGAGGGTAGCTTCATGATTTTCTAGACAACAAATAAGGACACCATCAAAACCATGTTTATAGAGGACACCCCTAATATGAAAAAATGAGTGATGCATTGCTAAAAAGTGTTCTTTCCATTTTTGAATAAATCTAGAGGAATAATCTCCTCTATAAATAATCAAATATCTACATGTACCATAAATCTAATGAATTTTCCTCTACATTATGGATGGAAGGAAGATCAATTTTAGTAAAATAGGGTTGATTGATCTTGTTAATTATAAAAAATACCTTATATTATTGAGATGAATAAGGTATAAATGAGGCCAAGGAGGCCTTGATATCCATAAACTTGTTACTTAACTAAGGAATGGATTAGATAATATAATGCTCAAAAGTAGCTAGTAACTAATCAACCAAGGTCTTATATTTCTGAGGGGTGTTGTTTTTACATTGATATATTCCATTTATCTAATTTACCACAAGTTTGAAATCACCATAGATATTAAATTATTTAATACATAAGGTTAAAGTGGTTTGGATACCTATGATTAAAGCCTCGTACTCTTACATATTATTAGTGTAGCCAAAATAAAGTATAAAGGATAAAGGTATAGGTATCACCCCTAGAGAGATTAGGATAATTTCATCTCACCCACTACACTTGTATTTGGATCTATCAAAGAATAGAGTCATTTAATATTAAATATCTAATTGAGATCTCAAGGTTATGGACTCATCTAGGAATTCATAATTTATTGATTAATTATCAACAAGAAGTGCCTCAGTAATGATCTAATCTTTAAAAGATTTTTGGTGGATAAACCCAAGATAAAATTTTGCAAAAAACATGAGCCATTTGGCCAATAATTGATTATGATAAGGCTTTGAATTCATAAACATTAGGAGAATCATATTTATGATCACATAATTTTTGTGACTGAGCAAATAATAAGAAGCTTGGAAGCTAAAAAGACCAGAGCCAATAATAATTTTTATGTATGTGTATATCATGCCTTTTATTCAATGAGAGTGATATTTATATAATAAACTAAATGTTTTCTATGTTGTTCATCGTGATGGGCAAGCATGGATCCTAGGGTATGATCTGTGGCTGAAATATATATGAAGAAAGGTTGCCCCTCCTTGGGAGGAATGGGATTTGGTGGTGAGATAAGATATATTTTGAGGGAATCAAAGGCCTCTTAATAGTCAAAGTCCTAAATCAAGTAGGTAGATTTCCTTAAAAGGTGATGGAATGTTTGACATTTATTGGATAATTTGGAAAAAATGATGTATAGTTTGTAATTTTCATTATAAGCTATGGAGATACATAAGATTGTATGGAGGTGACATTTCCATAATGGATTTGATCTTAGAAGGGTTTACCTCTATCCCCTAAATATAAATTTTGAAACCAAAAATATTAACCAAAAACACCCCAAAAATGCATTTCTTAGAGTTGAGATGGATGCAAAGATAGATTAGGTGAGCGAAGATTAATTTAATCATTGAAAGATAGTATTTTCATAGTTTTGACTTACTGAAGAGGTCTTTTCATAGATTATGAAATGGAAAATATAGGTAATTTCCCTTTCATATGAAAACCCAACATTATTTAAGTTGAAAGGCATAACTTGATAGTAAAAGGTCCCTAAAAGAGTAATAAATGAAGTCTTATGTTGATCATTTGGTGGGATGAAGATCTGATTATACCTAGAGAAACCATCCATAAGTGACAACATTTCATGATCAATTGTTAAGTCTATTAATTGGTCAACATTAATGAGAGAGAAATAATCTTTAGTATAAGCAAGCTTAAGATCACAAAAAATAGTACAAAGGTGTAGTCTTCCTAGGGGTTTTATGTTAGGGATAATATTAGACACCCATTGAGGGTAGTCAATAGGATGGATAAAATTGATAGATAAGAGATATTGAAATTCTTCTTTGACCAATAGTCCAATGTGAGGACGAATTTTTCAAAGTTTTTATTTTATTGGTTTGACATCAGGAAATACAAAAATATTATGGATTACAATGGTAGTTTCAATACCAAGCATGTCATTATAGGACCAAACAAATGCTTCACTACAATATGCTAGAAAGGTAGTGAAATATTGGTGCTCTAAAGGATCTAAAGATTTTTCAACCTTAACAATTCATGGAGTCTCATGAGATCCTATGTTAATATCAATGGTAGCTTCATTTAATAGACTATAAATTCTAGAGGGAAAAGAATTGCATAGATGGGAGTTATCTATACCTAAATGAGTTAAGATACACTCATCATCCTGGCACTAAAGACGTGAATGGTTTTAGTTTCCACATTTATATGATATATGAGAGGTTATATAGTGATGGCATTGACTATTAAATAGTCTGGAGGAATGGATACAACTTCATCTATGTTAGAAGGGGTGTTGGATGGTGAGGATGATGTGTCTTCTTTGATAATATGTAAAAGAGTGGTTTTTAGGATGTTTTTGGGATTTTTTTTCAAAATTAAGATATGATTTTCATGGGGTTTCCTAAAATCCCCTAATGTGACATCATGTGGCCCTTTTTCATAGCATCTTTGCTAAAGACCTTCGAAGCACACCTTTGTAGGTATGTTTGTGCAAAGAAGGGTTTATCTAAGAATAAGAAGTTTGAGATGAATGGCTCAGTGTGGGCTTAGTTATCATGACCTAAGGAAGGTGAATAAATCCCCCCATATATTAAATGAGTGTAGAGTAAAGGTGGACCAAAGCGAATGATTTCTTGGAGATCAAGATAATATGCATGTTGTTTATCAAGACACCCATATTCCTGGGGAGTAGGGAGAGTGTTGAGAACTAATAATTGATATTATCCTATTAAATGTTATTGAAACATGGAATTAAGGGAATCCTTGTAATTAGTGAGGTAGGGATAGTCATACTAGATGATGCTTCATTAGATGATGATAGAATCATACATTGTAATGGAATTAAGATGTCATTTGGCCAAAAGATAAGGTTTTAAGTTTTAAATGGATGGGGATTGGTCAGGATATTATGAACCTTACCCTCATGTTCAAATTTAAGACATCAATGCAAGGTGGAGGGGATGAAATGCATATATCATATCGAATTATGTATTAATAGGATATTATATTTAAACTCCTCTTTTATTATGTAAAATAACCTAGTGAGGGTATGTAAAGCTACATGGATGGGAAGGACAACCATTCCTAACATAGGGGCTATAGTATCATTGAATGCTCATAAGATAGATAAACATTTATCTACAATAGTTGTAGGCAACTATAGTTTTTTAAAATCATGAGAGGAGATAATATTTATGATTTTTCCATTATCAATCATTACTCATTTGATTCAAGTCTAATCAATTTGGGTAGTGGTAGATACTAGTCATCAGGCTACAATTATGATATTTTAGAATCATGGAATGTTATGGATGATGACTGTATGAACCTAAAATAGCTTTCTTCATTATTATTAACTAATATTTCTATTATTTGACACTAATTATACTTATCCTCTTTACCCTTTATCTAATAACCCCCTTCAATAATTCTTCATTCACCATCCTTAGTCTAATCCCATGATTTAAGTAATTTATCTTAATCACCATTATCATAAATCTATATCTAGTTGTGTATTATATGGGAATTTTAAATTCCCATAACCCCACCTACCCACCTACTAACCTACACCCTAGCCTTTCTTACACTCCTAGTCACCTAATCCTTCTTTAATCCCCATCTAACCTCCCCTTAATCATCATTAACTCCTAAAAAGAGTTATAGAACTCTCCAAATATATAAATCTCTCTAACCTATCCCTCCTCTCTAGAAAGCTCTAACTCTAGAGGTTTCCAAGGAATTTAATATTCCTAGGATAAACTACAATCATTGATATGATCCCACTAACTTTGAATTTCAACCTTTGATCTTCCCTCCCAGATCTATATAGGTAACCTCCTCTTCCATGGAAAACCATATAGAAAATTTAAAAAGCATTCATGCCCATTTAAAAATAGAAGAATCTCATGTCAAATCCATGTCAAAATAAATCTATAAATCTTGTGGAGAATCCACGTCAAAATAATCCTTGCATCCTTCATTAATAAATCCAACATCATGCCATCACTTTGTCAATAATATGGGTCTATATGCAAACACAAATCCTATAATGGAGTTGTAAATAGGTAATAATGAAGGTAAGAATGTTTTTTTTACTTTGATTCTTGTCTCTTTTATCCATTCCTATTAGTGTTATCAAGTTTTAGGTTATATTGCTAATTTTAGTAATATTGCATAGAGCTGAAATTTGGTACATAATGACTTTTGAAGCTATGTGATAAAATATGATAGAGGATAGGGTTCATATAATTGTATCTTAGTATCTTAAAAGGCTTTTATCATAGCCTTGTAATGGTAAGAAGAGTTTTGGACAAGTTCATATAAGGACATCTTGATCGGGAATTAATGAAGCTACTTTAGGACAAACATATGTATCAATTATAAAGCATTATTATTTTTTGCTATTCTTAAAATAGAAATTTTAGGTTTTAAAATGGGAATTTTAGGACTATTTATGGTATAATCAAGATATTTTTCAATAGTCACTTTGGATTTATTGGAATGTTGGGTCTTATGATCCTATGTCATGGATTATGTAACTATGTCAATTGTATCTATCTAGAACAATGGTAGATTTGTCAAATTTTTAGAATCATCCAAATATAGAGGGTTTAGGAGGATTTTATTAAGTTATTTCAGAGAATCCATCTTCCTTTAAAATTCATTCTAATCCTCTTCATAATAAACTGGTTCTTGAGGTAGACATGACCCTAGTAGTCTGACTATGGGGATAGTCATGACCAAATTTTTCCATTAAAATACCATCCTTTTCTAATTAGTTTGGAACCACATGTTTTATCATGTTACAATTTTCAATATCATGTCCCACTATTTGATTATATGCAAATTTATTATTGTCCTAATACCATGTTAGCTTTTGAATATGGGGGTTAATAGGTTTTACGGGTGATAGTGTGATAAGGGAAGTTTGAATAAGTTGGTCAAAAAACTTAGAGTAGGACCCCTCAATAGATCCTAGATGGGTTTTTCAACCTTATAAAGCATTATCATGGAGCTTGTATTTGATTTTTAGTCTTGATCCTTCATACTAGTTATTTGAATATTCCTTATAGAAGGTACTTTATATTTAGGATAAGACTTTATGCCTAGGCCTCATGGGTAGTAGGAATTTAAAGGTTTATAAATTAGCATTATTATAGTGGTAAGATCCCTTTTTAAAGGTATATGCTCTTTAGAAGAGGATTACACAATGGTGGTTTTTAGTCTCACCAAAGGATGAGGTCCCAATATGGATGCTTTAGTTCAAATAGGTGGTAAAGGCATCTTTCATTTTTGAATATGATGATGGATAATAGGGATATTATCCTTAGGGAGTTCAATCCTTATGAGATGTTTTTGAAAGGATTTTACTCATGATGACCTGAGGTTTTTTTCCAATTCTAAAAGCCTTCCCCCTAATTTATCTCTTTAAAATATTTAGCTCTTCTCAAGATATGAGGCAAGCTGGTCTTGGGTTTGGTTGAAGTAACATAATAATATTCTTAGGGGGGAGTAAGTGTTGGCCAATTTTGGATCACATACCAATATTTTTCCTAGATAAATTTTTTGAGTAAAGTCCATGATTGAGTGAATGATAAAATGATTTGGAATCAATTCTAAGATTTCAAAAGAAAGAATTCAATAGGTTTTCATGATGGTTCATGGTGTCTAGGAAGCATGAAGCAGGTTTTCTCAAAGTATCATTAGTTAATTAGATATTTGAAGGGAAAAAATGATTGGTACAAGCCTAGAAGATCTAAATAGTCATCAAATATCATGCATAAATAGATAGGTAGTGGTTGAGATAGGTGAGAGGGACCAAGCCAGATATACACTAGCCTTGGTGACTAAGAGAGGGACTTCTTAAGATAGGCTAGAAAAGGAGTCACAACACAATCAAAACCACTAGGTATCATCCCTATGGCATGTTACTTAGCTATATTTGAGGAGTTACATTATTATGAGGGCATAGTCTTAACACAATATCTCAATGAGCCTCGATGGGGTGAGTATAGAGCTAGTTTGGCAAGTGGTGTAGATATAGTGACTCCAAGTCAATGGGTTGATTCCTTTGGGTGGATAGGTAGGCACCTCAAGGGGTAGGAACTAGGTGATAGTGGTGATTTAGGGGTATAGGTTTATGATATGACATGTATAGGTGTATATGATTTTGATACTGGCTTATAAGATGATGCAATGAGATGTATATATTTTGAGAGAGAGAGATGTACATTATTACATGTACTATTTATTTTGATGAGATATGATGTATATGATGTGATGATGATATATAAATGTCATTTTATGTTTTATGATTCATGGTTTAAATGTTTAGATTTATTATTATTATGATTATGAGATGTAAACTCACTAGCTTAAGCATGTGATGATTATGGATGGTGTTTATGATGAATGGTTACACATGATTATGATGATGTGATGATTTGTTTTATATATGGTTATGATGTTTATGATCATGGATATGATGTTATGATGAATGGTTATACATGATTATGATGATGTTATGTTTTGTTTTATATATGGTTATGATGTTTATGATTATGGATGTGATGTTATAATGATGTGATGCTCATGGTGTTGTTATGATTTATAGTTATTTTTTTGATGATAACACATAAATTAAGTTAGATAACAAAAATAGATGTGGGAAAAGAGATGAAAAATCATGAGACATACATCTAAATGGATATGTGAACCAATTATGAGAGGATAATGAAAAGGCATGATGATTCTTCATTAGTAAGGATTAAAAAAAATGAAGTTAGATTAGCTTAAGGAACATAAGCCCTTTTAATGCTTCACATTAACATACATCAGTTGGTATAAAGATGTTTTGATCACATCATGTTAAGTAAGCTCAATAATCCCTTGATTTATTGATTGTATAAATGGGAGATAGGTTATAGGTAGTGTGAAGGGTAGTATAGCCTATTGTGGGTTGGTTTTCTCCATCTATAGGTGACCTAAGAACCATAATAGATAAGTCAATGTTTTAATTGAAGATGTAGATTGATCGATGTGGGAAGTCTACTGATGTTATTGTTAACCATTTTGGCCGTACAGGCCAAAATCAGTCTCCTTCCCTTTCTGTTCTAAGCTAGTTTCAAATTTGATTTTTTACACAAGTCATTTAGAAAAAGGAGGAACCAGTTCAAAGGTTTGACATCAGGGTCAAATACCATGAGCTTTCCAAGAACTTTAAACTTGAACTTTGAACCATTCTTGGTTCAAAGGCTTGGTTGAACAGCTTGGTTCATCGGCTTCGTTCAAAGGCTTGGTTCATTGGCTTGGTTCAAAGGTTTGGTTCATCAGCTTGGTTCAATGATTTGGTTCAAAGGCTTGCTTCAAGTGGTTGGTTCAAGTGATGGTTCAAGCACTTGGTTCAATCACTTTGAACTTGGAAGTATTGAACCGTTAAACTGTTGAACTGTTGAACCATTATTGGTTCCAGATCTTGGTTCAAGAAGTTGGTTCAAGTGGTTGGTTCAAGTGATTATTTCAAGTGCTTAGTTAAATCAGTCAGTTCAATCAAAGGGTTAAATTATTTAGTTCAAAGTGGTTGGTTCAAGTGGTCAAATGAATGAGTAGAACATAGTATTGAACCATTCAATCGTTAAACTGTTGATCCAATTATTGGTTCAATCAGTCAGTTCAATTGAAAGCTGTAAGGGAGTCTCCCAAAGCCTAAAGGACAAGTGCCCTTATGGAGGGTAGGGAACACTTGTAAAGGGATCAAAGAAAAGGCTAAAGGAATTGACCAAATGGTGATCGGGGTGCAAACGTTAACTTTATGGCAATGAAATAGCCATTGATCTTTAAGTAAAAGGTGTGAACCCAAAGAAATTCAAAGGCTTAAAGCTAGAAGGAAGAAATCATCGAGGAGGGAGTCTAAAGAGCCAAAGAATTAGTAGAAGATAGCCCTTGAAGGATGAAGGAACCAAAAATGACAAAGCCAGGAAGAGGTAAAAGAGCTAAGTGCAAAATCGGACAAAACAATCCAAGTGGCAAAGGAAGGTGTCAACTCAAGGAGTTACTCCAGTGGTTGACATAGTATCTACTGATTGGATCAAGAGGCATGAATAGTGAATGGCATGACCCATTTTTCTTCACTTTGAATTAATGAGCAAAAAAACTGCATGAATGCCTTGAAGGAGTAGTCTTATTTATAGACAAATGACGTGACGCATAATTTCACATATGATGTTTAATATATCTTAATCACCTAAAATCAAAATAGAAGATGACACATCATTCTCTATCAAGTGGATTCCTCTTCCCAATGCTCATAACACACATGGGCCATTTGTAAAAGGGCACTAAAAGGCCTCTTTCTTCCTCTATATATTGAAAACTTCTCATTTTGAGAAAGGGATCTCTCAGCTTGTAAGGCAAAACTCTGGTGGATTTTACCTTGAATCAAGACATAGAATTTTTACCTCCATTTGAACTTACACTCATGCATATGTCTATGTTTTCATTTTGTGTTAAGTCATTTTCCTTTATGATTTCACAGAATGATTCTAGCATGTCTAGTGCATTGTAAAGTTTCTTCTTCTGCAGGTCTGCCAAAAGTGTATATAGCAGAGTATAGGTGTATGTGAATAGGCTGCCATAGTGTGTCTTAGAACACCTTTGATATTTATTCCTCCTTATATCTCCAAAGAACCCCTAGCTCACTGATGTAGAATAATTTCTCATATCAAATGAAGTGTATGCCAACTTGTTCTTGGTAGGCTCAAACTAAGTAGATCAAACCATTTTTGGTATATCACCTTTTAGTTTAGGTTCTAGTTTTAGCAATCTTTCTCTCTTTTCACCCCCCCCATTATTAGCAGTAGGTAATCTAGGACCATAGAGATACATCAAAGGGAGCTAGCCCTTATCTAGAGACTCTCACCCCAGTTTTGCCAAACCCATAGGCAACAGGGAAGTTTCCATTGTGATGCATGGAAGACAGGAGATCATCCTCCTATCAAGGGCATAATCCACTACATCAATAGTTTTTGGCACACACGATGGGACAAAGTTTTAACACTCAACAAAGTTACAAGATTGATGTTGGTCATGTTACATCAAATCAACCAATTTTAGCATCTGGTGACTTCACTAGTAGGAACATCAGTCTCTGATCAAAGACTAGTTTGACCTCCTATGCCTAAAATCACCACACATTCTGCTACTAATGGTGTCCCTTTTGAATTCATGGAATTGCCTTTAAACTCAAAAAAGTGACTATGTTTTGAAAAAAATCATCCTTATTCATCAAATCACCTTCCCAGACCTGCTATAAGATACACCCATGCAAGAAGGCCCCAGTTGAATCTTGTCATAGCCATGGCTTTACCTTTTGTGGCCTTTCATGGTTAGAGTCCTTTGAATCTCCAACATTATGACCCAATTCTAGGGGCAGTCATTAAAAGTGTGCCTCCCTTTAATGGAGAAGGGCCCATTACTACTATCAAACACATCAAAAATGTTACTAACCTCTATAATATTTACAATGTCACTGAGGAAAACATTGTGATCAAATTGCTAGCATTGTCTTTCAAGGGCAAGGTTCTGGACTGGTATGGGACTTTTCCCATGAATTAATTCAATTCCTAAAATGAATTGGGAACTCTCTTAACAAACCAATTTGGGGAGAAACGTGACCACCTCTCACTTGCTAAGTAGCTAACCACTATGAAAAGAGCTCCACATGAATTCATGTAAGATTTCAACACTCAATTTTAGAAGACATGGGATAGAATCCCCATTTTGGTAAGGCTGAATTCAAGCTATGCTTTCCTCTATTATTTAAAAGTGTTGAATAGTGACATCACTATTATGATACAGTCCATGGGAGGACATGTGCTACCTACCACCTATGACATAGATATAGCGGCTGAGAATTGCCTGGTATAGGCTAGAAAAATAGCTCCTAGGCCTCATATGCCACTCTTCCCTGAATTGTTGACTCTAATCTAGACTGTTACACCCACCTTGTCTCTTCTACCTAGCATAGAGAATCTAGTTGTTACTTCATCCAATGACCTCCATGAAGTCAAAAGCCTATTACAAAGCATAATAAATGAACTAGTCGCTCTTAAAAGGAAACAAGCTCAAGGCAATCAACCAAATCAAGGATATTAGCAGTATGGGCAAGAAAATAGACCCCCTTTCTAGAATTAAAACCAAGGGTAGGGTCAATTTTCGTAGGCTAGACCTTTTCAAGGCTATAGCCTAGGTGCCCTTCATCATCCAAGGCTCTAGCACCCACTCAAAATAATTTGGTACAAGAACAACCTAGTTGTTCAACCATGGTATATGGTTAAGATCATGCTATTTATACAAATGAAATGTTGAGTCACTACACAAATGTACAAGACAATTAGGTAGCCACCCAATTCCCAAGCTTTGAAGCTTCAGTGAAACCCAGCATGGGTAGCAGTCAGACTCACCCTGATTCTACTCTCATGAATCACCTAGAGGGTGAGTTCTATGTAGTCAATTATGTGGGTAGTGTAGACAATCAAGGTGAATACGTTGCAGCCAACACAAAGTCAAAAAGGATATCAATGTAAGAAGCTCAAATAGCTGCTCAAATGTTAGAACCATCTTCTTCATCACATGTAAACCAAAAGGTTCCAAACTTTAAACCTCCAGTTCCACCTTCAACTCAGCCTACACCTCAGGCTATAAGTAATCCCAAAGAAAATTTGAAAGAAGGCAACCCTCAAGTCAATGTGGTAGACTAGATGAATAATTTGCACATGAATATCTCCTTGTGGGATTCATTATCAATACCAAGACAAAAGGACATGCTGTAAAAAGAATTGCATGAGCTAAATGAATAAGCTGTCTTAGCAAAAGCTAATAACATTCTGATGGTGAATGTAAAGCCTTCCACATCAGGCCAAGTTAAGAAAAAAGAAAAGGTTCCCCCTTTTTATTTGTCTTTGGTCATAGGATATTTCCTAGTGCATAATTGCATCATTGATAGTGGAATAAGCACCTCGATGATGCCTAAATACATAGCAGATAAACTGGGGCTAAAATATGAAGAAATGACTAAGGGAGTCTTGCAACTAGATGGAACACCAACAAAGATAGTTGGGGTGGTGAAAGGTTTGAGCTTGACACTACACACCTGCTCAACCTTCTTAGTTCCCCATGATGTGGTAGTGGTAGATATCCCTCCTTACTTTTCTATTTACTTATCTAGGGATTTCACATCTAAAATAGGCACCTACCTAGTAACAAATTGGTCTTATCTAGTTTTTATAACCAAGTATGGGACTAAGGTTAAGATTGAATTAGATCCACTCCATAGAGATCATCTGGAACCATACTCACTCAAGGTGGCAAATGTAAACTATGCCATTATTAACCAAGAAGAATTCCCAGTAGATCAATCCCCATCCTCTACCCTTGAAGGAGTTGATGACATGCTCTTAGATGAATGGGGAAGTGACAACTTTGAGCATGATCCTTACAAATTCATAGAAGAGGTAGGGCTTGAGATTTATTACATGAATGAAGAGGGTACTTTTATATTAAATCTGATAAAAGCAAACCAAGAAAGCTCAAGTTTATGGTAGTTATTTTTTGATGGCTCAATAAGTAAGTTGGGAGCTGGTGGTGGAGTGGTGCTAGTCTCTCCTTCAAAGGAGAAATACTTTTCAACTTTCAAGTTTTAATTTTCTTACACATGCAATGTTGCAAAGTAAAAATCCCTCATCCATGGTTTGGAGTGGGCAAGGAAAAGAGGAATCAAATAGCTGTAGGTTTTTGGTGATAGTGAGCTAATTATGAATTAGGTAAGGAGCCAAAATCTAACAAAGAATTATTTACTTAAGTCCTATAAACATAAGGTATGGGACTTAGTGGAAAATTTCCTTTCTTTCAATGTTACCTAAATTCCTAGAGAGCATAACAAGCAAGTAGATAGGCTAGTAGAAGTTGGTACCCAGTTTGATATCCCTAGGGAAATAGGTTGAGACCACAGTTCATGCCACTTGAAGGTAGTAATCTGGCCCTATATTCTTGACAACATCACTAACTAGCAGGTGTTTGACAACGACCAACAAATAACACTCTTCTTACAAGAAGAATCTAAGTTTGCTACTAAAAATTAGGCTAAGTTACAACAGTAGTATGGCAGCCAAATTGTTCATCTGAAGAACAATAAACTTCCCAAAGGCTTGGTCACTCTCGAGAGTATCTTCAATGAAGATGACTAGTTGAAAAGTGATAAGGCAAGCATCACAACTAAGAAGGAGAACTATGAGAAGGTTGAAATTTTTAAAGATAAACTAGTCGCACTTGGGAAAGTGTGCATGTACCATCAAAGGTAGGCCTTCACCTTTTTATGCCAAGATTTTGCTAATGTCTTCACTTTAGAATATAAAATTTTGAAGGGTTTGAACCCAAGTTTAGCCCAACATACCATTGAACTAGATGAAGGTGCCAAGCTAATCAAGCAGAAGTAAAAGGTTGTGAACCCAAAGATTGAACCTCTCATACAAAAAGAACTCACCAAGTTGATTGAGTCCAGGATAATATTTCCCATCAAACACTCATCTTGGTTGTCTAATCTTGTTCTTATCTAAAAAAAGAATTGGGAGATCAGACTATGCGTAGATTTCAGAGACCTCAATAGAGTCTCTTTAAAAAGACCATTATCCTCTCCCAAGCATGGAGTAGATCTTTCAAATGGTGACAGGAAGTGAGCATTTCTCCATCCTAGATGGGTATTCAGGATTTTATCAAATCTTGGTGTAAGACTGTGACCAGTATAAGATAGCCTTCACTACCAAGTGGGGGATGTTTGCTTATAGAAAATGCCATTTGGATTATCCAATGCTGGTGCCATCTTTGAGTGAGCCATGGAAATGGCCTTTTGAGGCCTGATAAATAGCACTATGTTGGTGTATCTTGATGATGTGATATTATTCTCTAAGGAGGTGGCCCAACACATGAAACACCTCAGACAAATCTTTGAGAGGTATAGAGGGTTTGGTATCTCTCTCAACCCAAAGAAATGCATGTTCACTATCCATGAGAGTAAACTCCTTGGCCACGCTATTTCTAAAGAAGGCTTGACCATTGATCCAAAGAGAGTTTACTCCATTCTAGAGCTCTCCTTGCCTAAACACAAGAAGTGCCTGTAGAGCTTCTTTGACAAAATAAATTTCATCCAGAGATTTATTTCAAATTTTGTGGAGGTAGTTAAGCCATTGACCTCTATGCTAAAGAAAGATGAAAAGTTCACATGGACAATGAAAATGAGGGATATCTTTGAAGAGATCAAGTAGGCTATCACCTAGGCTCCTACCTTGATCAGTCCTGACTTCACCAAGGATTTCAACTTTTATACCTTTGGAAATGAAGAGGTAATCTCCTCCATGCTTACCTAAGTGAATAGTGATAAACTTGAACAACCACTTGCATTTTTTAGCTTAGGCCTAGAGGGTTTTGAGCTCAGGTACACATATGTGGAGAAACAAGTCCTTACAGTCATATGAAGTTTGAAAAAATTTAGGCATATGCTATCCAACATCAAAATTCACCTCATGCTTCCACATCCTAACATCAAGGATTTCTTGACCAATCATGACCTGAATGAAAAGAGAGCGAGGTGGATCACTAAGGTAATGGAATATGACATGGATATCAAGATCACCAAGCTAGTAAGAGGGAGGGGCCTATGTGAACACCTTACTTTAGACTTTAAATAGAAAAAGGAGGATAGTTTGCTAATTCATGATGTAGCTAAAATAGAATAACCAACTGTTATGAAGGATTGGACATCAAGCTTGAGGCATTTCCTTCTCTCTAGTGAGTGCTCACAGGGCCTTGATAGGACCAAGAGGAGGTATTTTAGACTCCAATATCTCCCTTATGTCTTGATTGATGGAGTGTAATTCAAAAGGGATCTCTCAGGAGTGCTTTTAGGGTGCATAGACCCAAGTCAAGCCAATAAGGTGCTATCTGAGTTCCATGATAGGTCAGCTAGTGGTCACTTTGCTCCTAGGCCTACAGATATGAGAATAATGAGATCTGGTTACTTCTAGCCTACTCTATTTAGAGACACTCATTCTTAGGTATGAAAGTGCCAAAATTGTGTTGTCTTTGATGGGAAGTAATGGCTGGCTACCATGCCTTTATAGCCTATTTAGGTAGAGCAACCATTCATGTAATGGGGCCTTGATTTTATAGGGATGATTAACCCTCCCTCCAGTGCTAGACACAAGTGTGTCTTAACCACCACAAACTACTTCATAAGATGGGTAGAAGCTGTCAATTTGAAGGAAGCCAATAAAAGTACAGTCCTAGATTTTTATTAGGACCTAGTGGCAAGGTTTTGGGTTCCATCTACCATCATCTTAGATAATGTTTTAGATTTTTGGAAACTAAAATAAGTGAATAGGCATTAAGATATGGTATATATCTTAGCACTTCATCAAATTACTACCTATAGTGGAATGGGCTGGTTGAGTCCACCAATAAGAATTTGATCAGGGTTATCAAAATAACAATGGAGGATAATTAGAGAACTTGGCATGCCAAGTTGAAAATAGCCCTGTGGGCAAATAGGGTCACTCCAAAGAGAGAAATTGGTAACTCACCATACATGCTCATGTATGGAAGGGAAGTTAGGATTCCTATTTCACTTGAGTTTCTAGCCTTTGACATTGCTCACCAGATGTAGTTAGAATGAGGCAATAGCATGGAGGTTAGGCTATGCGAGTTGATGGAGATTCAAGAGATAAGGGACCAGGCTATGGCTTCTATGACCAGACACCAAAAATAGATGAAGAAACACTTCGACAAGAGATCTTCATCAAAAAATTTCTTTAAAGGAAACATCATCTTGAAATGGGATGCAAACTAAGTTAAGCCTAGAAAGCACATGAAGTTTGACACCATATGGAATGGTCCATATGCCATCACTCAGTGTAAATAGCATAATGTGTTCCAAATCTCCAAGTTGGATGGTGAAGAACTATATATCCTAGTAAATGGGATACATCCTAAGCATTATCACTGAGCCCTCCTACCATCATAAATATATTTTCCTTGTTTTTCTCTATTTTCCCTAAGTGCTTTTGCACATGTTAGTAGTTTTCTTAATCTTGTGTGTGTTTTGTTTCCTTTTTGGGTAAGAACTTCATGATTAATTCTTGGATATCTCAAGGTGGTTGCTAACTTTTCAGGCTATGTTCTGACTCCATGCCCAATGGACTTTGAGGATACTAGTTTCTAAACATAGCAGGCATGCTTCACCTAGGAATCACTAATTTGTTAACCATTTTAGCCCTGCAGGCCAAAATCAATATCCTTCCCTTGTTGTTTTGAGCTAGTTTCAAATTTGATTTTTTGCACAAGTCTTTTATCAAAAGGATGAACCAGTTCAATGGTTTGATATTGGGGTCTAAGGCCATGAGCTTTTCAAGAACTTTAAACTTGAGCTTTGAACCATTCTTGGTTTAAAGGTTTGGTTCAATGCCTTGGTTCATTATCTTGGTTCAAAGGCTTGATTCATTGGCTTGGTTCAAAGGTTTGTTTCATCAGCTTAGTTCAATGATTTGGTTTAAAGGCTTGGTTCAAGTGATTGGTTCATGTGCTTGGTTTAATCACTTTGAACTTGGAAGTATTAAACCATTAAACTATTGAACCATTATTGGTTCAAGTGCTTGATTAAAGTAGTTGGTTCAAGAAGTTGGTTCAAGTTCTTGGTTTAATTAGTCAATTCAATCAAAGGGTTCAATCATTTGGTTTAAATTGGTTGGTTCAAGAGTTTAACTGAACAACCAGAACACAATATTGAACCATTAAACCATTGAACCATTAAACCAATTGTTGGTTCAATCGGTCAATTCAATTAGAAGGTTCGAGGGAGTCTCCTAAATCCCAAAGGACAAGTGCCCTTGTGGAGGGTAGGGAACACTTGCAAAGGGATCAAAGAAAAGGCTGAAGGAATCGACTAGATGGCGATGGGTGCATGAACATCAACTTTATGGTAATGAAATAGCTGTTGATATTTAAATAAAAGGTGTGAAATTGAAGTAATTTAAAGGCTTAAATCTAGAAGGAATAAATCATCAAGGAGGGAGTCCAAAGAGATGAAGAATTACTAGAAGATAGCTCCTGAAGGATGAAGGAACTAGAAAAGACAAAACTAGGAAGAGGCAAAAGAGTCAAGTCTAAAAATGGACAAAACAATCTAAGTGGCAAAGGAAGGTGTCAACTCAAGGATTTACTCTAGTGGTTGACACAATATCCACTAATTGGTCATCAAGAGGTGTGAACAGTGAATAGTGCGACCCATTTTTCTTCACTTTGCATTGATGAGAAAATAAACTGTGTGAATTCCTTGAAGGAGTGCTCTTGTTTGCAGAAAAATGACATGGCCCATAATTTTACATATGACATTTAATATATCTTAAATTCCTAAAATCAAAATAAGAGCTGACACATCATTATCTATCAAGCATCTTCCTCTTCCTAGTGCTTAGAATGCATATGGGCCATTTGTAAAAGGGCACTAAAAGGCCTCTTTCTTCCTCTATATATTTAAAACTTCTCATTATGAGAAAGGGATATCTTAGCTTGTAAGGCAAAACTCTGCCAAATTTTACCTTGAATAAAGACATAGCATTTTTACCTCTATTTGAACTTGCACTCATGCATATGTCTATGTTTTCATTTTGTGTTAAGTCATTTTCCTTTGTGCTTTCACAAAATGATTCCAGCATGTCTAGTGCATTATGAAGTTTCTTCTTCTATAGGTCTACCAAAAGTGTCTATAGTAAAGTATAGGTGTATGTGAATAGGCTTCCATTGTGTGTCTTAGAACACCTCTAGTAGTTCTTCCTCCCTGTATCTCTAGAGGACCCCTAGCTCATTGATGTAGAAGAGTTTCTCATAGCAAATGAAGTGTATGCCAACTTGTTATTGGTGGAAAGTATACACTCAAGCTAAGTAGATCAAACCATTTTTGGTGTATCACCTTTTAGTTTAGGTTCTATTTTTAGCAATCTTTCTCTCTTTTCACCCAGCCCCATTGTTAGCAGTAGGGAATCTAGGACCACATAGATACATCAAAGGGAGCTAGCCTTTATCTAGAAACTCTCCCCCCAATTTTTCCAAACCCATAGGAAAGAGGGGAGTTTCCATTGTGATGTGTGGAAGATAGGATATCATCCTCCTATCAAGGGTGAAATCCACTACGTCAATAGTTATATATGAAAGGTGATTATAGATTTCTTGGGATAGATTGTTTTGACTTTGATAAAGGGTCCTTTTCATTGTTTGGTTTTGATAGGTTTTTGAAGTTTATTGATGTAAGAAGCTTTAAATTACTTATTTTGAGAAAATTAACTTATCCATCCTTAAAAGGAGTGGTTTAAGTTTAGGACTTTTTCATTTTGGTAGTTGTCCTTCAAGGAAGTAGTCTAGCTTTTTATGTAATTTAATTTTGGGTAGCTATGCTTTAAGATAGTAGTCTACATGTTATAAATGTTTAACCCACATGATATTTAGGTATCCCAAAATTTTTTAAGGCTAGGTTAGACATGGATAATTCCATATTGGCCTAGAGGTTTACCTTGAAAAGGGTGGAAACTAGAGCACAATACAGTTAATGGTAGGTGAAAGTGGTGGTTTTGAGAAATAATGACCATGGTATTCTACCCGATTAGAGATGAAAACTATCCATGATAACCATGCCATGGGTAGATCCATAATACCCACATTTAATATTAGTCTATGACTATTATGGTTAATCACATGATTATATGTTGTAATAATTTGTCCTCAAAGGGATGGGATAAAGGTGTGAAGAACGTAAAAATATCATAAATCAAGGGATGACCCTAAGTTAGAAAAAAGGTGAGTTTGATTCCTATTTAACAAAAAGAAATGATGTAGGTGGGAAGTATTAAGAGGTTCAAGTTCTATTTTGCCTTCAAGAGAGGACAATTGATAATATCTTGATCCATACTTGTGGGTTATGATGTAGGGTCCAAGCCAATTAAAACCAAACTTGCCTCACTTTTTTTAATCCATATTTATCATATGTTGATTTTCCTTTAAGATGAGGTCTCTGATGTTGAATTCTTGTTCTTTACTATGCTTTTTATAATCATTCTTTACTTGCTCTTGATAAACACAAAGATGGTTAAGTGCAACTAGGTGGCACTCTTCAAGTGTCTCAAGTCATGTTATATGCTATTGATGATAGTTTCTCTCAAAAAAGATTTCTTGTAAGGATATATGAAAAGAGGGAATATGGAATTCAAGAGGCAATACCACCTCTACACTGAATACTAGAGAGAAAGGGGTAGTGCTTGTAGAGGTTTCAATTCTAGTGTGATAGGCCCATAAAATGAAGGAGATGTGTAAGTTCCAATACCAACCAAAAACATTGACCATTTTGGTTAACATCTTTTTGAAGGTTTTTCTAGAGGCTTTTTCATATCCATTTTATTATGGATAAGGTGTGGAAAATCATAACTTGATGCCAAATGCATCATAAAGACCTTAGACTTGCTTATTTTAAAAATATTTTCCATTATCGATGATGATCTTATGGGGAACACTAAAATGATAGATGATATGATGACTGATGAAGTAAACTATCTTGTCAACTTTGGTTTAGATGAGAGGAATAGTCTCTACCCACTTGGTGAAATACTCAGTAGTAGTGATGATGGAGTGGTATCACTATGAAGAATGAGCATTGATTTTCATAATGAGATCTAGTCCCCATTATGAGATGGGCCAAAATTCCTTGGATAATTGAAGGCCATGGGCTAATACATAATGTAAATTATCATGCTATTAACACTTAACACACTTATTCACATAATCACAATAGTTTTGGTTGAGGGTGGGCCAATAATAGCTAAGGTGAAGGATATGTTTAGTGATAGATAGACCACTAAAGTGTCCCCATTATATCCCATCATGTATCTCCTTGATAGCATGGGAAGCTTCATGGATGTGTAGGCAATGGATAAGGAGGTCATGAAAACCATCATTTTAAAGTATTCTCCCTAATATGGTATAATGAGAGGTACTCTAAACAAAGGTTCTTTAACCATTTTTAGAGAGGTTGGTAAGAGTGATGTTGAGGTTGAGGTAGTTAAAGGTTTGCTTGTAATAAATGTTTGATGGAGATTCCTCCACACTATAAATGGTAGGATGTTAGTTTTGATATAGGAGGGTGTGATAAAATTATGAATGGTGACAAAAATCTTAGAATTAGAAGGTACAAATGGGATTTAGGAAGAAAGGGAAGCCATTGTATCCATGAAATTATTGGTAGATCATAGAAAAGGCTAGATAAGGTAATGACAAAATGATGTTAAGATTATATCTACTAGGTGTTTGTACTATTTCAAGACATAATTATTTCCTTAGTAGGATCCATTTATTTGGTTGAAAATAAGTTTGGAATTACTAAAGATATTGATCATCTTAACTCCCAAGGCTAGAGTACTTTAGAGACCTATTACTAGGGACTCATACTCTAATATATTATTGGTACACTCAAAATCAAGTTTGAAAGAAAGAGGAATAGGTTCACCATTAAGGGGAATGAGATTAACCCTAGCACCCCCATCATGATATCACTTCGAACCATCAAAGAGCATGGTCATTTGGTAGGTGACATCCTCTTGAGAAAGAGTTACAATGGAATAATCCAAAAATGCAAGAGGAAGTGGTTGGTTGTCTATCAAAGGATCCTCAACCAATTTATTTAAAATGACTTGTCCTATAATCAACTTCTATTGGAGGAAATCAAGGTCAAAATCTTCTAGGAGCATGAGCCACTTGGACATATGTTGGTTTTTGTATGGTTTAAAGTGTATGTACTCGAGTGGGTTAGTGTTGGTGATGATAAAGGTTTTTTTATTGAGGCGGTAATGATGAAGTTTGGTATACATAAATACTAAGGTGAGGTAAAACTTTTTGGTATGGATGTATCGAGTCTCATTCTCTATAAGTGTTTGACTTATATAGTAGACATCTTTCTCTTTGTTTTGTTCATCATGGTAAGTGAGCATTACCCCTAAGTAATGGTTAGAGGAAGAGATATAAAGGTTTAAAGGTTGGTCCTCTTTAGGAGGGATAAGAATGGATGGAGAAAGAAGTACTCTTTTATTGAATCAAAATCTTGTTGAAAGTCCTTAGTCCACTTAAAAGTTATATTTTTTTGAGAAGATGGTGAAAGGATTGACATTTATCTGATAACTGAGAGATGAAGAGATGGATGGATTAGAGATTTTCCTATAGTATACATAGTTGTTTAAGGTGGGTAGGAATGGTATTTCAAGTATATCTCTAACTTTGGCAAGGTTTACTTTAATTCCTTAAAGAGAGATGATAAATTTAAGAAGGTTTTTAGATAAAACCCCTAAAATACATTTCTTGGGGTTGAGTCAAACATGGAAATGGATCATTCATTAAAAGATAAATTTTATAGCTTATAAATTGTGCTTGAAATATTTGGATTTCCCAAAGAGATCATATACATAATCCTTTATGATTTTGTGGATGAGATCATGGAAGATGTAGATCATTACATGCTGTTAGGTTGCTCTAACATTCTTTAGACCAAATGACATGACCCTCTAGCATAAGGTTCCCCATGGGGTGATGAAATAAGTCTTATGTTGATACTTAGGGGCAATTAAGATCTAATTATATCCCAATGAACCATCCATGAGAGATAAAATCTTATGTCCAGTTGTAAGATCAACAAGTTGGTTAATGTTAGGCAAAGGGAAGTTTCCCTTTAGACAAACAAGGTTGAGGACATGGTAGTTAACATAGAGGAAAATTTCCCATATGTTTTTGGTGATTATAATGATATTTTTAACCCATTGTAATAGTTAATGGTTTGGATTAATTCAATAGACAAGAGGCACTAAATTTCTTCTTTGACTAGAAGGGTAATACAAGGGTGTATCCTATAAAGCTTTTACCTAACAAGCATAACATCAGGATGGATGATGATGTTGTGGAGAGATATATAAATAATTATTCTAGTAATATTCTAATATGACAAATAAAATTCTATTCTTTGGTCACAAATGAAGGGTGATCCTTTTTCTTTGAGGAATCTAAGGATTGCTTGATCATTACAATGTGAGGGTTATCTTGAGTACCCAAGTTAACATCAATAGTGGATTCATTCAACATGGTTTAGTTTTTAAGAGGAAGGTATTATTGGATATAATAATACCTTACACCAAGATAGGTGAGAATGTAATCATCATCTTGATGTTGGATGGCTCGGATGGTAGGAGAATCATTTTCTACCATTTCAAGATGAATCAAAGGAAAGATTTTAGTTCAGATGCCCTTTTGATAGATTAGGGACCCCAAAATAATGGTATTGTCTTAAAAAATATAGAAGGGATGGTTTCAAAATATTTAGAATTAAAAAGAGATGGGTTTGGTGAGGATGGAATATCCTCATCAATGATGACAATGGATTTGGATGAATTAGTGGGTTCTTCTGGTGGGATAAACCCAAGGACAAATAAATCATGATGTTTTTAGGTTTTTATCTAAGGTAATTCATAATGGCAAAGGATAAATACCTTCTAGGAAAACTTGTGAAGGTAGAATTTGGTAAATTCTAGTTTTTCCAAATAAGAAAAATCCTAAGTAAATAGTCAGGTATAAGAGGTGGTAGATGAAGTAAGAAGTGGATGGTCAAGTCCCCTATAGATGAAATTAGTTTGGTGGCTAGGAAGCTTGAAAGGAATGATGTTTTTTATATTCAAATCATAACTAGAACTATGATCAATATTACCATACTCTTGAGGAGTAGCGAAGGCATCCAAGGCCAAAATATGATACTCTCCTAGTGAGAAATGTTGGAATGTAAGTTTCAAGGGCTCCTCTAAGGGAATATGGCAAGAAGGGATAAATGGTCTAGTTGAAGCATCATAAATGGTAGGGGTTTATTTGTTTTTGGTTTGTGGTGAGGTGGATGAGTGAGGAAAAAGAATGTCATTAGGTCGATATGTCATTTTAAAAGATGTGAAAGGACTAGGGTCGACTTGTATAATGATGACCTGACCCATGTGTTTAAACTTAACACATCAATGTAAGGTGGATTGGAAACAACTCATGGAATATATACAAGGTCATATAAGTAAGACATTATATTGTAACTCACCTTATATGATGTAGAAGAGCTGTAAAAGTGTGTAAGGTCCCAATTGGATGTGGAGGATGACTATCCCCAAAGTTTTGGCCATAGTATCATTAAAGGAATAGAAGACCACTATGGTTTTCAACATAATATTATTTAGAAATTAGAGATGGTCATAAGAATGAGAGTAGATAATATTAATACTATTTCCCCTATCAATCATCACCCTTTTGATGTGGGTTTTATTGATGTATGTAGTGATGAATACGGGAGGATCTAGATCATTTAGATGAATAGAAGGTATTTCTGAATCCTTGAATGTGACAAGAATGGAAAGTTGAAGAGATTTGAGAAAGTATGTAAGAGGTTAAGGGTCTTTGGGTTGGACATCTATAGATTGTAGGGATTTTATCAGTGCTTGGTAGTGAGGGGGAAAGGTGTTGATCTATTCATATAGGCTCATCTTCACTAGTTTCTAGTGAAGCTATTTAAGAACTAATCAATGGATATATTTAGAAGGGTTGAAAGGAAAGGAACCTAAAAAGGATATTTTGTGTTTTTATGAAGTTGAAGGTGAAGGTGAAGGTGAAGGAACTTGATTCTGATTGGAAGGTTGAGGGGTGGAAGTATATGTCCATGGAATGGACACTTTGGCCTTTCCCTTATCCTTTTGTTGGGCCTGACATCAGGTGACCATATGAATATTATGGATGAGGTGAAGCATATGGATATAAGGTTGCTTTGATTACTCCTCACTCTTAGATTAGAGTTTGAGAGTGGGTAAGTGATAGATAGGTTAATTTGGGTATTGGGTTGATAAGAAGCTTAAGATAAGTTTATATGATAATAGATCATCCTCATCCAATAAGTTATGGACAAGTGCTTGGAGAGATTTTTAGTTATCTATGTCATTTTTAGGTCTCTTGTGGTATGATTAGATTACAATATCATTGAACCATATTGGTTTAGGAATCAAAGGGTCAAAGGGTTTGATAGGTGGTAGGTTTATGGAATAAGTTTGGAACAACCTTTATAAAATGGTTGAATAAGATTTGAGCAAAGTTGTTAAGGGTGATGGGCTTTTGGTTTTTGGGATGGGAACCTTTTTAGAATTAGGCTTCACCATAGAAGTTATGGTGGTAGAATAGTTTTGGTAATTGGGTTTGATTGGGATTGCTTGGTGTTGGATTACTTTTAGGTGGAAGATTTAAATGTGAAAGATTTGGAGTTGGATGATTGAGATGATAAAAGTTTGCAGATAGGTGGTTAGGTAGAGGTAGATAATTCGGTTAAAAATGATGGGGAGTTTGATGTTTTGGAGGGGGTAAGTGAAGGTATAATAAAAGGAGGAAGTTTAATTTGGGTAATTTTGGGAGGGTTCACGTTCTTGATAGAAGGATGAGCTCTTAGGATGAAAGAAGGATGGGGTCCTAAAATAGAAGGTAAGAAAGAAGTGGGTGGTATGATTCTATCTCTAAGTGGGAGTTTAGGTGGCTCCACCTTCTTGGTTGGTTTGGATAAGGTTTTCTTTGGTGGACTAGATGGTTTTAAATCTAACTTCAAAGATGGGTGGATAAGTCTAGGAGTAGGAATCACCCCTACATTCTTGATAGGATTGATTAAAGAGGTTTAAGGTGATTTGATAATTTTGGATGGAGGTGGTTTTTCTGATTCCCCCATGGTTTTAGAGGGAGAGGTGTTTGATGAAGGGTTTTAGGTGATGGTAGGTTTAATTGTAGGTGTGATTGAATATGGGGTGGATGAATTTGAGGTTGAAGTTTCATGCTTGTTTTGATAAGGGAACCCAAGGTGGTACCAAAAGGTGGTGTGATTTGTATTGGGTTGAGAATAGAATTCTAGGCTTTGGCTTGATTCAAAGATCCATTTTCACCTCTTGCACCTCTTTTTTATAGGCCAAAGAGATGAAAGTTTAGGTTCTATAAGGGGTGAAACTTGTTACAAAAATGTAATTCTTTATGTGTTAGATCACTACATGAATTAAATTATGATGTGTTTAGGTTCACACATAGATCGAGTTTGAGTGCTCAAGTGGTAGAGACATAACCATCAGTGGTTAGGGTGACCATTGACAATCAAGGTAACCATCAATAGTCGAGGGTCAAAGGTCAAGTGGGGTGAAAAGGGTAGGTTACTAATTTGGTTTAGATAGTTAGCTAACTTGGCTCAAGGGTCATGGTCAAAGGTTGGGTAATAGTTTGATCTAGGGGTGTTTCGACATCTAGAACCATGATGTGTGGTTTTCTAGTGTTTATAGTAATGACCTCTTTCTTAAGGTGGTCATTGATAAATAAATAACTAAATAAGTGGGGTTGTTCGAGTAGGTGATGGTGAAATATTGGCATGTCTATATTTATTTACCACATCACCTACAACATTTCTATTCTTATTAAATGGTTTAGTATTTTCAAATGTATTTTCTCGAGCTTATCTAGGAACTTATGTCTGAACCTTATTATGAATTTGGTTTCGAGAATAGAAATTAATTACCCCTTTATCAATGATGGCTTACTTAATTTATATTCCCTTATAAATAATATCTTCTAATGTATTTTCACAATGAAGTATGATATTATATGTTATGACTAGTTGTAGATTGGTAGTAAAGACTATGGAAAATTATTTATTAGTGAGATTGTGTGGGAATCAAATAAATAATGCATACCACCATTATATTTATGTATAAAAACTCTCTCCTCCTCTTTTTTTGGCATGACACAATAATACCATGGTCACCTCATGTTATACATTATAATAAAAGTGTATGCATCGAAATATGCTTGCCTCAATTATTCTAATTAATCTAACTAATTTACCTATTTATGTTAATCCTATTCACTTATCTAACATCCTACCTCAACATTTCCTCATTTACTAACCTTATTATTCCACACTTCTTTATTAATTCTCCTAAATTACCATTATCTTATCTTAGCCCCATTTATCCATTATTTTAGAATTTTAAATTTTGATGAACCACCTACCCACCTACTAAGCCTATTTATAGGCTCTCTTACACCCCTAGTCCCTAATAATCCACCCAATACCTATCTAATCCCCTACCTAATCTTAATTCATCCCTAAGAGGATTCTAGAATCCTCCAAAACATGTAATTTTTTTTTAGGAAATGGATTAAATCATGTACTTTAAAACCCAACATATCAAACTACCTATGTAAGATCTAAATACATTAGAATCAAAAGAAACTATATAAATACATAATTAAAATAATAATTATAGTCCTAAAGACTATTTCTCCAAACTATTATTAAATGGATAAAATACAAGAGGATTAGATTGAGATTACCTTAGACTTTTATTTTTGATATTATGGTTGCTTGATCATGGATTACAGATTTATGGATTTGATGTGTGGATTCAAGTTTATGTCATGGCTTCTTATATTGGCCACTTGTTTATATATAATATGGAGGGAAGAATCAATGGCTAGATTTAAATCTTTAGCTATTGAGATCAATAGTTGGGGATTTTCCAAGGAATTTTTAATTCCTTGGAAACCTCTAGAATAAAGGGTTCAAGATAGGGAAGGATAAGTTAGAGAGGATTCTATAATCCTCTTAGTTATTAATTAGGATAATGTATGGTATTAGATAGGTATTAGGTCAGTGATTAGAGACTAGGGGTGTAGGAGATCCTAGGAATAGACTTAGTAGGTGGGTAGGTGGGCCATGGGAATTTTAAATTCCCAAATAATGGATAAGTGGGATTTGGATAAGATAATAGTGATTTATGAGAATTAATGAATAAGTGGGAAGAATAAGGTTATTAAATGAGGAAATGTTGATGGGGGGATATTTGATAGATGACTAGGATTAGGATAAAGGGAATAAATTAGCAAGATTAATTAGAATAATTAAGGAGAGGGGATTTAGGTGCATAAATTTTACCCCTATTTTAAAGTATGAATGGAGTGGAGTGGAAGGATTAATTGTATTTAAAATAAAAACAATTTCATTGATGAATGTTAGTAGATATAATGTTATTAGATAAGATGCCCCCTCAAGAGGACATGTGGGGAAGAATGAGATGGATGGCCATATAAAAGAGGAAATGAGGGGTGGGATGTGATGTGATGAATAGATAAGGGGTTAGGATATGATATGTTGAGATAGATGATGAAGAATATGGATTCAAATTTAAGAATGAGATATAAAGTGATTATTCCCATGGTAACAACTTATGCATAGAGAGTGAGAATGATCATGTTATGGTTATTGACATATCCCAAGGGGGAATAAACCATAACATGAAAATGATAGGATAAAAGGATAAAAGTTTTAGACATATCCCTAGTAAGGATGCATGACAAGGAGAGTTATAGACCAAGATAAGACAAGGATTTGATAAGATTGATGATTATAGCTCAAGGTTAAAGTTGAATAATATGATGAAAGATATGAAAAATAAGAATGATATGATTGAGTCAAAAAAATATGAATAGGAGGAATCAAATTAATGATCCATAATGTGATTAATAGTAATGATTCCCCTTACAAGGACACATGCAAGGTAGTGAGAGATGAAGTTATGGTATTGGGTATGCCCCAATCAAGGGAAGAACCATAAACTATAAAGTATGAATTGACCAATCAATGATAATGGAATATTAATGAAATAAAATATAAATGTTGTGATTTGTAAGGCCCAAGTGATATGTATGTATAATTAATGAAAATATTATAAATATGATTGTGGGTATCATGATTGGTCAATAGACTTATTGATGAATGATTGATATTATATCTCAAGGACTTGAGGATGATGATGGGATGAGAGATGATGAGGAAAGAGGTGAGAATGGTCAAGATATCCTTGGTCACTAAAAAGTGGCTAAGTGCCACCTACATAGTTAGAAAAGACTTTAGGCTAACGTAGTTCTAACTCATGGATAAAAGATAATTGATAGAGTATAAGATGATGATGATAATTAGTGATTAAATGATGATGAATAAAATGATGAGATGAGGATAAGATATTGGTTTTTAGTCAAATGGGTTGAGAGTATTATATTAGTGATGGGAATAAGGATGATTAGATGAGTAGATAAATGATAAGGGTATAAGTGATGAAGCCATCACATTTGTCATAAGGCTCACCATAATCTAAGGAATCTCATAAATATAATATTTTTTAGGATTCCCCATGATATAAGGATGACCAAGAGGACATGGTTCTAAAGTTTAAAAATAGAGAAAATAATGAGCTATACATCATTAAGGGAACCTAAAAGCATCATGGTAGCTTTGGGTGTCATCATAACATCCTTGTTCATTATCCAATAAAAAAAGAGACATGATGAAACACATACTTAAAACATAAATACAATAAAATACATACATGATAAAGGATATGTAGACAAGATAAATAAAATATACAAGTAACACACACAAATATCTACATGCAATGTCACAATGTCTCATCTAATGATGGAATGAGTGATTGGGTGATGTAATGGACTAGGATGATCATAATGTGATGATGGACATAGGATAAACTTGGATTTGGAGTAAAATAAAAGTGATGATTAGGATTAGGACTTAGCTACGGATATGAATGTGGATATGGATTTTATACTAAGTAAGGGACTCGAATGAGGATTTGGATATGGTGGCTTGGATTAGGACTAGGACAAGGACTTGGAGAGGAACTTAGACTAGGTATAGATTTAAGGTATACTAGGGCATTGGCTTAGGATAAATATATGGATAAGGATATGGATTTGGAAAAGATGAGGGATTAGGATTGTGATAAGACTATAGAAGATAAGAGGAAAATATGAATAAGATGTTGGGATAAGGTAAGATGATAAGAGAATAAGATGTATAAGACCTTAGATAGGAGGATTTAGAATTTTAGGACATAAGAAAAGATGAAATGTGATAATAAAATTTAGAAGTTTTTGGATTTTATGGATTTTATAATTTTTAGGGTTTTCTGACATATTTCAAATTTTAGGGCTATTTGTAATATGTATACACACTTTATAAATGAGGTTACCAGCAAAGGGAATACCAATCCTAGAAACCAAGATAAGGATGGATGGAAGAATAGATATTATGACCAAAATATGAGGGTGATTCTAAAAATTGGAAGAGGACCAAGGGAGAATGAACTAGGGATCACGAATGACCACATCATGAAGGAACTAAATGTTTAGTTTTTTGAGTGTCCATTAGAGAATATGCTAAGATGGTTTTAGAACATTTCTCAAGACATTTACCACTCCATTAATAATGTTAAGACTGTAAGAAAGGATTGACCCAATAGGATGTATGTTGTGATGGTTGATGATGGATAGGTACAATAGATAGAGGGATAAGATAGATATGGATGTGTTTGAGGGATGAAATGGAAGGATTTTTCACCCCTAGTGTTTATGTACAATGTGGATAATATATTATTTTACCATGATTTTAAATTAGTTTTCATCATAGTACTTGCCCAACGTGTCAAAAGATTGGTTTTCACCATTGGATGAATGATTTTTATTTTATTTTATTTTGACTTTTAATTTTTTTGATGGAATCTTGATTTATTGGATATGGGTATGATATGCATGATGAAATTATTTGTGCCATTTTTATATGATACTTATTCTAAAAATTTGTGATGTTAAGGCCATGATATCACCACTAGATGTATTGGGGTTTATTTGGCCTTTGATGATTCTTAATTGAGACCTCTCTAGATATATAGAATGAGTGTCTTTGTCACCCCTATAACAGATACTATTTCCTAAGAGGGTGATGCAAGGTATGGATTGGATTACAGATGGGGGTGGATTAGAATTGGATATAGGATAATATCATGTTAGGATGGTGTGATGGGTGATTGGGAATCAGGACTATTAGTCACACACATCATTGGATATGTTGGACATTCCATATTTGATTGGTTTCATGTGATAAAATATTTTAGGATATCCAATATGCTTTAAATTTGTGGTTCATCTATAATCTAATTATTTGATGAATGATTGGTTGTAATAATAGTGCTTTCATTATTTTGATCTTGGGGCTAAATTTTACTTTGACTACCCTTTGGTGCCTGATTTTAGGATTCACTAAGGGAGATTGATTTTTGACTTTGATGATACTCTAGTGCTTGATATTGGGCTTCACTAGGGGAAGACATTTTTGGATTAGGATGATGATTTGAATTTTCATGACTTTGAATTATTAGATCAAATATGATTTGATTATCATGGATGAATTTTAGAATATGGTATTGGGCATTTGCATTTGTGGCACTTATGATGTTTTTAAATTAAGGGTCCAATTATGTGTGTTCCTATTTTTACTGATAGAGGGAGGTGATTAAATGATCAATTATGGGAATAAAGGGGTATTTTATGGATGAAAGTGGGGAAGATGGTATGGTGAGGTCAATGAGGATTTTTAGGGTAGCAAGGTCCTCATAGGGATTCCTAGGAAACCCAATTTTGACATTAGAGAAATCTCATCAGGATCATTAAAAGGATCACTAAGACTAGTTGAAAGACATGTATCCAAAGTAAGATCATATTCAATCTAATATTAGTTGATAGATAAATATTATAAAAACTTAGTTATGACTTCATAATCCTAATTGGGATCAAAAGACATGCCTGGTGATTTATTAAAGGTATCCTAAAAAGATTGGCATAATCATCATATATTGTAACATCTATGAAGGATGATGTTTCTAGTGAGGAATCTGATTCTGATAATGGTGTTGAACATGATGCTGATGTAGATAACACTAGTAATAACTCTAATTCTAGCTCTATCATGATGTTGCTAAGAGAAGAGTAATTGTCCACAAGTGACATCTCAATAAGTGTTTTTTGATATGATCGATGATTGGGATATGATGGAAGAATGATGGATTTTCCAAGGATAGGCCCATGAAATAAGGACTCATGAAAGAAGCGCAGACTAGGATTATATGGGATAGACTCATTTTTATGGAAGATTTGTCAAAGATGGGGGGATCATGGAAGATAGATGTGGTGTCTTGACCTTGGCTTAGAATGGGAAGGGATTGATCATGATCATAAATGTAATCTTGGAATTCATCTTCATGTTCACCCAAGTATATAGACTCATCTGGTTGATCCTCAATTTCAATTTCACCATGGTTAATGAGGTCTTTGAAATGGATTTGGAAATTATGACATTAATTGATGGTATGCCCCTAGGCTTGGTGATTTACACAATAGTGGTTGGAATTATAATAAGAGGGATTAGGCTTGGTAGGATTAATATGTCATATGGGTAGATATACCATCATGTTAGAGGAGACAAGTTATTAGAATATGGATTCTAATAATATAAGAAGATGAGTATAGGGGATCTCTTAACTTTATGAATTAGATATAGATGGTTGTTAATGGGACTAGGTGGGTAGACTAGTAGTAGATGAGGTGGCCAATATTGGATTCCATTTTATATTAAAGGAAGGGGTAGATGATTGGCTATGAGTAGTAGGTGGAGGATTAGAATGAGACTCACATGGTTGGGTGTGGACTAGTGGTAATGTTGAGTAGATGGGGTCAAAGTCTATAAGACATGGAGTGCTCATCTCAAGGAGGTGAAAAAGGAGCATATATTATTGGCTATGAGGCATTATTCAATTAGGTCATTGAGAAATTTTTTTTTGGATGCCATAAATATGGGATAAAATATGGATGATGTGGTTCACCATACCCAATTATAAGGTGTAGGGGATTGAATATAAATATTAAGGGATAAAGTTGGGATGTATGGAATAGATGTTGACAAAGGTTTTATTCACTATCATCTCAATTTTTATTAGATATGTGATGCGATATTCAATCAATTATATCAAATTAGGATGTGATCTATATTTTGATGATTGGGATTGGATTACACTAGGTGATATATCACAAGATATAAGATTTGATGATGGGATAAACTATCTTGAGAGACTGATTTTGACTAGACTTATTAGATTAAGACTAGATCAAGACTAAGATGAAGAAATAAAATAGGATGTGATGATTGGATTAATGGTATTTATAGGATATGTGATGGATAGGATTGTGATAATGATTCAAACATGATGAGACACAATCAAGCTAATGATTAAGACTCTAATGTGACAAGAATGTTGACCAATAGAGATGAATACTAAAGTATCAATACAAACTTGATAGGGGTATTGGTATATATAATGGGATGAGATGGGTTGGACTATGATTAGTACTAGGTGGACAAGGTGACTAGGGAAGACAATATCAAGATAAATGATTGGTTATGGATAAAGTGGATCTAGGATAAGATGTGTATGACAAGAAATGATTAGGATATGTAGGTGATTAGGGTATGACTAAAACTATATGGATGAGACTAGGATAATATGTTCCTAAGATGAGACATAAGATAAGATGAAAGATGAGAAAATATTTATAAAGATTTAAAAATAAAATATGTATAAGAGGATGATAATAAGGATGTGATGAGGTAAGTATATACAAGACATTGATACGTGAAAAATAACTAGATAGGTGTGTATAAGTTTTGGTGAAAGGTTGACTTGGCTCACAAACAACATGGTTATAACACAACACACACAAAATTAAGAAATCTAAAAATATAGGAATAGTAAACTAATTTTGGGTGTGTAACCCAATGACTACACCATCTAATGGCTTCATGGCTGAGTTTGTACACTAATGACCTATTAGATAATCTCTTAAACCCTCTCAACCCTATTTTTACTTGATGGCTACTTAGGATCTAATAATCACTTTGATAGTAAGTCACCTATTATGTCCACAAGGTTTTAAGCTAGGATGATTTGGCTCTCTAGGGGCATCCTTGATATACATTATGTATGGTGGGGCCCAAGTCCATGCAGGGTGTTGTCTAATTTTAGGTTTATACAATGAAATCTTCCCATTTATAGATGACTGATATAGGGTCAACCACTTAACTTACTGATAATTGTCTATAACATTTATACTCCACCAAAACCTAAAGTTTGTATTAGTGCATGGTGGTGAAATCTATTATCATTATCCCCCTAATACTATGGAAAGTGTGTTGGTGTCAATTACATGTCACATTTCACCTAGAAAAGAAAAATGAGAGTGTTTTTAAGTGGCTTTTGATCCTCTATCAATCACTAAAAAGAGGCAAGGAGGAGACTATATACCATTGTATCCCTTAGGTGACAAATACATAGGCTAAACATAGATTAATTAACTTATTAATTAAATGTGAGATATAATTAGATGTCCCACCATGTTCACCAAAATGTAGTAATAATCTTGAGCAAATGGATTATATCATGTAATTTAAAACCAAAATATCAAACATCCTAATCAAGATTTAGAGCCATTAGAATCAAATACAAATAGATGAATACAAATTCAAACCAACATTCTAATCCTAAATCTAATTGCTCCAAAATAAGATTAAATGGATTAAAGATAAGAGGATTTGATTGAGATTACCTTAGACTCAAATTTTTGACATTATGTTTTTTGATCATGGATTATGGATTCATTGATTTGCTAAGTGGATTGAAGTTCATGTAATTACCTTTTAGCTTGGCCATGGAGAATTGGATTATTTATATAGAATATGAAGGGAAGAATCAATGTATATATTTAAATATTAGGCCACTAAGATCAATGGTTTGGGAGTTTCTAATGAATTTTGAATTCCTTGGAAAACTATAGAATAGAGCGTTCTAGATTAGGAAGACTAAGTTAGAGAGGATTATCGAATTGGTGGATTATATAATCCTCTTATATATTAATTAAGATTAAGTAAGGGATTAGATAGGTATTAGGTGGTTGATTAATAAGTAGGGGTGTAAGAGAGCCTAAGAGCAGGCTTAGTAGGTGGGTATGTGGGTCATGGGAATTTAAAATTCATAAATAATGGGTAATTAGGGTTAGGATAAGATCATGGGGATTTAGTAGAATTAATAAATAAGTGGGAAAGACTATGGTTAGTAAATGAGTAAATGTTGAGGGGGGATATTAGATAAATGACTAGGATTATAATAAAGGGGATAAATTAGCTAGATTAATTTTAATAGGATCAATATGTAACCTCTACTCTATAACATGTGTAGATGAAAGTTTGAGAAAATAGATTAAACTATGTAATTTAAACCCAAAATATAAAAATACCTAAGTAATATATAAAACCATTAAAATAAAATAGAACTAGATGAATGAACAATTAAAAATAGCATTCTAATCCTAAAAATAATTTCTCCAATCTAAGATTAAATAGATAAAATACAAGAATATTTGATTGAGATTACCTAAGACTTAGATTTTTGACATTATGGTTGCTTGATCATGGGCTATGGATTCATGGATTTGGTATGTGGATTTAAGTTCATGTCATTTCCTCTTAGCTTGGCCATGGAGAAATTTCTTTCTTATATAGAATATGGAGGGAAGAATCAATGGATAGATTTAAATCTTGGGCTAGTTAGATCAATGGTTGGAGATTTTCCAAGGAATTTTCAATTCCTTGGAAAACTTTAAAATAGAGGGTTCTATATGGAAAAGGCTAAGTAAGATAAGATTATAAAATTAGAGGAATTTAAAATACTCTTAAGTATTAATTAGGATTAGGTAGGGTATTATATAGAGATTAAGTGGGTGATTAGGTACTATGGGTGTAGGAGAGATTATGAATAGGCTTAGTAGGTAGGTAAGTGGGTCATGGGAATTTAAAATTATTAAATAATGGATAAGTGAAGTTAGGATAAGATCATGGGAATTCAAGATAATTAATGATGAAGTGGGGCAGAATAAGGTTAATAAATGAGGAAATTTTGAAGGAGGATGTCAGATAAATGACTAGAATTAGGATAAGAAGGATTAATTTGAAAGATTAATTAGAATAATTAAGGTGAGCATATTTAGGTGCATACATTTTTACCCTCTTTTAAAGGGAATTGAGATTGGATTAAAGTATAAGGAATAATGGTCTTTCAAAGATAAACCATTTAATGGATGATGTTATTGGATGATATTAGTGGATATGATGCCTCCTTTAAGGGACATGCAAGGAAGAATGAGATGGATGGCCACTTGAAATAGGAAACAAGGGGTAGGATGTGATGGGTAGATGAGGGGAAGGGATGATATATGTTAGATAGATGATAAATAAGATGGATTTGAATTGATAAATGAGCTATAGATTAATGATGCCCCTTGCAAAGACATATTCATAAGGAGTGAGAATTTACTATGTTACGATTATTGACACATCCCAAATGGGAATCAACCATAGCATGATTATGATAGGGAAAAATGCCATAATATTTTGATGTATCCCAAAAAAATATGCATACAAGTGAGATTTATTAGATAGGATAAGACAAGGATTTTATAAGATTGATGATTATAGCTCAAGGGTATAGTTGAATAATAGGTCAAAATGTAAATTAAAAAAGAATAATTATATGAGTGAGTGGCCAAAATATGAAGGGGAACAATCAAATCAATGATCCATATTATGATTAATAAAAATGATACCCCTTTCAAGGGAGTAAGAGAAGAAGTTATGATCTTGGTTATGCCCTAATCAAGGGAGGAACCATAAACTATAAATGATAAATTGACCAATAAATGATAATGGAATAAGAGGTGGATGTTGTGATTTATTGGGCCCAATAAATAGGTACAAGAAATTGACAAAGAGATTAAAGAGATGATTTTGGTCAAGTGATTGATTAGTAGATGGATTAGTTCATGATTCAAATTATGTCTTAATGATTTGACTGATGTAAGACTATAGGATGATAAAGGATAGGATAGAGGTGTTGAGGATGATGAGTAAATAGGTGAGAATGTCTAAGATATCATTGGACCCTAAAAAGTGACCAAGTGTTACCTACATAGTCTAAAAAGACCTTAGGCCTATATAGTTATGACTAGAATATTATGATGATGACAATGATTAATGATTAGATGATGATGTTAGCAATTAGAGGATATGACATAAATGATGAGATGAGGATTATGAGGATAAAATATTGGATGGGTTGTGAGGATTATATTAGTGATGGGAATAATGATGATTTGGTTGAGTAGATAAATGATGAGGGTATAGGTTATCAAGCCATCACAACTTTCATAAGGATCATCATAGTCTAAGAAATATAATAAATATGACAGTTGATAGTATGCCTGATGATACAGGTATTACCAAGAGGACATTATTCCAAAGTGCATGGGAAAATATCTAACTTTGTTAATCATGAAATATACTAAGAAAGGGGGTGAATCAGTATATTATATATCTTTTAATTAGTCAGATTTATTTTATTTAATCACTTAATCACACATTCAAGATATGACATAAAATTGAAACAATAACATGCACCACATAAAAGAGAGAGAGAGAGAGAGAGAGAGAGAGAGAGAGAGAGAGAGAGAGAGAGAGAGAGAGAGAGAGAGAGAGAGAGAGAGAGAGAGAGAGACTAGATTTTTATGTGGAAACCCAAAGTGGGAGAAACCATGGAGAATAATCTCAAGTATATGAATGAGAACCAACTCAAATTACAAATTTTTCAAGCACAAACTTGTAGGAGCACCAACCCCTTTGCTAATCACCAACACAATAATTATTTGTGAGCACTAAACCATAGGAGCACCAAACCCTCTTTTGTATAAAACAAAAATATCTCTTAATGTTTCTTACTCAACAAATTATAGAACTCTACAATATCTCCTAATTTTCTCTCCTCTAAAACAAATACAAAACATTCACTCTCTTGCATATAAAAAATGGCTTTATAAAATACCTTTGGCATTCACCCTTTATGACCCTTCAATTCTCATGAAAAATGGTGCCAAACTTGCATGACCCTTCGTATCCTTGTATTTGGAAAATCACATGGTGACCCTTCATAATAAAATATATCTTTTCCTATTTTGTCTTTATCTTGGTGATTTTTCATATTCTTCAAAGTGTCCCTTCATGGAAAAATACACCATATCCTCTTTTGTCTTTACATGGTGACTCTTGGAATTCCTCAAGATGACTCTTCATGAGAAAAAGTGTCCCATTCCTCTTTTCTCTTTACCCTATGACTCTTTGGCTTCTCCATGGGCCCTCTTTTGACTTATATGAAACCAAAAATGTATTCACTAATATTAAATAAATATTAACACACATTAGCTAAGATATGAATATTAAAAACACCATTAAAGGCAATGGGGCCTTTATCACCAATACTAGACCTTTGACATTAAAGACAATATTTTCAAAAATATCTCCCTTTGTCATTGATGGCAACCTTAAACTAAAATTTCCACATCTTAAAACTTGCACTACACATGCCAAACTACACATACTATCATCTTGAAAACATATAATAACTCCCCCTTACTATAACAACATGTACCTATTCCTTGTACCTACTTCTACACCACTGATTATACCTATACCTATTTCTATTCTTCTCCCCCTTTGACATCAATGACAAAGGGCCTATCCTAGAGCTAACACTTAGCTCCACCTCAATTAATATTGATCCTCAATGGCAGGAAGTAAAATAAATTACCCTCAACTTCTTTTGTAGATACTCAAATGTGTATTTTGGTAGTGTCTTTGTGAAAATATCTATAATTTACTCTATAGTACTGATATATTCCATCTTAACCTATTAATTTATAACCTACTCTCTCAAGAAGTGATATCTAATGGGAATATTTTTTGTTTTTGAATGCATCACTAGATTCTTCAAAATATTAATAACACTTATGTTGTCAAAAAAAATAGAAATAGGTTCATCATATATTACATTGATATCTTCCAATGTTTTCTTCATCCAAAGCATTTGAGTACAACACAATACCACTGCAATATATTTGTGATACTAAATTATACTTTTTTCTTAGCCATGATACTAAGCTATCACTGAGAAAGAAAGCTCCTCCACTTGTACTCTTTTTGTCATCCAAGCAACCTACCCAGTTTGAATTTGTATAAGAAACCAAAATGAATTATCTGCCTATGGGATACCACAATATATAATCCAATGTCCCCTTGATATATCTAAATATTCTCTTTACCAACTAGACATGACTATTGTTTGGAGCTGATTGATATTTTATAACCATACCTACTGCATGCATGATGTCTAGCCTCGATACTATCAAATATAAAAGACTACCAATCATAGAACTATACAGAGATTGATCTACAATAGGTGAATCTTCATCCTTGCTCACCTTATTTCCTATACTCATTGGTGTGCCAACTAGTGCACAATCCTTAGAACTAAATTTTTTCAACATTTCCTTAGCATATTTACTTTGAGATATGAAAATTCCTTTATCTGACTGAAATATTTACAACATTAAGAAAAATGACAATTCTCCAATCATAGACATCTCAAATTTCTTATGCATATTATCAAAAAATTCTTTTGTCATATTTTCAATGTTTCCTCCAAAAATGATGTCATCAACATATACCACAATAGTCAATTGATTTTTACCTTATATTTTTGTGTAGAGATTACTGTCACCAAATCCTCTCTTGAAACCTTGATCCTGCAGGTACTTATCAAGTCTTGTATACTAAGATCTGAGAGCTTGTTTCAATCCATACAAGGCTTTCTTCAATATGCATACATGGCTACTAATATTTGAGAGAATAAATCCCTCATGATACTAAATATAGACATACTCTTCTAGATTCTCATTTAGGAAGGAAGATTTGACATCCATCTAAAACACTTTGAAATTTTTAAATACTGCATATGCAAGAAACATTTTAATAACTTCTAGCCTTGCCACTGGTCCAAAGGTTTCTTCAAAATATATTCCCTCAATCTGAGCATATTATTTACATACTAATCTTGCTTTATTCCTAGTCACTTATCCATTTTCATTCAACTTATTTCTGTAAGCCCATTTTGTTCCTATCACATTGTGATCTTTTGGTCTAGGCACTAATTCACAAGTATCATTCTTTTCTATCTAATTTAATTCTTCATCCATTACCTTAACTTAATGCTTATCATGTCTAGCTTCTAAAAAAGTTCTAGGCTAAATTTTGGATAACAAAGAGAAATTAACTTGCTCAAATTCACTTACCATCATTATTTTGATGCAAATTCCTTCATTTATGTCCTTGATGATGTCACTTTCATTATGATTTATCTAGACATATTTGGATGGGGTTTTAGCATCCTTTTTCTCCTTTTTTTCATCTTCATCTAATTCTTCAAAATCTTCCTCTTCAATGATTTTAGGAATGTCTATTGGATCACTAATTCTTTGTGTTCCTTCTTATTCTATACTGACACTCACACTTTCAATTATTTTCTTGGTTCTTTTGTTATAACATTTATAAGCTTTAATTTTGCAAGAATAACCAAGAAATATACCTTCATCTACTCTAGATTCAAACTTACCAAGTTTTTCATCAGTTCTTCTTATGAAGCATCTACTACTAAAAACTATGAAATAATCAACTATTGTTGGTTTGTCTTTCCATATCTCATAAGGAGTATTATCACTTTTGACTCTCAATAATTCTCTATTATGAATATACACTACTGTAGCAACTACCTCTATCCAATATTTATTTGGTATCTTAGATTCATTTAGCATTGTCCTTGCCATCTCCTAAACTATTTTGTTTCTCTATTCAACTACTCCATTTTGTTGTGGAGTTCTAACTACTGAATAATCTCTCTTTATTCTATGGTATTCACAAAACTAAAAAAACTAATTTGACATGAATTCTCTTTGATCTGATCTTAGGCACTTAATATTCAAACTAGTTTTATTCTCAACTAATGCTTTGAAATATTTGAAATTTTTTAATTTTTTCTTTATAAATATTACCCAAGTCATACATGAAAAATCATCAATAAGCAACATGAAATATTTCTCACCTTGATTAATTTGAGTTCTCATTGGTCCACACAAATCAATGTGAACAAGATCTAACATCTGAGTGGTCAAGTAGTCTTTTGTTTTGAACCATCTTCTAGCCTGTTTCCCATGCTAATAAGGTTCACAAAGTATGTTAGATGGATTTGTAATCTTTGGAAGATTTTTGAATGCTTGATTCTTACTGATGTTGAAAATTTTGTCAAAGTTTATGTGTCCCATTCTCTTATGCCATAGCCAACTTTCTTCAATCTAACTCAAACAACAACTTTGACCTTTGATGTCTGATAACATATATAAATTATTGCTTATTCTCTGAGCATCTGCAACCAACACATTTGAATCTTTTCTCCTAATTTTATAACCTTATGCATAAAAAATTAGTGTGTTCCCTTGATCACACATTTGAATTACACTTAAAATATTATGCGTAAGACCTTCTACATACAAAACATTTTCAATTTTAGATCTACCATTACCCAAACTTAGTGTCACTTTTATGGAAATATGGTAGTAGTATTATCTCCAAATTTCACTGTGCCACTATTGATCTTATTCAAGTTTATGAACTTAATCTTGTCTCCTATCATGTGCCTTAAACATCCACTATTAATGAACCACAAATTTTCTTCATTTCCTATATGCAAAGTTATCTGTACCAACATATATTTTTTAAGTTGTTTCCTTTACCATGAACTTGTCTAAACTTTCTTCTTATTAAATGGAGCCTTGAAACTTTGGTCCCTCTTGACTAACTTGAACACACTTATACATTACCAGGCTATGTGTTTGAAGGTGTTTCACTTATAATATATTATGGCCTTTTCACTAAAGCCTAATAGAGGAGAAAAAGAGTTGTATCTTCTGCTTGACTCTGCATGAGTTTCCTTCTCCTTATTTCTGAAATTGTTAGCCCTTTTTTGACATTATATTTTCTTATGACCATATCCATTAAAATAAAAATAGTAACTAAAAATATAGGACCTATTTATGTATTTATAACTTGATTACCTTTTGTAGTTCTATTTCTTCTAGCCTTTTTTGTTTGAGATGTCCTCTATATTCTTAACTTCTTCCCTTTCTATTTCTTCTTTTGTAAGAGCTTCAACATAGCTATTTCCTTTTTCTATGTTAACCTTGTCTATGAAAGTAATAACCTCCCAGTTATCTTTTTCAAATCTGATACCTATCTTATCTGACATTGATATTTAACTTTCTAATATCTTATTCAACATATTAGTGTTATTTTTAATTTTTGAATCATTGGTTGCTCTATCATTGATTGCTTTATTTTTTTTCTCAATATCTACTTTTAAAGAAGAAATTTCAATAACATATCTTTCACATTCTTTAGTTACTTTTTGCAACTATGTCGTTAGATATTTTTCATTCTTATTGGCTTCTTCAAAGTGTGCTTGTAGATCTTCAATTATTTCCTTTGACTCTTTTTCATTTTTTTTCAGTCTAGAGCTTTAATCTTTGAGTCTTCTTCTCAAGAGATTTTAACTCTTCTAAGGCACAATTGAGTTCTCCTTCTAGATTCACTTCGGCTTTATCATGTTCTTCTTCTTGATATTTTTAATTTTGATTATAAAGGTATCTTCATGTATGGCCATGAATAGAATATCTTCTTCTTCTGAATCGCTGACTCCACTATCTTTGGCTGAGCAAGAATCTTTATAATAAAAACTCTTATTCTTGAATCCATTCTTGCATTTTCATTTAAAATTTTCTTGTATGTATATTTTCCTTCTTCATTGTCACCATTATCCTTATTTTGGCACTTAGCTATAAAATGTCCAATCTTTCCATTAAAAAAATAGTTAAAAGGTAATTTTCCTTGATATTTACCTATGCCCTTTCTCAAATTATGAATTAATAGAGATCCATTGTCATCTTCATCATCACTAGAATTGTCACTTGATTCTTGAATCTTAGCCTTCTTTTTCTTTGATGTTATTAAAGTAGCTTCTCTCTTTGAGGGTTTCTCTTATTTAATCCACATCTTATATGTCATAAGAATACCATCTAGCTCATACATATTTAGCTTGGCTAAATTCTTCATCTCTTCAATTGATGAAACTTTTGCATCATATCTCAATGGTAGAGATCTCAAAACTTTTTATACCACAATTGATTCTTCTAAATTTTTTCTAAGACTTTAAATCTAATTAACTATTTGATCAATCTATAAAAATTAACTTGTTATATTATCTTCCTCTTCTATCTTCAAACTCTCAAACTGTCTTCTAACAATCTAAAGCTTAGCTTGATAAACCTTTCCATCACATTTGTAAATATTCTCAAGTTTTACCCAAGTTCCATGAGTAGATTTACATTGCATAAATTTAAAAAAAATTGATTCATATAAACCACATAAAATAACATTTAAATATTTAGCATTATTTTCACTTTCCTTCTTTTTTGCCAGAGTAGTTACAACTATTTGTGGCTCTTCATATTCCTCCTCCACTGCTTGCCAAATGTTGAATCCAAGGGCCATAAAATGATTCCTCATCCTTATGCTCCAAATACCATAAGTTGTCCCATCAAACAAAGGTTCCTTAATTGTAGAAAAACCTTCATGTGATCCAACCTTTATGCTTTCCCTGATCTACCTTCAAGCTGTAAAATGTTTTCAGAAAGGAACATGCTCTGATACTGGTTGTTAAGCATGAATTATACTGAGAGGGGGTGAATCAATATATTATATATCTTTTACTTAATATAATTTATTTTCTTTAATCACTTAATCACACATTCAAGATATGTTATAAAACTAGAATAATAACATGCACCACATGAGAGAGAGAGAGAGAGAGAGAGAGAGAGAGAGAGTAGATTTTTACATGAAAACCCAAAGTGGAAAAAACCATGAAGAACAACCTCAAGTATATGAATCAGCACTAACTCAAATTATAAATTTTTCAATCACCAACTTGTAGGAACACCAACCCCTTTGTTGAGCACCAATATAGAAACTATTTGTGAGCACTAACCCCTTGTAAATATTTGTGAGAACTAACCCATAGGAGTACCAACCCCTTGCAAATATTTATGATCACTAACCCACATAAGCACCAACCCATCTTGTGTATAAAACACAACTATCTCTCAATTTTTATTACTAAAAAAATGATAGAACTCTACAATATGTCTTGTTTTTATCTCCTCTAAAACAAATACAAACTATTTACTCTCTTGCATATAACAAATGGTTTCTCAAGCCTTTATTTATAGATTTCCCAAAGACCTTTGGCATTCATCCTTTGTGACCCTTCAATCCTCATGGAAAATGGTGCCAAAATTGTATGACCCTTCACATCCTTGTATTTTAAAAGTCACATGGTGAGCCTTCATAATCAAATACATCCTTTCCCCTTTTATCTTTATCTTGGTGATTTTTCGTATTACTTAAAGTGTCCCTTCATGGAAAAATGTGCCATACCATCTTTTATATTCACATGGTGACTCTTTCAATTCCTTAAGATGATTCTTCATGAGAAAATGCATCCCATTCCTCTTTTGTCTTTACCCCATGACTCTTTGACTTCTCCATGGGCCCTCTTTTGACTTATATGCAACCAAAAATATACTTGTTAATATTAAATAAATATTAACACACATTAGCCAAGATATGAATATTAAAAACACCATTAAATGAAATGGGGCCTTTATCACCAATACTAGACCTTTGACATCAATGACAATATTTTCAACAAACTCTACATCATCAAGGGCACCTAAATGCATTATTGTAATTTTATGTGTCATCATAGCATCTTAATTCATTTCTCAATAGATAAAGAGATATATGACACAAGACTAAAAATAAACATAGAAAAATAAATGATCAACAATATATTCATTTATATATAGGATAAAAGACATATAAATAAGTCAAACAATATAGAGCATCCAAGAAACACACATAAGGATCTACATGTAGTGTCATTATGTCTTGTCTACTAATGATATGAGTGATTAGGTGATGGGATATATACTAAGATGATCATGATCTAATTAAAATATGATGACTAATTTTAGGACTTAGGTAAAGATATGGATGTGGATATGGACTTGATCTAGGTGAGGGAATTGGATGAGGATTTGGATATGGATATGGACTTGATCTCGGTGAGGGACTTGGATGAGGATTTGGATATGGATATGGATTTAGACCATATGAGGGACTAGGATTAGGATAAGGCTGATGAAGAGAAGAGGGAAAGGTGACTAGGATGATAAGATGTATAAGACATTAGATAGGAGGATGGGGATATTGAAGACATAGGACAAGATGACATATGACAAGGCAATTAATATATTTTGGGATTTTGTGGATTTTATATTTTTAGGCTTTTTTTACATATTTAAATTTTTAGGACTTTGTGGGATATGTATGTACACTATACACAAGTAGTAACTAAAAAGGGATCATCAAGATAAGAAACCAAGATGAGGATGATATTTAAAAATGTATGAGGACTAATAAATAATGGACTAGGGATTTCCAATGACCATATCATGAAAGAACTGAATGTTTTAGTTGACTAAGTGTTCAATAGAGGATATGCCAAGATGATTTATACAACATATCTCAAGACATCCTCCACTTATTTATAAATATTAAGACATGAAGGAATTATAGATATGATGCATCACATGATGGAAGATAATGGTTAGGAATAATGGACCAATGGATAAGATAGACATGGGTGACATGGAGGGAATTGATAAGGAATATGAAATGGATGGAGGTTTCCCCAAAGTGTTGAGGTATAATGTGGATAATATATTATTTTACCATGATGTTGGAAAATATTTTTCATCATGGCACTTTCCCAAGGCACTAGAAGATTGGTTTTCACCATTAGATAAATTATTCTTTTTAGATGTCATCTCTATTTATTGGATTGGGTACAAGATGCAAGATGTAGACATTTGTGCAATTTTTATTTGACACCTATTATAGAGATGTGTGTTTTAAGGACATTTTTATCACCATTGTATGTATTAATGTCTATGTAATCTTTATTTATTATTGATTTAAAACTCTACAGATGTCTAGACTAGGTGTCTTCATCACACCTATGAGAGACAATGCTACACAGGAAGGTGATGAGGGGTATGGATTAGATTAGACCTTGATGTTGATTGGGGAGTAATGGATTGAAATGGAGAGTAGGACTTCATGGGAACATGGGAAAATGATAAGAATATATGACGGGTGGTGTTAGATTAGGACTAACAATCGTACACATTATTAGATATTTTATACATACCACATTTGATTGGTGCCATGTGACAAAAGACTATATAAGATCCAAGATTATTTGACTTTGTGATTCATCTTTTATCTAATGATTTAATGTATTATCAACCATATTTATAGTTATTTTGACATTATTTTTATTTTTGGATTGGTTTTGACTTTGACTTCCCCCTAGTGCCTAATATTAGGCTTCACTAGGGGTGATTTATTTTTGACTTTGATGATACCCTAGTGCATAACATTGGGCTTCACTAGGGGAAGACATTTTTGGATTAGGCTGATGATTTTTATTTTTCTGACTTTGAATTTTGGGATAAAAAATTATTTGATTATTATGATTGACTTTTTGAATATGGTCTTGGACTTCTACATTTGTGGCACATATTATATTGCTCAAAGAAGGGTCCAATGATGTATGTTCTTACTCATTCTTATGGAGCGAGGTGATTAAATGATCATTGATGAGAACAAAAGGATATATGATGGATGGAAATGGTGGATATGGTATGATAATATCAATGAGTGGTGATGGGGCAACATGGTCCTGATAGGGGTTCTTTGGAGACATATTTTTGATATCAGAGAAAATCTCCTCAATATCAACAAAAAGATCAGTAAGACTAGCTAAAAGATATGCATTTAATGTAAGATAAAATACACTCTAACTATATTCAATAGATAATTCTTTTAATAAATTAGTTATGACTTTATCATATTAATTTGGATTAAAATGTATGCCTAGTGATTTATTATCATCCAGATTAGAGGTATCTTCAAAAGGGTAGATGTAGTCATCAATATATAAGGGATGATGAGGAATTTGATTCAAACATTGGTGTTGAACATGATCTTGATGAAAATAACACTTGTATTGACTCTGATGCTAACTTTATGTACAAGATACAATATTGTAGAAGAATTAATATATATAAGTGACCTCTCAACATGGGGTTTAGTACTAATGGATTTGACAAAGAGAGGGCCATAGAAGGAATCATGAGGACTAGATTTATGAGGAATAGAGTCAATATTTATGGAGGATTTGTCAAAGATGGAGGTAACATAGAATATGGATTTGACGTATTGACCTTGGATTAGAAGGGGAAGGGCTTGATTATGATAAGGAATGGAATATAGGCATTCCTTATTTTATTCACCCATGGATGCAAACTCATTTGAATAATTATCAAATTTGATGTCACCATGATCAATGAGGTTTTGTACATAGTTTTCAAAATTATGACACCAATTAATGGTATTCCCCTAGTTTTAGTGATATACATAGTATTATGTTATGGTCCTAGTGGGTGGACTTCACTAATGCCTTGAGGTTTTGGTGTAGCGGTTCATTACATGTGGTATCATAGCCTCACCCAGGTTCAAGTCATAGAGCGGGTGGCTATGCCAACATGGCAGTGTTTGTTCGAGGCTCGTACAGATAAGGAATCCTAGTGGTATGGGTGCAAATCTAGCCTAGAGTCTAGGCTTCAAAAGTGTGGTGGGATGTTATGGTCTTGGTGGGTGGACTTCACTAATGCCTTGAGGTTTTGGTGTAGTGGTTCATTACATATTGACTAGATTTATACCAAGAGGGCTTAGGCTTAGTAGGATCGAGATGTCATATGGGTGGATAGACAATCATGTTGGTAGTGACAAGTTGGTAGAAGATGCCTTTGAAGGATATAGTAAGAGGAGTATAGGAGATATATTCATTTCATGACCTGGATGTATAGGCATTGGACCTTAGATTAGATGATTATTTATGTGATTGGTTTGGTAGACTAGTAGTATATGAGGGTGAAAAAATTAGATTGCACTTAATAGTCTAAGAAGAGGTAAATGAATATTTATGATTGGTGGATATAGGATTGCAATGGGAATCACATGGATGGATTTTTATTAGAGGTAATAATGGGTAGATGGGGTCAAAGTCTATAGGATATGGAGTGCTCATCTTAAGGAGGTGAAAAAGGAGCATATCTCTATTAGTGATGAGTCATTATTCAATCAAGGTATTGACCAAATCTATATTGGATGCCATGGATAAGGATGGGAAAAAGTATAAATGATGTGGTTTACTGACCTAAATTATTAGGTGTGGGGAATTGAATGGAAAGATTAAGGGATGAATATGGGATGTGTGAGACAAATTTGGATAAAGGCTTGCTTTAGTATGATTTCAAGTTTGACCAGATGTTATGAGATATTGAATATTTAAGTAATTAGAATGTGAGCTAGACATTTGATGACTGGGATTGGATTCAACTATGTGAGATAAGAAAAACTCTAAGATTAGATGAGGGTCTAGACTGTCTTGAGCGACTAATTATAACTCTATTTGATAGGAGGAAGGCTAGGTCATGACTAAGATTATGGACTCAAATAGGATGTGATGATAAGATTGATAGGATATCTGACTGTTACTTAAATTTATTAGACATAGTTAATTTAATGATGAGGACCTTGATCAAAAGAGTTATTTGTGAACATAGATGAAGACCAAAGTATAACTATAGACTTGACAAGGGGATTAGTAAAGACAAGGGGATGAATTAGGTTAGACTATGATTAAAAATAGGTTGATAATATGAATAGGCAATACAAGATCAATAAAAATGATTTATTATGGATAAAGTGGACTTAGGATAAGATGTGGATGGATGAGACTAGACTAAGAGATGATCAAGATTGGTAATAGACAAGGTGGACTAAGTGATAAATATGATATTGGGGATGAATAATGTTAAAGTTAAGTGAAAAGGATGTAATGGAGGAATGATAGGAGTTGATTATGATATGTAAATGATGCAGGTATGATCAATGGTGGATATGACTAGACTAGAATGGGATTAAGATAAGAGGGTGTTTAAAATAATGTACAAATAAAAATATGCATAAGAGGATGATATGATGATGATGATACAAGGATGTAAAATATGACAATATGTGAAGACCTATATAGGTGTATATAGGTTTGGGTAAAAGGATGACTTGGATCACAAACAACATGGGTCCAACACAACACACACCAAATTAAACAAACCACAATCCTAAGACTAGTAAATGGTTGTGGGTGTGTAGCTTGATGACTGCACCATTTGATGGCTACATGAGTGAGATTTTAGGATGATGGCCCATTAAAAAATCTAACAAACCCTCTCAACCCTATTTTTACTTAATGACTTATTAGGATTTGATCTTAACTATGGAAATAAGTCACCTACTATGATCATAAGGTCTTAAACTAGGCTAAGTGGGCTCTCTTGGGGTGTCCCCCATATATGATAGGTACAATAGGGACTAAGTATGTGTAGGATGATATATAATGCCTAGTTTAGAGAATAGACTCTTCCCCCTCACATATGACCTATATGGGGTTATTATCTTAGCCTAATGACAACTATCCCTAATATCTATACTCCACTATAATATAGAGTTTAGATTAGTGCATGGTGGTGAAATTTGTAGTCACTATCCCCATAAAAATATGAGAAGTGTGTGGGTGTCAATTCCACATTACTTTACCCATACAAAATTAAAAATAAAAGGGTTTGATATTAGTTTTTTATCATCCAAGAATCATCACAAAGATGTAAAGAGGAGAGAATATACCATCATAGCCCTCTGGTGATAAAAAGGTACCTAAAAAGAGATTAATTAACTAATTAATTAGATGTGAGATATATAAACAAAATGATATAAAACACAATTTAAACAAAGTTATTAAAATGATTAATATTCTTAAACAAAATTATTTTTAAGATGCCAAAATGTCTTTGACAAGTGGCCTATAATAAAATGATTAGTAGTTTTTTATTTTGGCACTCTTAAAGGGAAACCTACAAGACAAGATGTTAGACCTATAAGATAATATTTTTGGACAAAGAAAAAAAGGATACTATAGTCATCCCTCAAATAAAATAAATCTTAGTTTAATATTCCTTAAGAAAAACTACTAAGAAAATCATGATTTGGCTCTATAATTTATTTGGGAGAGTGGGCCATGATGTGGGGGTCTAGGGGAGGCAACCCCAAATGAGGTCAAGGGGTAGTGCCCCTTGTAGGGTTAAGGAATAGTGCCCCTTAAGGGGTTAAGACGTATAACCCCTTATTGGGTCTAGGTTTCATGCCCTAGGCATACTCCCTATTATGTTATAGGGTAGGGTTGTGGAATGGAGCCTCCAATGCCAAAGTTAATTTGGGCCTTATGAGAGGCTCAAAATGACTCAAAAATCACTAAAAATGACTCTAAAAATGCACTCAAAAAAGACAATATTGAATGAAAAATTAATTCAAAAATATAACATTAGAATGAAATATCATAGATGCACAATTAGACCAATACAATAGCACAAATAGAGGCTACAATATCAAAAAAATTATGAAATATCATGACTGTAAAGTCATGATTCTATAGAAAGTTCCTAACTACTAGAAGTTACAGCATGATTTTTTGCAAATCCATGATAGTTGATGCAATACCATGATTTTCAATACAATATCGTGACTGTGAGAGTGGCAATATTGTAGAGAGATACAAAACTTCAAATTTTCTATCTTTTAACTATTGTAAATGCTTAGATAGATTATCCCAAATGTTTTAAGACATAGAATTTCCTACAAATAATGAGATAAGATTAAATTTTTTGAATATGTATCAAAAAAATTAGCAAAAGGACACCTATGTGAAATTATTCAACAAAATGAATGAATCACATAAATTTATATGATAGTGAAATATTTTTATCAAATTTGCCCTAAAAATCTATGTTATTAGTTGAATATTTTATACAGTAAGCAAAAATAGTTCCCAAAATCATCATATTACAATATCACTAATTTCAAGGCAATATTGATAATTTTTAAACAAACCCATGACTACACAATTAGTAGTATTGTAGAGGACAATAAAAAATTAAGATTGTGATGTTTTTGCTTTTAGATGATCTATCCTTTGCCTCTTAGCTTGGCCATGGAGAAATGGATTATTTATATAGAATATAAAGGGAAGAATCAATGGATATATTTAAATCTTGAGTTATTAAGATCAATGGTTTGGGATTTTCCAAGGAAGTTTTAATTCCTTGGAAACCTGATAATAGAGGGTTCTAGACCGAAAAGGCTATGTTCAAGAGGATTATAGAATTGGAGGATTCTATAATAATCTTATGGATTAATTAGGGGATTAAATAGGGATTATGTGGGTGATTAGGGACTAGGGGTGTAGGAGAGCCTATTAATAGGCTTAGTAAATGGGTAGGTGGGCCATGGGAAATTAAAATTCCTAAATAATAGATAAGTGGGGTTATGATAAGGTAATGGGGATTTAAGAGAATTAATGAAGAAGTGGGGAATAATAACGTTAGTAAATGAGGAAATGTTGATGGGGGATATTAGATCTTTGGATAAAGGGGATAAATTAGCATGATTAAGTAAAATAATTAAGGTTAGTGTATTTAGGTGCATAAAATAAGTGTTTCAAAAAAAATCATACAAGTTGTAAAAATTATCAACCAAATTTTTGGGTAGATGTAGAAACCACTCCAAAGCTTTCCCAACTAGACTATGAGGAAATAAGTGAAGTAAGTAGACACTACTATATGCTACCTTTGATCAAGTAATGAATAACTCTTTTACATGATTATTTGATCAGCTTTCCTTTTTTATTTATCAAATTTAGGAATATCAAAATGATGATGGAATAATAGTTTAAGATAGACCATATTAAAGGGATAAGAACATATATCATCCAATTTGAAATTTTTACCCTAATTTCCTACTTGGATGGTAGAAAGTACATTATTTACATCTTATATTTCCTGAGAAGTATGGATAATTTGAGAGGGAGTGGGTATATGTTATGGGTTACACAAATATGCATTACCTTGACTAGACAAAATGGTGGTATGGGGTATTGAGGAATTTTTACCTAATTAGTTTGATAAAGAATGTTCACACTTTCATTTGGGTTATATTGTTGATAGAGATTTTTTTGTTGGTAAGGCATTTTTTATTAAGTGTGACATTGATTTGGAGGGAACTATGATATGAAGGGAAGATTTTTTTTTTTGTGTATTAAATGATACATGTTGGTTATGTAAAGGAACCTATTGTTGATTCATAGGAACCTGTTATATGAAAGGAATTTTGTATTAGTTAGGTAGAACATGTTGTTGGCTTAAAGAGGCATACTATTTACAAGAAGTGGTATGTGGTTGACTAATAAGAATGTGTTGTTGATTAAATAATGTCTACTAGAATTTAGTTACTAATTTTTGAGGTGAAGGATTTGTCACCACTTGTTAAAGTGTGGGATTGGTCACCACTTGTTGAAGTGGGGAATTGGTTTCCACTTGTTGAAGTGGATGTATTATATTCAAAACACCCCACCTTGAATTTATTTTTGAAAAATGAGGACCCCATTTGTTTTTAAAGGAAATATTTATTATTTGAGTGTGTGTGTGTGTGTTTGGGCTAGGTATTATTATCTATAGAAACTTGATTTTTTGGACATTAAATCACATTTGGTGCACCTATTTTCCATTTGGAATGACTTATTGAAACTAATATATTAATGTATATTTGGGAAGAATTTATATATATGATAAGTATTCAGGTTTGTTTATTCATATTGTTTTATTTAGAGTTACTTATTCAAGAACTTTTTATTCAACATTTCAAATATGTTGGCTCTTTAGTATTTTGGTCTTTACAAAATTTTCAGTTGGAAACTTTTCAAATAGGAACTTTATTTTAAAATTTATTCTAGGATGTAGTTTTTTAGTCGTTAACTTTTCTTTTAACCATTTTTTTCAGCACTTCTTATACAAAAACTTTATACTTCACAAACTTTAGTATTTGAAAGGTTTTGGTCTATGGGACTTTCTCTTTGGAAAATTTCATTTGGAAGGTTTTTTATTAGCTAACTTTATCTGTGAAATCTTGCCAAATGACAATCTCTCTAAAGAGAATTTTCTATTCTAATAATATTCCTTTAGTTATCCTCATTTGGAGCCTTTAGTTTGGTATTTTTCCCTTTTGTGACTTTCAAACAAATCTTCCCAAATAATCTCTCCAAATCATTTTTTATTTTAGGATATTTCACTCAAAATATTGGGCTCACCATATCATATCATTAGGCCTGATGATAAAGGTTGGCCCATTGACTAAACCATAAAGTGACAAGTGTCATATGCATAAGTAACACCGTAACACTCCAAATGAGTAAGCATCCTACATAAAATGACCACTAGGCCTAGGTGGTCAAGTTAGAATTCAATAAAGGTGAAAATTTGATAGATGTTACTAATTAATGGTGTATTAAATAAAATGAATTTAGAAATATATAACATCGAGACATGAAATGAGTTCACCTAATTTGATTTTTAAGACTTCGAGTGCACATAGCCAACTATAATTTCAAAATCCTTAGTTGTGTTTAAAATGACTTTTTATTTGCAAAAAAGAGTTATTATACCACCATTTTTAAAATATTTCATCACACTATCATCAACCAACAATAATGTCATATTCATCTAGGGCATAAAACAGAGATCCACCACCATCTATGTTTTCCATCAAAGACTCAATAGAATATGTAGACATGGTTTTTATTGCAACTATGTTTGATAGTATCCATGTCCATTTATTGGCTCTATGGGAGATCATAGATAAATTTGATCCATTTGAATTAGAAGAGGACATATAAATAGAGGATAAATAACTTACAGTTAACTTTTGGCCATTCAAATGCCAACAACTTCACTACACAGCGACCAAAATAGAACTCATGCTATGCATCAACTTATTGTGATAATTATTCTTCAAAGGTAGAATTATAGATAGTAGATATATACACTATGTATTAATTTCCTACATCTATAGAGATACGTTGATTTGATATTTAAGTCTACCCATTCTAGACATTACATATGATTTACATAGTGTAGTCACTTGGAAAAAAAACAACAATGTGGAGCAAGCAATAGGGAAGCAAATTCTCCCATGTGATACTTTCATTATCAAGGAACATACCAAGAATCCCATCCCCATCACATGATTTAATATAGGAATTCTAATTGGTATGGCATTATTGAATCAACTCTTTAGTCACCTACGTATTCATTTCTTGAATTTATAATGGGTACCTATACTTGACCTGCTCATTACTTCAAATTGTACTTATGCATTTGGGGAGGTCATCAGTGCCTACCTATATGAAAAAATTATACAAAAGGATAAGAGGCCCTAAGGGGGAAATTTCTATATGATGTCATACCTCCTAGATGTAGTCATGGGGACTATTTATTAATATAATGGGGTTTTATGGAATCCCATCCTTCATTATATTAAGAACATAATATGTGACTTCTATTCTTTCATCCAAATATATACACATGTAAGTAAAATTTATAGAATATTAGAGGACCTCTATCTTCAAGTTTGTATTTCCATTCATGGCCAACCATTGGCTAGGACTTCAAATAACATTACCAATACACTTGAAAACTTGGGTGATTATTGGCTCTACCAAATTATAGAATCATCATGGTTAATGGACATAGGGTAGATTCCCTTTGGCTCCCCAAATTTTTCCTTTACAAAGTTAATGAGAAAGATATTGATTTTCAAATATGGAATGGTATAGATGAAGATTTCACAAAGTAAGAAAGTCACTTTCCATAGATCCCATCTCACTATTGGGAGGATGTAATATATATTTAAGATACATTTTAGAAAATATAGGATTGCAAGGAGGGATTATGCATTAGTTACTCTACCTCACAATGATTAGGACTCCCACAGAAGAGTATAACAAAATAGCCATAACCTTGGCATCCCATACAAACATGAGTTATTCAACCATGAATTCCTACTCCTTAATGCTAAAGATGATGAAAAATTAAAGGAAAGGGCTAAAAATATGGGTTTAAGTGAATAATTATTGAGGGTCATAAAATCAAACCCATCTTTTACACTTAGCTAATCAAAATTCATGATCCCACCACTAGGAGGAATGAGATCTTATGACTTTTAGAGTGGTAGGCCTTACCAATAGCTAGAAAACCAAATTTAAGACCATCCATATCCACCTATTGTGATGATATCTCAATAAAATTAAGAGCAAGTGGTAGGGGAAACATTATATAATGGAGAACATGAAGAAGAGAAAGATATAGAAGAGAAACCAATTGTTGTATACGAAGAAGAAGAATAGACTCCTCCAATTCAAGCATCTACTATTGAACTAAAGAGAGTCAAATAGGAACTAGAAGAAGAGATAATAAGTATAAGGATAACATAATTCTGAAGAGGTGGAGTTCATTTTATTGGACTCCTCTAATGAGGAAGAGATGATAACTACTATAGCATCTTCAATAACCATAACATCTAGTATGACTCTTCCCCCTCCTCCCCAACCAGTGATTGTTCCATAGGGTGGGATGACTAAAATTTATTATTAAATAAATCCCAAGGTAGAGATACCATGGAACCCATCCATGGAGGTAACTAGTAGAGAGGAACAACCTTTAGTTGAAGGTGAGCTAATTTATGAGGTGGATGGAGAAGATTTACAACAAGCCAAGGTCTTGAGATTGTAAAAATTACAAGCAAAAACACCCATCAGTGGTGACAAATCTAGTAAGGGTACTCTCTTAATTTTTACCCTAGGATTTTCTCCTCTTATGTCTTTATCGATTGATTCTACTATGCCTTTTTCAATTGTTTCCACTTTCACTCCTATGCAATCACTCTCAACTGGGCTTGTTTTCATTTATCTAACCACTAATCCTCTAATTACCACTTTTGCTTATCCAACTATTGCCCCTTCAATATCCATTCTTTTAAAAACCATTCCTTTAATCCTAATCACCTCTTATCCCACTCTTTTAGTCTCCACCTCTACTTACACATCCACCTACTAACCCATCACCGAAGTGGCTTCCTCTTCTACCCAACTAGGTTCACCACTACTTTATTAAGGATTATCTCAAATAAAAATATTAGTGGCAATAAAAAGGCCCCAAATAAGAAACTAATCTCTATTATACACCTCATGCCACAATTTTGGGTACGAAGACTGGTCCAAGATAATTTGGCCCTCAATGCCTAAGATGTCTATTACACCTAAACCTAAGCCTAAGAAGGATGCACAAATAGAATCCCAACCATTAGATCCATCAAATATAAATATTGTAGATTAGGCCAAGGAGTTGGTAGCACTAGATTTTAAGAGCCCAAATTTTAAGATCACTGACCTACCCACTATGAGTTTTCTCTTTGACAAAGCCAAAACCTAAGTGCAAAGGGTCATAAATATAAATATTAAAGATAGTAGTGGTAAAGGCTTAATCCTAAAATAAAGTGGATATTTATTCTCTTTCAAAGAGGCGAGATAGAAACAATGTTTAGTCCCCTTATGTTGAGGACCTCAAGTCCTACATGGAGACCCACATTGAAGCAATATTGGTCATTCGTGAGGGAATGGATCTGGATAGAAAAGAACTAGAAGAATAATTAAAGATTATTAGAGATAAAAAATAGGTAATACAAACTCCCTCTAACATATAATTTAATGTATAGAGTGTATCACTAAGGTTATATGAAATTCTTGATACTATTCATTATTTTAGAGTCCAATTGGCTCCATATGTAACTTAAATAACAAAAAAAATTAAACTTCTTAGAGAAGATGAAAATAAATTGATTTTTTTTGTGTTGTATACTCCTATAAGGCATTTAGCCACTTAAATATGATGAAACCTTTGGAAGAAGCTAATGCATTTAATTTTTCTATCATAAGAACTCGGGAGGCCAATGATTGGGTGAGTGCTTTCAAATCTTTGGTGAGTAATCTTACAGAACAAGAAAAGTAAGTGACACAAATTTTGGATGAGCTAGAACTAACAAGAGCTCAAGATAACACTAGAAATTTGGTAGCCTAGGATATTTTTGATTAGATGACTGAATAAGAATTATACACTTTCAAGAAAAGTCTACAAGGATTGAGTCTAGAGGACATTGAAGTGAATTTGAGTACAATGAGGAAGAAGGTAATAAAATTAGAGGTATTTTAGGTTAGCTTTTGAGATATTTAAGATAGAGTATGCAAGGATGATGGAATATAAATATAGGGTAACTAGACCTCATCTCCTTGATATGAGAATAATTGTATCATAGCATGAGAAATCATACAAACATTATCAAGAGTTAGATTTCAAGAAAAAAATAGCCTCAACACCACCTGCCAGTTATGCTAATTTGACCCCACTTATAATTCCCATTATAACACCAGCATCAAATTTGATTCATCCCATATTAATGAGTGCTTTAATGGCACATCTTATTTTATCTCTAGTTTTAACCCTAGTCTAATCTATGAGTTTATCCATGGAAACAACAAGTTTAACTCCAATTTCTAGCATAGCTCTAATTACAAATGTAGTTCTAATAACAATAATAAAAAGTATCAAATAAAAATCGAGTTAGCCATAGTCAAATGTTATTTTTGTATAATTTTTCATGTAATGATTATAAATTACTATTTAAGTCTTTTTAAATTCATGTTGTAATTAAACAAATTATTTTTTCTAGCATGTACATGCTACATGTCTAAGATTATCTATGAGTTATAACATGCATTAGATCGTATGGTCTAGTTAGCATGATGTAATCAAAGTTTTGATATACTTAGAGGATGAGGTGATCCTTACCCAAATCCTTTATATACATGTAGAAACCTATTTTCAAAGGGTCAAATTTTGGTATCAATATACATGAATAGATCAAGATATTAATTGTCATGCAATTGTGTTTATTCCTTCTTTCTTTTTTGTGTTAATGAAATTTAAGTTTATTTATTTGTATTTATTCAATAATTCTAAAGTTTTCTAATGATATGAATGACTCTAATTGTTTCAATTAGTTAATATTGATCTTAGATGTGCAAAAATAATTGAGGATTGGTATGTTTTACTAGTTTAAGTAATTAGTATAGGTTGAATTAGTAATCTAAGGTGTGAAAAGTTATTTATTTTAGTATTTATCTAGGTGTGAGACATAAATACCCTAGACAACATTTTGGTATAAGATATAATCTCTTAGATAAGGGTGTGCAATAGTAGACCTAAGGAGAGAAACCTTAATTTGAGATCATTGAGCATCATATACTTGTTTTCATAGACTGCAAACCATGCTTTTTGGTGAGAGTATAATATCTGCAATCGATAAACACTAGTTTTAGAGATACTTGTCCACTAAATAAATAGTCTTATAAGTGACCTTTCAAGAACACAGAGCCTTATTTTCTTCCTTACCCTTATTTCCTCTTTTTTAGTTTCTTTGAGATATACCCATTATATATTAATCTTATACTCATATAACTCACTTAGTGATTACTTTCTATTAGATTCCATACATCTATCCATAAAACCTAGTTAAATAGCCCACAAGCTCAACCTAATATTCCATCACCTATTGATTTTAACTATATACATGTAAATCGTGTTGTAGAGAGGAGACTCTTTCCATATATATACCAAAATGTTATATGCTACCTCATTTAACCTTCTATGGTGTGCATATAACACACATCAATAGATAAAAAGATAGCATTAGAAGGAGAGCACACTTGTATGTTTTCTCAATAATAGATTTTAATCACTATGTAGAATTATATTGGAGACACTTGGGATATTAATAAGGTATAGTTTCAAATCTATCCTTTTGGTTTCATCATTGTCAAATATTAAGAGGCCTAGACCAATACCTATCATCGCTAAGATAAATTGAGCTAGAATACCTTCCCCTATAAGAAATGTCCCACTTATTAATCCTTTTATGGCCCAACCTTGGTTAGTTAGATAGTTTATTTCCATCCCTAAGGACCAACATGATCTTCCAAGGAATCTAAAAAATTATTTGCCTACCCTCTCCCCCTCAAACGGAAGGACATTAGAAGCACACATCAAATCTTTCAAGGCTGTCCTAAGATGAATGAATGTCACATATGAGGACGATACATGTAGACTTTTCTCATTTAATCTAAAATATTATTCTTATGATTGATATCTCAATTTATATTAAAATTCTATCACCTCATGTAATGAGTGTCAAAATATGTTTCTTACAATATTTGGGAAAGTGATTAATCTAAGTCTGGTGTATCAACATTTCACCATCATGAAGAGGGAACCCACCAGGTCAATTTGGGCCTTAAATACAAGATAATATAAGATGTACACTTATTTAAACACCACATACAATCTATACATGGACTTGATGCTAGAGATACACAAGAACATTCTAGATCTCATTACTATAATGTTTTTATGAAGAGATGCTACTACCATAATAATTTATATTTGGTCATCTATAAATCTTTTAAATTTGATAAACAAGTCAATTTTTAGCCCAATCCTTAGAATTAAAAAGGAAAAACACTTAAAAATGGGTTCCTATCTTTGAACCCAGCTCCACATGCTAATCAAAATTCCCCTACATTCAACCAAAATTAGTTGTACACTCTTCTTTCTATAACACAACAAACAAAAAATCAAAATTATAGGTTGTTGAATAATAAAGCACAAAGGAATGGCCATCAACATATTTAGTACAATCAACATCAAGCCCATACTAATGAATTAGTTACTGGGCATTCTAACTCTAAGAAATCTAAATTGGACTTTATACAAAGAATGGTCTAAAAGTTGAGAAATTATTTCTTGAAAATGCAAAAAAGGATGGGTAATACTATAAATCATAATTACAACCAAAATTCTAGATTTTTTATTGATATTTTAGCCTCCCAGGTTAAACATCAAACCATTATAATCAGAAACATTTTCATGATACTGTTTAAGTATATACATGGTGATCTTCATGCATTGTGGTGTCTTATTTGGTCTCTTTTGTAATCCTTTTATCATGGTTCAAGGTTTCATTTGTGTGCTAGCTCTTGCTTGAGGGATCCTCATTTGACATCATCATATGAGTCAATAAGTGATGTTTTAATGATCTATAGGTTTTTTTTGGGTGATTTAAAGGGTATCAAAAGGTATTTTAAATACTAGAGTATGCAATTTTCATTGTTTGATAAAATTAAGGTTCTTTAGCAGGATTTACGATTTTTGGAGGATTTAAAGTTTATGGTTATCATAGTATTTATGCCTATTTGAGCTATATATTATGATAAAAATTTATATAAATATGGGAAGGGTGTCTAAACCTTGTTTAGGTCTTTATTTTAAGTCTAATAATGTGTCCTAAGGCTACCCTATATGTTATACTCATTCAAGCTTGTTTCAAACCTTATTTAGACCTCTATGTCATCAAATGTACCTTTCAAGCATGTGATTGGATAAACATTGAAATTATAAAATACATTATAGAAGTTATTTATGAGTTTAAATGTATATTAAAAGGCTTAATAAATATTATAAGTCATAACAAGGTGTTTTCATGCATAAAAGGGTCCATTTTAGAGGTCAACCCCATATTTCACCCACCAAATAGGCCCCACACATGTGAAAATGTGACTCCTCAACTTACCAAACCATACCATCTAATTTTTAAAAATTTATGGCCTTTAATTTACCTCCTATCACCCTCCAATGACATTTCAAGGAACTATATAATGAAAAGTTGCAAAAAAGGAGGGTTTTTACAAGAGTTTCAAGCTTGTAGAAACCTGTATATACATGTCAGAGTCAAGGCAAGTCAAAAATACTTAGAGGAGAAGAAGTGAAGACATAAAATAAGTAGATACATAATATAACAAGTCAAATAGGTAAAAAATAGGTTCATTTCTTCTATAAATCTCCTAGGTAGCTTAAGAGAGCTAGTTAGGTTTATGAATAATACAAATAATAGAGAGAAGATGAGGATCTAATATTTTGGGTAGAGGAAAGGGGTCTCATGAAATTTTTATTTTTTGAATTGGTCTAAAAATTCATGACATATACTCTATGAATAATATTCAATAATTTAATCAGTTAGATTTTCCTTCTTCATCTATGCATGGGTCAAATTTTTAATGATTTTAGTTCCATTTTGGTTTGTTTGATGCAATCAGTGTTTGGATGTGTAATCCATGGGGATTCATATAATATATCAAACATTTTCATTATTATTTCACATGTGTAAGCCTTATATAATATTAAAATGCTCATGATGTCAAATTTTTGAGTTATATGGTAGTGTTCTTCATGTTGCAGAGCCTTTAGTATATAAAATGGAAGTGAGTGGTGGTTTTGAGTTGGATGGTAGATTATATAGAGTAAAATCAAGCCTTTTCTTCCTCTCATACTTATTTAATTTATCATGATCAAACAACTCCATCAAGCTCTACATCAATGTGACTGATGTGTATGTAATGTGATATCTTTACAAGTAGATCATGGTGTCATTATAGTGGTTATGGGGAACCATGAAACTAGATCAAAACATGAATTGTAATTCACCTCTAATTCATATTTTATACTTGTAGACACTATAGTTTCATATCTTATATATGATTTATTAGGTGTCATAGGCCCTTATTATTATTTTAATCACCTATATACTGTGAACATAGGATTACAATAAGGGGAGATTAGTATTGTGTTAGTATATGAAATCAAAATAAAAATAAAACACTAAAAGATAACACATTAAGCCTATCTCAATGAGGGATATTAGTTAACAATACTAGAATGGAAAAAATAACTAAAAATAAAAATATACCTTCTTTCACCTTATTTGGATGCTCCAAATATTTTGTTGAAGTGGCTTGCTTAGTTTGTACTCATAAAGTTTGCATAAATGAAGTGTAACTACCTCCATCTCTCATTGGTACCATGTTTGGCTTTAGCTTGGATTAGATCAATAATTTGAAATTATAAGATGAATTTAAATGTATTTTTGAATGTATTTGGGAATTATAAGTTTGTCATAAAAGAGCTTAAAATTCAATAGGCAAGGCCTCCTTTTTATAGATTTTCAAAAATGGCCAGAATCAACCTAAACCATCCATCTTAAGATGGAGATGTGTGGCTAAGGATTAATTAAATTATGTAATTAAAATTCATAAAGAGGCTAATAAATATTTGGGATAGATGGATAATGAATAGGCATGAAGGGTTTTAATGAAGTATGGGAGGGTTTAACCTTGATATTTTATGTATTTATGGCCTAGGGATGGCTTCCAAAGAAATGATGTCACCTGTTGATGTTGATATTCAATATTCATTTCCAAAAATAAATTATTCAAAAAGTTCCATGGAATTATTAATTAGGTTCATGATTTAGTTTAATTATCTCTTAAGCATGATTAGGCACTTTGTGGCAAACCTTGGCTATTTGTGCACAAATTACTCAAATTGGTCAAAATGTCATATTATTGGCTCACAATTTGACTAGATTGGAATTATAATTTGATGTTATATGTGTTGAAACCATTATACCATTTAGTATGTTTTCAATGAAAAATAACAAAGGCACATGTCTCATACAATAAATTTGATAGAAAAGAGCAATCTAGAGCACCTGGGTGTAAAATTGGCATTTTGACTTCAAATGATTTGATCAAATTTAGATGATTCATAAATTGCACTTCCCCATTCAATGAAACTCTACCCAAAATTAGAACTTGAATATATCAATTTCAACTCATTTAATGTGTTTTAGTATTTTTAGGCCAAATTATGTATTTTGCTCAAAATTGGTCAAAACCCTGATTGATGGTCATTGGTGGCCAAATTTATGTGTCTATAGTTTGTCCTTATTTGGGAAGATGTTGAAAATCATAGGAAAATAAATGTCTTATAAAATAATGAGATATGGCTTGTATGCCAAAAATAAGATGATGGTTGAATAAAAAGCTCCAAAGAGTGTTGGGAAGCCTATGATGATGCCCCCTTGAGGGAGTGGTTGTCACATTTGTTGATGGGTGGTCCCTCAAAAAATAAGCAATAAGAAAGGTGAAATTAACCCAAGGTTGAGATTAATCCAAATGAGAAAATGCTTGCATGCATTGATTTAAAAAATATATTGATTTGCCCAAAGGTGGTTATAATAAAGAATAAAGCCAAATTAATGATTTTCCTATAGGTAGTTATAATCACTAAGGGAACCTAGATTGTTTTATAAAGATGATTATGCCCTAGTTAGGGTTAATTGTAAGCATAACTCAATGATATAACTTGGAATAGAGATTAAATATGAGTGAGCATAAAGTAATGAAAGAGATGAATAAAAGAATAAAATTTGATCAATAGAAAAGATTCAATTGTACCTACCAATGAGGAGATGCTCATCCTGATTAGAAATGATACAAATAGAATGGAAAATCGGTCAACTTGATCAAGGGTGGGATGGAAGGATTTTCCAAGGTCCCAAGGAGAAAATTTTGTGGCTCCATTTATTATATACCTTGTTTAAGCTAATTTTTGTTGTAGCATGTGATTGTAGGCATCTTGATAGAACACCATGAATACTTGGCCAAAATATACATAAAAATGAACTCCCAATCTAATAAACACTCAAAAATAGTACACCAATGATAAAAAACATGTTGATAATGTTGACATTTGAATTTGGATGGACTCAAGAATAGTGTGTGCAATGAATCACCCAATAAACACATATAGATTAAGTTAAGGAAATATTAATAAAAGAAAATAAATAAGCAAGAAAATAAATAAACAAATAAATAAAAAAGTGCACAAATAAATAAACAACATAAAAAAAAATTAAAAAAAAATAAACAAACAAAAATCTTGAAAATAAAAGCAAAAGAAAGCATCCTAATAGTGACTTTTCCCTAGTAGGAAGGATCAAGGATAACTAACTAAGCTTTAACAAGACAATTTTTGTTGAATTTTGAAAGATTTGAAATTTTTTTGGCATTTTGATGTATCTCAACTCATTAGAGAATGACAAGATACCTGCTTACAAAATGATGAGAGCATTTGGCTTAGGTTGCTCACAAAATGGTGAGAGCATGGATTAAGAGGACTGAGGTGACCTCAACATAAAATGAGCATAGTCTAAATATTCCCAAAATGATGTTAATTCATAGTAATCCCATCCACACAAAAGGTGATAAAAAACCAAGTAGGTCCCAATAAGTTCTCATATTTAGCAAATGGATAGTCAAATGAAAATAGTAATGGCAAGGTGAGATATAAATGCATGATAAATAAATATTACCCATAGTTTTTCCATAGGAATTTATAATTAGGATATAATGGCATATATAAATGATACTAATTTTCCCATAGGAGATTATAATTGGTAGAAAGACTAGTGAAACACTGATTTTCCCATCAATGGTTATAATCAAGCTCACATAAACTAACTTTGATATAGGATGGAAAATGAAAGATAACTTACCAGATCAACTATCACACTACTTTCATAGACTGTCAATTAAAAATGGATTTTATTATTGAAACTTGATTGGAATCCCCTCATGAAAGGTGTTGGAAGAACCAAAGGAACCAAGATAAAAATAGGATTGGGTAGGATGACTAAAAATAGGCTTTAGTCTAGATAAGAATGGAATGGTCTTACTCTAGGATAATGATGGGTTTTGATAGATTAGATAAAATTATAGGAGGGTTACCCCCAAGTGATGGGGTAAATGGTAAGAGTATGTGATAATGGAAAATGGTTATGGTAAATGAAATGGTATGGTACATGTTTTTGGCCTAGATGATGGCATACACACACACACACACACACACACACACACACACACACATCTATACATACATATATACATACATATATATATATATACATGTATATATATATACATACAGATATATATATATATACACATATACATATATATATATATATATATAAATATACATACAGATATATATATATATATATATATATATATATATATATATATATATATATATATATATATATATATAATTTTATTTATCCAGGGTTTGGTAAAATGAAATATGATTTTGTTGTTCCTACTAAAGTGAAGATGCACATCTTGATCAACAAATGATATAAATAGAACAATCAATCATGTTAATTGCTATCCCACACCTCATTTGAATAGCTACTCTATTAAGAACTGGTTGGAAATTTGGATGTTAAAATTTTTGTGATCTTTTTTGGTCATTAATCTGGATTGCTTCAAATATCAAGACAAGGTATATTTGTAGCCTTTATAAAGAAGTGTGACCATGGATGGTAAATATGGATAAATAATGGATGGTAGGTTTGATTTTGAAATGGAATGGTAGATGATAATAAAATGGGTAATGGTTGGGAAACAAATGAATATTAGGATGTTTAGTCACACATAATGTTTTTGGTGCCATATTTGACATAACTTTGGATGTGTTGGGGTTAAAAACTTGTTCTCTCACTAGGACCACTAGATTTTTTGGTTGTTTGGGCATGAAAGTAGATACCATCTGATTAGGTTGTAGATTAGAAGTTATTTTGATTTTATATTTTATATTATCTTCATCAAGTAGTGAAGGAATTTTTTTATTAATTATCAGTGCCTTGATGAGGTTTTCACCAATGAAGTTATATTGATTGTTTCATAATGCCTTTGAGAAGGTTTCACTAAGGAATGTTAAATTTTGACTTTGATTATCTTCTAGCACTTCTAAACAATTTTCACTAAAAGATGTTGAGTTTAAGCTTTGATTTTCCCCTAGTTCCTTCAAAAATGTTTCATTAAGTGTTCTTCTGCTATATGAATGTGGTCTTGGCCTTCTTTCTCTTCTTTAACTGATATGTCACCATGGATGTAGTTTAACAAAGTGTGATTTTATCAATCCCAATCAACACTTGTGGGAGATGGAATGTTAATAATATGGCTATTTTGGTTGATGGTAATGGCCTATGGAATGGCAATGGAATGGAGAGAGGTTACACATTCTTCATAGAATATACTAGAATAACTCATGTTGAAGCTAAATTACTCACCATAAAAAAATGTAGAAGGATCATAAATGTATTCAAATTGATCTACAAGGCATGCATAACAAATACTATAACAGTCATGAATGTATTCTATTTTTAAGTCTAATTATGACTCAATGGACATTGAATTCAATGTTGATTATTATTTTGATGTTAAATCTGATGTCAATTCAAGAGTAAAACTTAACTCTAACTCTGATTCTTCATCTAATGTGTATTTTATTATAATGATGTCTTGTTGAATGTTTAGTATTAGACAAGTAATGACCTATGATGGCATGGTGGGCTCCACAAAAATTAGTTTGTCAAAGTGAAACTCCTTTAAGATGGGAAAAAGGTCAAGAGACAATTCCTCAAAGATTGGATTTTCAAAGGGTGCCCTTAAAAAATAGGCATATGGTCAAGGTAATGATTTTCCCAAAGTTGGCTATAATCATTGAAAAGTGACTCAACAAAGACTAGCTCATTAGAGTGAGGCTCCTTAATAATAGGTATAGGATCAATGGCCAATTCATCATAGGTTGATTTATCATAAGTGATTGGTTCAACAAAATTATCCTGGATTGATGATTTTCTTGCCTTGGTTTTCAATGAGTTAGAAAATACCAGTTTAGAACATAGCTTGGTATTCAAATGATTGGATGGGTTGAGATTTTGATTGTAATTATACCAAATGAGGAATGGTCTATAATTAGATAATGGTATGGCATTATGAAGCATCATTTCTCACATGACCCAAAGGATGAATTCTTGAAATGGTAATGATAGGGTGATGTGGAGCTTGATTACTCACATAAGCCAAAGGATGAGGTCTCATAATGGTAATGGGGCACTGTGGAGCTTGATTGCTCACACAATCCAATGCATCTAAGATGTCCTCATAAATGATATCATCTCAGTCTTGAGTTGGATCATAAGCTAGTTCTTGAATATGTTATGTGTACTGATTATTTTAAAGGGGGTATGGATCTATATGCCAAATAACATTATCTATAGTTGGTTCTTCAAAGTTTTCCTCATAAACCATATCATCACAATTGGTAAATTTATTTAGATTTTGTGGATTTTGACTATGTTCCCCATATGAAGTATTTTAGGGAGTATAATAAAACTCAAAAAATATTTCTCTATAGGGCTTCCTATTGAGATTTTGTGTGGTCATTCTATCATAAGTTGGATTGTACATGACTCCACCATAATTATATCTAGACATATCTACATAAATGATGAAAGCTCTAAAATAAAAGATATAGTGTTCTGTAAACATTGAAAAATTATGTCCAAAGGACAAACGGTTCAAACTAGGTCTAACTTGGTTGAAAGTGGAACTATATCTCCAAACAATGATTTAATCATGAACCTATATCTCCAAAATGGTTTTTGATAAGACCTAGCATAAAATAGTCTAACATCAAATGTCATACATACAAAATCTCAAGAATCTAAATAAAAACCAACATGTCAAATTCTAGGTTAAAGTGTTCTAAGCAAGGTCTAAACTAGGAAAGGGAAAAGAGTCACCAGGTCTTTTGTCTAAACATAGAGTCAAAATCTAGGCTCAAATAGGCTGTGCTAGGAATTTTGGCCAAATAGTGTCAAAATCTAGACTTGAAATAAAGGATTGATGTGAACTTTATTTAATCTAACAAGTTTGAAAACAAATTTGACATAAACCTGGCATACATAATCAAATATAAACATGATTAGTTGGTATAAGCCATAAGGAAAAAGTCTCTTGGAGAAAGGATATGTTCTCCCAAACAAATATGAGGATAGGCATTGAATAAATAAATAATCAATAGTCTTCAAATTTAGGTAATCAATTAACCGAAGTTATACAACCCAAAAGAGAAATATCTATGTATTATCCCCATGAATTGAGGCTTAAATATAAATCAATTAATGTTCGAATCCAAAATTTGACAAGGTTAATTAAAAACTCAACATTGAAAACTAGGATTTGACCAAACAATCTAGATAGTATTGGATAACATGATAGAGTATAAACAAGGTCCAAATGGCTGATGTGACATGGTTTGAAATAAATAGTTTTTGGTACAATGGTAAACAAGTCCTAAAACAAATTGAGTAGCCTAATGGTGTAAGCATGCTTAAATGATGAAATCAATGTTATATTTCAAATAATCAAAGGAAAAAATGGTTTGATATGTTTTGTAAAACATAACACTACCCTTTATAACTCAAATGACACACACACACAAAAATAAGTTTAGCAAAAATTTCAAGGCACAAGTTTGGTGTAAAATGGATAGCATAACACCTCTTTAGATAAAAGATTAATGTATATAAAAGTTGGTTTAGACATGGTTATACAAAAAAATTCAAGTTTTAGTCTCAAAACATACCAATTAAAAATGACCAAAATACACTAAGTATAATCATCCAAATCCTAGAAAGGGTATGGTAATGTGGGGTTGACTAAAACTAATTGGCTCTTGATCATTCTAGATGGATCAATTACATAATGAATTTCACATCATGATAGAAAATAAACACATGTAATTGGGTATCCACGACACTTGGCTTGTTATAAAAAGGTCTTGCCCTTTTTGCAACCTCTAAATCCATTTCTTGATCAGTGTAGTGTGATGTCTAAAGTGCAGATATGTCCTGTGTGAAAGTCCAACATTAGAATGTGGTTTAACCATTCAAACCTTCAATATTAGTGGGAGTGGTTCAAGTTAATGTTAGGAGATGAAACCCTAGGTCAAATCTTCTCTATAAAACTTGTGGGAGGTAGTGAATCCCCCCCCCCACAATCCAAGATGTAATGAAATAAATGACACAATAGAAAGACTTTATGGTCAAGTTAAAATCACCCAATACTATTGTAAGTTTGTAAGGAGTGCTTTAAACAACATTATTTATATGCTTTAGACTAGGTATGTTTGCAATAAGGATGGTGTTTTTAATTCCAAATGTTCCTTAAATGGGATGGATGGAAGAGCATACACACATAAACCTTCTTTTTCCAATCAAATTCTAAGTTTAAACAACCATTAAACACAAAATTTGACAAGTGAGTTCAATTTTGACTACCAAATGAAAGATTAGGTGGTATTATTTTGACCCCTTGGTCTTAAGTTGTAAAAACATGTAAAGATTACAAAAAAATAGTAATTGAAATAATAAGAACCTACATTCATTTTAAACCCCAAAGTTTGAAGTGTTCAGGACTTAGCATGTTAAAGATTGATTTTAGGCACCAAATTTGAAGTGTGCATTGTTTTAACCAAGTTTTTTTAAAACCCAATTTAAAAAGTGTGTGGTTATTCAAAAGAATTTAAATATTATTCCAAACTACCCATTTAGCCTAAAAAACAAGATTATGACCTACTTTGAAGCACTTAGGAGTTTGAGCAAATGACATTAAGAATTTAGATCTTAGGTTGGTAGTTGAGTTGGGTTGATAGGCAAGCTAGGTTGGCAAATGAGTTGGGTTGATAGGTGAGTTGGGTTAGTATGCAAGTTGGGTTGACAAGCGAGTTTGGTTGCATAGGCGAGTTGGGTTGATAAGAGAGTTGGGTTGGATAGGTGAGCTAGGTTGATAGGTGAGTTGGGTTGATAGGTGAGTTGGTCTACACATGTGAGAAAGGTTGATAGTCTTGATAACAAAACCATGGCTTATGAAAAATAATTTTTTACTCAAATTTTTATTTGTTTGCCTCCAGACTCCAAGATCCTTCAAGATAATGGTTAGTATGTTACTTGTGGTGTAATTCCACAAAATTTGACATTATAACACTAATTAAAATGGAGTTTTTAATTCATTTGGGCATTATATGTTTGGCATAAAGGAGCTTAAAATTCAATAAGCAAAGCCTCCTATCTAAAGATTTTCAAAAATGGTTAGAATCAACTAAACCATCCATCTCAAGATGGATATGTGTGGCTAAGGATTAATTCAATTATGTAATTAAAGTTCATAAATAATATCATCAATATTTGGGATAGAGGGGAAATGAATATGCATAGAATGGCTTAATGAGTCATGGGATGGGTTAACCATGATATTTTATGCATTTATGGCCTAGGTATGTCTTCCCAAGAAATGATGTCACCTAATGATGTAGATATTCAATATTCATTTCCAAAAAGAAATTATTCAGCAAGTTCCATGGAATTGTTAATTAGGCTGATGATTTGGTTTAATTATCTCTTAATCATGATTAAGAACTTTGATGTAAACCTTGGCTCGTTGTGCAAAAATTACTCAAATTGGTCAAAATGTCATATTATTGGCTCAAAATTTGACTAGATTAGAATTGGAAGTCGATGTTAGATGCATTGGAACCATTATCCCATTTAGGATGTTTTCAATGAAAAATAAAAAGGCACATGTATGATACATGAAATTTGATATAAAAGACCAATCTAGAGCACCCATGTGTAAAATTAGCATTTTGACTCGAAATGATTTGATCAAAGTTAGTTGTTTAATGACACTCTAGCCAAAATCAGCACTTTAATATATCAATTTCAATTCATTTAATGTGTTTTGGTGTTTTTAAGCCAAAGTGCATTTTGGTGGAAAGTGGTAAAAAACTTGATTGATGGTCATTGGTGGCCAGATTTAGGTGTCTAAAAATACCCCTATCATAAGGTTTAGTTTATTTACTAATGCTAACTCGCTAATTTGCTTTTAATATTACATTTATACCCTCCTAACCACTTAAATCCATTAAAAACCAAGGTAATCTACCTCTTAATCACTTTTACCCTAAATAAACATGTTACCAACAACCTCATGCTCAATAAATCCTACTTTTACCTATGCTAGGAACAAACCTACCAATTAGGGTGAATCAATGGTTATTCTCACATAATCGATGTTAATTCTTTAGATCAACATTGATCCATAAATATATAGCCAAACATTAGCTTTAGGGACCAAAAATCTTTTAACCTCAAAGTGTTATTAAAATTTCTGAGAGAATTAAGGAAACCCTTAACATCACTCTACTAGAATTTTGTTTCATCCAATCTGCATCCATTGTCATGAATCTGAAAGACTACCTACATTCATGAGGAAGATTTTATTTTATTTGCAACTAGGTGAAAGGTACATAGTCATATTATTTATTTCATTTTATATCAATCTCTTTGATTTTATCTTCTTATTCTACCTTTATAATACCATATATATCCCTTTAGTATCTGTTTATTAGCCTCTATAATTCAAATCAATGTTTATTTTAATTAAGCATAGTTATAAAGAGAATCAATGCCAATTCATTTTGGATTGACACTAATTATATAGAATTGATATAAACCATAAAAGGATAGACATCGATCCACTGTGTTTAATTTTTAAAACCTAAGACCTTAATCTTAGATCCCTGTCATTAATCCTTACTAATTTGTTGTCATTTTAAATATGGCCTTGTTATGTAGATGACTCTACTTGGCATAATGCATGCCATAATCAATAGAATTGATATTAATATAGTATCCCAACCCATTTTTATTAATTAGAGTGATATAGATTTCAAGTTAGAACTTTGCACAATTATTTATTCTCCATCTTTTGAAGCTACTACCAACCAGTTTGATGTCATACAAGAAGATGTAAATGCTACTACAACCCATTGGGATGAATTTTTTTTACATTTATAACTTAAATGAAAATTGAATCATAATCATTATAATTGTCATATATTTATATATTATAATTTTAATTATTATTTAGTCACTTAATTTTGTAAACAAGTGAGTTGAGATCCATTGCAGGAAGTTCACAACTTCTTGGGATTGGTTCTTAACCAAGTAGCTTACCCATTTATCTATTAATATATTTTTGTTTGAGTTTTTTATATGTGTGCAAGTCATTCTTCCCAACAAAAAAGACTCTCCCTCAATTTTTGGATTCAAGTGGTGCATAAACATATCCTAATCTCTAGGTATTCATCATAAACACTAATTTTCATTGAGTTTCTAGTAAGTTAATTAAATTTAAAGGAAAAACTAAAAACTACTATAACATTACAGCACACCCGGTGGGACCCCTAAGGTCTCAATTTTATAATTAAAATTCATTGTGAATTTATTCATCTTTCCCTCCTTTTCTCTTGATTATTGTCTTCATTCCACAAGAAATCCAAAATTAATTTTTATTTCCTTTCTAAAAGTTAAAAATAACTACATTCATTTTTTCTTGCTTAGATAATTCATATAGAATAACCTAGGATGGTTAATTTATCATATCAATCAATTATTTCAAACATATACCAAATAACTTACACAATAAATCCATTAAACATTGGCATAAGGGAACCAATTGTGATTTCATCACCTAGTGGTAACCTTCTTCCTAGCTATCCCACTTGAATTTCAACACTAAGGGGAGAACCAACTTAATATGATAAATGAGTATAAACCCTAGGAATTTGACATATATTGGTTAAGCACCTACCAAGCTTATGTTACAATGTGTGAAGTGGGGGGGTAGGCCCCAATATGAGGCCAAGTATCGATTCTAGTACAAAGATATTTTTGAGCCTAAACAAACCTAAAACCATCTCTAGATTGTCATTTCTTTGGACCCTCGATAACCTTTATTTTTATTTTATCATATTTTAAAGTTAAAATATAAAATATTTTTAAGTGTGTTTTTAGCATGTGTGCCTTTATTTTATACTAAATATGAGATAATGAAAAATACTTTTATGTGCTTTTTGCTTTTTGATTTTTCCTTTATCGCTACATGGTTTTAATGTGATAGTAGTTAGTAAAGTTGATAAAACCCAAAACTTCATCCTCATCCATAAAAAATTCTCCTAGTCCTCCTACTTCCCCTAAGTCTATGGGGGAAGGTATTCCTTGATATTATATTTAGGGCAATCTTGAATTCATCACCATATTGGATATTAATCCAATCATGCTTAATCATTACCTCTTCTCCCAATATATATGTATCCCACTTTCCCCTATATATAGTTTTTCAATAATCTTTATGGCATGCCTTTAGAGGAAGGTGAATGATTTACCACCACTATAATGTCTTCTCATAAGAATCCTCCTTTGACTAGTTCTGACACTAACACTACATAACCTTTAGGTAATCCCCATATAGTAATGTCTAGTTTTCCATCCCTAACTAGTACCCAATCTCATAATTTCATCATGCCTCAACCTACATCTACTTCACCTCCTACTATAGTACTTTAGAACCTAGTTATCTCAATCCCAACAACCCTTCCACCTATCTAGACTAGTGTACCTTTGAATACCAAAAATCAACCTTTACAACAAGCCATTTTAAGTTTGACACCTCAATAATATATCCACTTCACTACCCATTAAATATCACCTATATAATCTATTGGGTGTACTTATATCCCCTTAAAATCCCCATAGTATGTGGTGCCATCTCAACCATTCATAACATCCTTAGTTGGTTATCCCTTATCCTAGCCTTTTTCCACTCAACTTCATACTTATCAACTCCCTTAACAAAATATTTTTGGATATATCCCTCAATACAACACCCAACCAAACCTTATGAGTATCCATGGCCAATTTGGAAGCTTTTGCCTTTGGGAATAAAAATATGATCACTTATGAACAAATATTTAAATAACCTATTAACCCAATAGTTTTAATTAAAACTTACCCTCTATAGTGGGATCTTATAAAGTTTATGAAGTTTTAAAATAAATAGGATCTACAAAAACACCTTCAAATATTCAGACAGACTTGCTACCTTATAACTCACAATGATGCACTTCTTCTTAGGACCTTTCCCATGTCACTAGCTAGACCTTTCCTAGATTAGTACAACTCAATTCCTTAGCATTCCCTATTCTCTTTTGGGAATCTAGCCCAAATATTCTTAGATCACTTTTCTATCAACATTACAATAAAAGTAACTATCACTAACCTCTATACCATTAGATAGTTTGATGACAAATATATCATTGATTTGAAATACACTCAACTTTTCCCTTTTACAACCCAAACTAATTAAATTATTCAAGAGATCATGTGCTAAATATATCTCATCAATGTTACGGGTGTAATCATTCAAAACATTTGATGAGCCCTTTTTTATGTCTTAAAAATTATAAATTAGAGCCTTGAAAGAAGGAAAAGTAAAATTGAAGAGTAAACAAATCAAGCCTAATCCGTCTAAAGGGACTAGCAACAACAATAAAGCCAAAGGAGTTGTTAATTTCATAGTTGTAAAATAAGCACCATTGTAAGCAAAAATCCAATCTAAGCCCTCTACCTCTTAGAAACAATCCCAAAAACCATTAATGCATTTTACCCTATGATAATATACAACTTTAAGAGAGTCTTAAGTGTCTATCTTAGCTAATAACTTAAAGTCATCTCTCATCGAGCTTTCTCTTGTAATAACTCTTGATGATTCTCACCCTATGACCAGTTAGTTTAGGGAAAATGAATTTTGAAACTCCCACTGTGTAATAGGTTATGACATCTGTAGGTCTCATTATTTCAAGCATCTAGTCTAGAAACGTATTTATCAAGGGGATTTACAACTAGATAACACTAACACTCCCCTTATTCATTTTATAGAAAACTTTAGGTAGCCAGTCCATAATCATGCTTCCATGTCTAATTATATATAGGCTAATTAGGATCTAGCTCAACCCACAAAACTCATATAATTAGCATAATTCATGATCAGATTCTACCTAAAGAATTTGATAGTAGTTATATCCTTGATCTCCTTATATGATACACCTTCAAATAATCTAAATTAAATTATCCCAAAAATTCACTCAAGTTTTTTTAATATCATTATTTGTGATCCACTTGAGGAAATAATATTTGAAAACATTCATGATGATAAATTAGAAATAAAAGAGGGAAAACTATCAAAGAAAAGGCTTGCTTAGACATTATGTAAGATATGCATACCATTACTCATCTTATTGTAGTACATGCATCTAGCATACCCATCCACTCTAGCTTACTTCCTCCTAAAAGAACTATCATGTTACTCTAAACTAGCTCAAGACTCATTCCTTTCATTACTTAGGAAGAGATAAATAAATGGAAACACTAAAGATATCAATAATAAAAACCTTAGGGCCTAAAGAGGAAAGTCATTATAGCATCCTCCCATTAGGATTGAACTCACTAAAGAGGATATCCCCACTAACCTTGATTAGATTCAAAAAGGGAAGGCACCTCTACTATATTATGACCCTATCCTTCACCAAGACTAAAATCCATTATCATGGAATCCTCTACTAGAGATCATTTTCCATCATAAAGGGATCTTACCACCATGATAATTCCAATACACAATCCTTTAAATTTCTATTATCCATAAGGTTTAGTTGTAAGGGCTTATCCTAAGAATAAAATACCTATTGTAGGGAATGTTCAAATAACTAGTTTGAGAGGTCAAGGTTCAAACTCAAATATCTCTTCCCTACCAATACCTCAAAGGATTGAAAAACCTAATCAAGATCCATTGAAGGGATATTATTCTAAAATAATTGATCTAATTCTTTAGACATCCTTTATCACTTTACCATCCATAAAACCCATTAACCCTAATTTTCAAAAACTAGTATCATCGAGAATATAGGAAATGCATGTATCATCAAATAGTAAGTCATGACACATAAAGTTGTAATGCATTAAAGCTTGTGGTCCAAAACTTATTAGAATAATATTATATTTTAATAGAATATTTAGATCATGACCATCCCCATAGTCAAACTACTAGGGTCACATCCACCTAATGGAGTATCATACTACTCATAGTACTAGAACAAGATATAAAAGAAGATAAAACTTTGATAGAGCTCAGTATCAACCACTCCTAAACCTGATAGATGTGGATGAGTTTGATAATGTAAAAAATCCACCTTTGTTTGATATAGATGTAGTTCACATAGATACATCATCCCAAACCTACAGTCATAAAACTCATAATCATGAAAAATCCAAAGTGACTATTACAAAATTACCAGCTCTTACCATAAATAATTTAAAAACACCAATTATGAAACCTAAAATTTCTATTTTATGAAAATCACAAAATAATAATACTTCAGAACTCATACATATATCAGTTCTAAAGCAGCTTCATCAACTCCTAGTCAAAATCTTCCTATATGAACTTGTCCAAAATTCCCCTTAGCATTGTGAGGCTATGATAATAGCCTTATGGGCCACTGAGATACAAACTAATGAACCTAAAACTCTATAATATTTCATATAATCTATTCAAAATCCAATATCCATAACATTTCATGATTATAAAATACCGCCCTTATAGCTTAATGACCAAGACCAACCAATATTTATCACTACCTAAATTGATCAAACTTAAATAAAATGAATAATGATTTATAATGGTGAAAGTATAAATATCATATCTTTTCATGAATTTAAATAACTACATCTACCTAAAATAGTTGTAGCATAATCCCCTACCATTTTATGAGCTTTAGATGATACTATTTCCCCTATATTAGGAATGGTCATCCTTCACATTCAATTAGGTGTATGTGTTCTACCTAAACTATTTTAAATAAAAGAAAGGGAGTTTCAATACAACATTATATTAAGACATCCTTTGATATGCACTATGTGTTATGTCCCCTCCACCTTACATTAATGTATTAAGTTTGAGAATGAAGGTAAAATTCATAATGTCCTAGTTGATCCTCATCCATTTATAACTTGTAACCTTAGTTTTTGTGTTTATGACATCTTAATTATGTTTCAAAACACTACCACATCATCATCTAATGAGGCATCAACTAAGAAGATAATCCTTACATCAAGGATAAATAAGGAGTCCATTGATTCCACATTCCAATGACTATCAATTGAATAGTATCAGTTATTGACACTCAATTCTCTCCCCACTCCCCAAGAATATGGGTATCCAGAAAAATAACATGCATATTATCAAAATTTAGGGGAAATTATTCCCTTTGGTCCACCTTTCCTCCACACCCATTTGATCTATGAGGGAATCAATTAGCCTTATTCATGCCTTTCCAACCAAACCCATGCTAAATTGTTTACCTCAAACTTTTCATTCCTCAATAAACCCCACTTTATAAAGACATACCTATAATGGTGTGTTTGGAAGGGTTTTAGCATATGATGTTATGAAGAAGGTCCACATGAGATTGATTTGGGATATTTTAGGAAACCCCATGAAAATCATGGCCTTAGTTTTAAGAAAAATCCCAAAACTACCTCAGAGGTTACTTTCTTTCATATCCATAAGGAGGACACACCATCCTCACCATCTAGAACCCCTTATTTTATAGATCACATTGTATCCATTCCCCCAATCATTTCTTTAGTCAATTCTATTACTATAAAACCTCTCATTTATCACCATGATGGAGAGGTCAAAACCATTCCTTTATCTTACCCAAATATGATAGGGAAGGATTTTCCCACCATTCATGTTCTTCAGTACCTGGATGATGAGTCTATCTAAACTCATTTAAGTGAAGATAACTCCCATATACATAAATCCTTTGTGTATAAAACCTCTAATCTATTAAATGAGGCTACCATTGACATTAACATAGGATCTCATGAGACTCGATGAATACTTAAGGTTAACAAATCTTTATATCCTCAGGAACACCAAGATTTCACTATGATTCTAATAGATCATAGTGAAGCATTCACTTGGTCTTATAGTGACATTCCTGGTATTGATCTTTCTATTATTATCCATAGCATTATCAAATTATTTGATACCAAAGCTATAAATTAAAATCTTTAAAAGATGCACCCTTGTATTTCCCTCTTAGTCAAAGAATAATTTCAACATATTTTATTCATTAATTTTATCTATCCTATTAATTACCCTCAATAGGTATCTAATATCATCCCTGTCACAAAGTATACAAGGGGACTATGCCTTTGTACTAAATTTTTATGACCCTAGTCTCACTTTCCCTAAAGATGAATTATCTCTCCCTAATATTAACCAATTAGTGTATTTAACTACTCGATATGAAATGTTATCAATTATGGATGGTTTTTATAGATATAATCAGATCCTTATTGCACTAGAAGATCAACATAAGAATTTATTTATTACTCCTTTGGGGTACCTTCTCCTATCAAGTTATGCCTTTCAACCTAAAGAACGTAGGAACCACCTATCAAAGAGCCACGTCTTATATCTTTTATGATATCATCCATACAATTATGGATGATTATATGGATGATCTCTTTAGTAAGTCAAAATTACAAAAGACCATCTTTTAGTCCTAAAGATAATTTTTACTCATCAAATCTAGTTTTGTGTCCATCTAAAATATAAGAAATGTATTTTTTGAGTATTCATATGTAATATTTTAGGCTTTATTATCTTTATTTGAGGGATAGAATTCAACCCCACTAAAATCAAATCCATTTTAGAAATGCCACCCCTTCTAATCTTAAGAAGCTTCATAGTTTACAAGGAAAATTTTAGTCAATCCATCATTTTATCTCCCATATATATGATCAATGTCAAACATTCCATCACCTCCAAAGGAAGGATATTTGTTTTAATTAAGACTCTGGTTGTTAGGAGGCCTTTGATGATATTAAGATCTACCTCCTTTCACCACTAGTTCTCAGTCCCTCAAAGGAGGGGCTACCCATTTTATTATTTATCTCCACTACAAATTATGTATTTATATCCATGCTTACCTATCATGATGAGCAACATAAATATTAGGTAGTTTATTATATCCGTCACACACTTATTTAATAAAAGACATTTTATTCCCACACAAAGAATTTATGCCTAGCTCTAGTCTTTGTAGCTTCCAAGCTTCACCATTATCTACTCAATCACAAGACTTATGTGGTCATGAACATTTATCCCCTAAATTTTATGCGTTCAAAGCCTTATCAGAATTAGTAAATGCTCAAATGGCTCATGTTTTTGGTATAATTTGATCTAGAATTTATCCATCAAAAATTAGGTAAAGGTTAAATAATTATTGATCATCTTGATGAGGCACATCTTAATGATAACCAACTACTTAACTATGAATTCCTAGACAAATCCATATCCTTCATGTCTCAAATAGATCTGCAATATCAAATGAATCTATTCTTTGATGGATCTCAATGTGAGTGTTGTGGGGGAGCTAGAATTATATTAATCCCTCTTAGGGGGACACATATATCTTTATATTTTAACATTTATATTTACTATACTAATAATATGGTAGATTATGAGGCTTTAATCATAGGTCTCCAAACCATTTTATCCTTGGTTATTAAAACACTTAATATCTATGGTGATTCCTAGGTTTTGGTAAATTAGATTATGTTACCCAAACTGACCTTCCTTCCATCCATAGTGTGGATGAAAATCCATTATATCTCTAGTATGCATAGATATTTTATTACCTCTTAAAGGTGATTATTCCTAGAGATATATCTATAAATGGTAAAGGAGCTTTCCATCATCACATCATTCATTTTTTCATATTGGGGGTGTTATTTATAAGTGTGGTTTTAATTATACCATTCTTCATTATCTCTATAATCATGATGTTACCCTCACTATCAAATAATATCATGATGGGTCATGTGGTTGAAATTTTAGTGGCCACACCATTACAAAGAGAATATTATGATTGGGATATTATTAGACCACTTTAAATAAGGATTATTATGAATGTGTTAAGAAATTATTAAAGCATTAATAGCATACTAATCTATCCCATGTCCCTATTCAAACATTACAAGTAGTGTAAGAATTTTATCCTTTTTCTTAATGGGGACTTGATCTTATAGGTCATGTCAATTCTACATCTTCCTAGGATCGTGGATTTATCGTTACCACCATTACATATTTTACTAAGTGGGTAGAGGCTATCCCCCTTATCTCAATCAAAGTAGAAAAAATTATTGAATTTATATGGCAACATATTATTTATCATTTTGGTGTTCCTCATAATATCAACATAAATAATGGAAAATTCTTTTAAAAACAAAAAGGTTTAAGTTATATGTGATTCTTTTAGAATTAAGATAATCTTCTCCTCACCTTACTATCCTCAACCTAATGGATAGGCTAAGGCATATAGTAATACTCTGATCAAAATCCTAACTAAATTTGTTAATAAAGTGGGAAATAATTAGCATCTTCATGTTCTGTTTGCCTTATGGGCTGATTAAAATAGTATTGAAACCCCTATAGGTGCTACTCCTTTTTTCATTGTCTATGGTACTAAAGTTGTACTTCCTCTCGAGATTCAAATTCCTTCCCTTTACATCTCCATTAAAGATATCATTTTTGAGGATGATTTACACTAGGAATGATTATCCCATCTCATACTCTTGGATGATAATTGATCAATTTCCCTTGACTATCTCTATGTGTATTAGGAAAAAATAAAGCACACCTATAATAAGCATCTAAAAAAATGTGAATTTAATATTGGTGACCTTATCTTAAAATAAAATCAACATATCACTAATACAAAAAAAGGGGGAAATTTGCTTTGAATTGTATTGAACTATATATTATCACCCATAAGTATGGATCTGGGGCATATTGCTTGGCCTCTCTTGATGAAAAATCAAAAGGAGAACCTCTTAATGTACTGTGTTTGCATCTTTTCTACAATTGAAAAATATTTATCACTTTGGTCTACTTTGTTTCATTTCTTTTGGTTTTATTTATGAAAACCATATCCCTATAATTCTTATACCAAATAATGATGTGTAGAGGCATGTGGTTATCTAATAACATTGCCTATTTTTAAAATTGAATATGAATACCTTGGCTCTATTCATAGCATGTTCTAATTGGATAAGCTTCACCTACAATGGGAAGGAGATCCAAATCATTATTCCCTAAAATCCCTCCTTATTAATAATTCATTTTGAGAATACGTGTATTATATTATGTAATAAAACTTTGGGAAAATTTCCTAGAATACCTAAGGTCAATCCATAAAGAAATAATAACATTGGGATCAAGAGCAAAGAAAAGCATCTATAAAATAAAAAATAATAATAGACTGATCCCTTAAAGGAAATATATGAAATATACAAAATCTAATATATATATATATATATATATATATCAAAAAGAGAAGACTACACCCTTGAAAGACAACAAATTTTAAAATCACATCTAAAAATATATACCACTCCCTTTAAGGATGGCTATAATGCATAAAACATTCTAAGAAAGCTTCCTACACTAATTAGCTTTGTGTAATTTATTAGACTTCCAATATATATATATATATATATATATATATATATATATATATATATATATATATATATATATATATCAAAAAGAGAATATTACTCCCTTGAAAGACAACTAATTTGAAAATCATATCTAAAAATATATACCACTCCCTTGAAGGATGGCTATAATGCATAAAACATTCTAAGAAAGCTTCCTACACTGATTAGCTTTGTGTAATTTATTAGACTTCCCATATTGATTAATCTACATGGACTGACACAAAAAGGATTATAGGATTGACATTAGTTTTGGGTATACAAGATGAAAACATCTTATTATTATAAATTCATTTTATGTCAAAACCTTAAAAAAATCCTTAGAATTGTCATTCTCAAATCAATAAGATCTTAAACTTAGTTGAACTAAAGTTGTTAGGATATTTATTATTAATTGGTTAAGGATGCACATGAATTCCTTTCAAATAGTTTTCTTGGGTCATGGTACGAGATAATAAAAATAAATAAAACCCTTTGTAGATTAAATTTGTGTTAATTATATATTTGACACATATATCAATGAATATCCTAATATAGTAAACATAAAGTCTGTAATCTATAAATTGCATCCATAATTTTCATGATCCATGAACATTTTTCATAATCCATAAAATCCATAACCCATAATACTAAATCACAATCATATCCATGATAATATAATCATAATTTATTAGCATTTTTAATATTTCATAATGTTTCAAATCCATAATAACATTGGATAAAATCTATAATCCATAATCAATAATCAAATATACATCCATAATCCATAAACATTTTTACATAAAAATCCATAATACATAATCTAATCAAAATCATAATTATTAAATCCATAATTACATAATCAAAGTCACATCCATATTAATTTAATCATGAAATTTTTTGAAATGCATAAAATATCTAATCCATAATCTAAATCACATCCATAATAACATTATCATTATCTATAAACATTTAAAATCCATAATCCAAATTACATTCATATCAGCCATAATCCATAAACATTTTAAATATAAATCCATAACATGTAACAACCATAATCTATCACATCATCTAACAAACTAAATCTATAATCACATAATCTCAATGCAAGCATCCATGATAAGCATAATCCATAAACATCCATAATATATAAATAAAATCCATAAATATATAAATATAATCTCTCTCTCTCTCTCTCTCTCTCTCCTCTCTCTCTCTCTCCTCTCTCCTCTCTCTCTCTCTCTCTCTCTCTCTCTCTCTCTCTCTCTCTCTCTCTCTCTCTCTCTCTCTCTCTCTCTCTCTCTCTCTCTCTCTCTCTCTCTCTCTCTCTCTCTCTCTCTCTCTCTCTCTCTCTGTGTAAAAAAATTATTTTACTTACAGAGGAACCTTTATGTATGGCCATCTTATGCTTTCCTAATCCACCTTCAAGCTTCCCAGTCATCCTGCTTGACATCACAATTTTTTGTGAGCATTTTCCACAATATTTTATTTGAAGCTTTAGCCTGTCCATTCATCTATGGATGATAGGCAGTGATTTTATGATGAGATATTATAAAATCCTTAGTCAAGGCCTTGATGTTATTGTTAAGGAAGTGTGTTCCACTATCACTGACTAATTTGATCAGGCATCTGAGCCTAGTAATGATAGATTCATATAAATAATTCACTACATCTTTTATACCACAACTAGGTCTGACAGCATCTTCAACCCACTTAGTAAGATAATCTATTATAGAAATGATATATATGGCTTTAATATGCTTGCTTGGTGGGTTGATTCATCTTACAAAATCAATAACCCACTATTCAAATGGCTACTTTTCTAATAGGGTTATAATGTCATCTCACCTTTCTAGAGTGGGTTTCCCATACATTGGTAGACATCGCAATGCTACACAACTCTCTGTGCATCATAGAAAAAAATTGTCCACCATAGTCCACTCTATAGAATATTTCTAGTTATAGCCTCTCCTATGAAATATCTTGCTACAAATCCTTGATGAGCTTCCTCAAAGATTTAAAGGAATTTATATTTGAGGATAACCTTGTGCACGACTTCATCTTTTTTGAAGTGATATAACAGTCCATTAATGACAGTATATGGCAATGCTTTGGTCACAAACTACTTTTTATCCCATTCTCAAAAGTGCATAGGGAATATTACTTGGTTGAAGAATTTGTCAATGGCTTTTAAATTCTTAGGAATAATAGGGACATATAAGAGGTGTGCATCAAGTGAATCCTCTTGTATTTATTTTGGCTCTTCACCATTTGGGATGTAACTGAGGTGGTCAAGCCCCACATTCTCTTTACCTAGTTTTACATTTATACAGAATTTAAATTCCTAAAATAACATCAACTAGTGAGATATTCATTCTCCTAACATTATTTTATTAACCATATACTATAACGCTTGATGGTCCATATAAACTTTGAATGGTGTCACCAAAATATAGTGTCTTAATTTTTAAAGTGTGAACATAATGGCCAACACTTCTTATTTTGTGGTTGTATACTTTTTCTCTGCATTAAACAATTTTTGGCTATCAAAGTGGATCGGATAATCAAGTACACATTTTCTAGGCTACACAAGTATAAAACCAAATGCAATGCCCAACGCATCTACATACACATGAAATGGCTTACTCTAATCTAGGAAAACAAGTATGGGCATAGTGACCAGTCATTATTTTAGCTCAATGAAAGCTACTTGGAATTCCAATTTCTATATAAACATAGCATTCTTATGTAGCAAGACTTCTAGTGGAGATGAAATCACTGCATAGCCTTAGACAATTTTTGGGTAGTAACCTATGTGCCTAAGAAAGAAGTGTACTTTAGTGGAACTAAAAGATGGTGGAATACTCAATATTACTATGATGTTAGTTTGATCCACCAACATTCCATCGCTACAAACAACATGTCCAATTAAAGCACCAAAAGGTGTAAATAATAAACATTTATTCAAATTTAAATAAATAAATAGAGATCAACATCATTATATCATAAAATGCAACTTGTATAAATGCTCTTTAAATAGGGAGAAGACTGCCCAATCATCTAGGTAAAATTCCATGAAATCATGGATGAAATATTTGAATGTTGTAACTATTACACGTAAGAACACCACAAGTGTGTTATTTAAGATAAATGACATGAATTATTATACAAGATAACCCCACTCTATTGTAAATTTTTTTTTGGCTCAATCTTCCTCTATGATTAAAATCTAATTATATTCATTAAACCCATTCGTGAAAGAGTATACTTCATGTCTTGCGACAGATTCCAAAACTTCATCTTAAATGGTATTCAAAAATGATCATTTATGTAGGGATCATTCAAAATGAAATATTCCCCACACACCTAGATTTATCCTATTTTTTTTGTTTGAACTACCATTGGGCTTACCTAGTCAGCTTTTTCTACTAGATAGATTATCCTTGCATCTTGAATTCTATCCAATTTTGCCTTTACCTTTAGCTTCATTTTGAGATTGAGTTTATATGGTTACTTCTTGATTAGACATATGCACTCCTTCAATTAAATTTACATCTCACCAAGAGATGGTTCAACTCCTTAAACCTCTAGGAATTTGGTGGGAAAGACATCTTGGTAATCCCTTACAAGTTGTAGGGCTTTCAAAATTTTAGTCTCCATCTAATAGTCACCAATGCTTATCAATTTTGGAACCTCCTCTATTTTATGTTAGTAACATGATTTTTGAGAAGATGCTAATAAATAATATGTTTTCGTTCATCCATAGATTTTTGGATCTTATTTTGTCCTTCCTATTCAAAGATTTAGATGTTGTGTAGCTTATCTTCTTTAGTTAGTGTTATATTGGTTTCCTTGAGTGGTTTTATAGGCCATTTAGTTTCAAATAAATCATTCAAACCTAAATTAACATCAATATCAAAATATTCCCTGTCTTCTACCTCATCTTCTATTTTGTTACAAAGTTATGTCAGATTTTTTCTCAATTTTAGTAATTTTATACCTTTGAATTACCAAATTAAGACCGAAGGCTACATTTTTATATATAGTTGATTCTCTTGTGGTGGTCAAATTTTGTGTGCACCCATGGCATATAAAGTGCTTGAGTTTCTATAGTGTGTTATATACTAAATAAATTTCATTCTCAAATAAATTTGTTTGTATGAAATCACTCTACACTTGTGCCCAATGCTTGGTTTCTCTCCTATGCTCCTAGTGCATATACCTTGATATGGGTAGTGGATCAAGTGTATAATGGAAAATGTGAACCCAATACTTGGGTGTCACACATTTATGACACAAATCTCGAGGTACATAAATCTTGAGGTACTCACCTTCTTTAAAATGGCCAATTAGTGTGGATGAATTATGGTAGCTAAAATATAGTGACCATGAGTTCACAAGCATCATCCCATTCAAGTTGATTGTCTCAATGAATTTCCCACTAGGTTGCAATAACTCCCTTCAAGGCATAGTTCAATGTACTAGCCTACTAATTGATAGTTAGAATATGTACTTTAAAGTGTAACATAAAATCTCTGATGTCTTCCATTGCATAGTAAATAGGTAGTTGACATTTGTGCATAAAGACCATCCTCATGGGTTAGAATTAATGGTCTATATGGGCCCAATTAAGGAGATAAGTATTTGAATCACTACTAATAGATAAAGTTGCTTCTCAAGGCAAAGTTCCTTCCCTTGTTAGCTATATGTAATCATGCATATGATCATTAGCTTAATATAAGAAATCAACTTCTAAGCAAGTGGGATATTTTGTATAATGGAAGTATAGTCTTCAATAAAAAATTGATTTACAATTAGCTATCTATCTATTGGTTTCAGTCTCCATTATTCTTATGTGTTCAATTTTTGGGTGAGAAGTGACTATAGTTTAGGTTTAGCATGTTGGTATCGGAAGTTATATTTTATTACACGTATAGCATTTAGATTCTCATCAGTATTGACCTTTATCTAAATAGTTTCTGATGAAACATATGGAGAGTCTATTTTAGTAATAATTATGTATGACTTGTGTGCTATTTTGAGATGAATGACCACAATCTTATCACCTTGTTGTGCCTTGAGTTGGTTGTGTACTATATTTATAGTCATCTAACCATCATATGCCTATTTTTTTCCTATCAACATAGGGTAGTGCATTGCTATAGTTTTCATGTCTATGACTTTGATCTCAATGTCCTCCAATCTGCCAATGGGCTTAAATTTCTCATAGTCAGCCAAGATCATGATTACTAGGTTATAGCTAAGTTCTAGTTATCCAATCACTTCCCATGTGGATCTAAGAGTCATATTTACTATGTTGTCAAAATTAAAGACAAAATTTGGGATTTCATATCTAGTAACCTCAATATCAATATATAGGTCAACATCCCATGGTTTCTTCATATTGACATACTACTATATTTTTTTAATCTTTTGTTGGCCATGATATGCACATTCTGAAAGATTATGTAGTAGATTCATGATATTCAACAATATTTCTTCATTTCATAGAGTAATCAAAAGTTTTAGTAGATTCATGAGTGTAGTGACAACTCCATTTTATCATATTATGCACATAATTTGGTTATACATTTATGTGTAGATTATTATAGCATCTCCATCAATAGTTTCCTATTGTTGAATGTTTTTAAAAACTATATTGTTTTATTCATAAGAGTCTTTTCTATAGGTAGATATAGGTATTTGTCATGTATAACTTTGTTGATGCCTTGATCTTGAGGCATATTGAGTGGGGGAAGTCCTTTTCATACATGTTATTTTTATGTTATAACATTCAAAAATGTATTTTATTTAAGTTCTACACTTACCATGTTTATATTTTGGACAACTTTATCCTTCCTCTGCTTCTCTATAATAAGTCAATCTTTTATATCATGTGGATTGGAGACTCTATAGTATGCATAATATGATTTTATTTTTGTATTAATTGGGCAATTTATTTGGACATGATTTTAATCTCTACATAGGTATAATTAGAGAGGAAGCCACTAATAGTTGTTTCCTCTACCACCTTGGTATCCTCCTATATAATAGCCTCAACCTCCTCTATTAGATTGATATCCCCTTCAATATCCTTCTAGTTGCTACACAGATTCTAATGTTGGTAATACTAAATTGTTTTTTAACAACTAGAGGAGTCTAATTAGATTGTTGTGGCTATGTTATGGGTGAACTCCAAGGTGTTTCATACTGGTATTAAGGGGATGGGGGTGTACAACTTGGTGAATAAGGAGTACATCTAGCCAGACTATGAGGCTGGTACTAAAATGAACTCATAATCCATTATGTACCCATTTAGGTTGCATAATTATTATCAACCTCTAGGATTAGGATTATTTGATTCATCGAGGAGATTTGCTGTGTTATAATAGAAAACACATTTTTGGAGATACCCAATTTAAGTTACTATAAATATCTACAATTATTATCATCATGGTTAGTTGATTTGTATAAATCATAATACATATTATAATGATTTTTGATATATTACTATCAAATATGGAATTGTATTGTGGCATGCCCTACTACTCAGCAAAGTTCATAAAATTCCATCTTTACTTTAAGATAATTATTTTAGTGGTGTCCTTTTCTATACTCTATGCACCATAGGTTCAATTTAGGTTTTTATATTTCATGATACTACTCAATTTTTTTCATGAAATCCTACAATGTGTTTTCAAATTTAGAGTTAGCACCAGGAGCTTATCCATAATCTTCAATCTATTCTACATGTAGTGCAATAGTTCTAGCATCAAATTTTGTCTCATATTGAGTTTACACAATGGTAAATAAAATCTTGCCTTGTAGTCCTTCAACAAACCATGCTAATTTGGCTTTATCTACAAAATAAAATTCTAATTTATTCATTACATCAAAAAATATATGATCATAGTCATAGACCAACTATCCATACTTTTGCCTTATTTCTTTTAGGTCCTATTTTATCTAGCTAGTACATTTTTTAATCTTAAATTTTGTGAAAAGCCAATCTTATACATCTTTTAGGCTTGATTGTTGAAGATATATTTTTCATATAAACTCTAACACTCTCCCAACTAGAGATCCTACTAATTCACATTTTTGTAAATTTTCATCGGTGACACCCTTAACCTGCCACTTCTAATTGTAAGTTATCAGGTACTGTTATGGGTTTGTAAAACCATCATAAATGGCTAAATTGAAGAATAATCTTGACTAATTCATCATAGTGACTATTATATAAGGATTATTATATGCATTTTTTATTTGAGGTAACTGCATCCTAAGTTCTCTTGTCTGCATACTACTCTATACACCAGAGGAATTATCATGCACACTCTACTTTTTAGCACTTTATTCTTATTATTTTTTAAATTAAACTAATTTTCTATACTTTAAAGCCTTCCTAATTTATTTTTTTTAATATCCATTCCCCAATGGTTCATGTGCTCCAAAACTAGTTTTTCCCAACTCTTCTCCTCCTGCTTAGTTTGCTAAAAACTTCTACTAGGATATATAAGATTAGGATATGGGGATGCATACACTTTTGGTGAATAATTATTTCTAGTGACTTCTTTATCTACTATGATTGAGAATATGATTACCTTGTACTAATTTATGTTTCTCTTTGTAATTATTCTTCTTCGATCAATACCCTTTCCTATATCTATGCACTACTTATATTTTCTATCTATTTTACTCCTAAACTACTTTCATCTTCCTCTTCACATGTCTCTTCTTATACTCATTATTCATATTATCATTCTATCTACTAGAATATGACATCATTATATTTATTTTAACTCTACTCATAATCTCAATCATCACTTCTACACACTCATTCATCATCTACTCTACTACTATTATTCCATTTGTAGCTACTTGGATATTCATTTGTTTATTTCATTTGTTTTATTATCATAGTTACCTTTCTAAATATAGAGTTTCCTTCTGACCCTTCTTCCCTCACATATCCATCTTGGATTTAGTATCAATATCTACTCACTCATATATCCATAATTCACCATCATGTACACACATCCCCATATGCCCAAAGTGACTACTTCATATTGGCTAGAGTAGGCACCATGGCCTTTTCCACCACTAACATCTTCAATTGGAGAGGTAGTTGATATAAAAAATTTCCACTAATTCCTTGAATGAATTAGTCTTATGTGTATTTGAATGATATATATCCTTTTACTATGAACTTAGTAGTGTATCTATCTATAATGATGGCAGTCCAGTAGTCTATTAGTCTCATCTAATTAGTTTCTAGTTTCACTAACTAGTTTATATTTTCTTTGATCTAGATAATGGTCTCTTTCACTCTAGGATAGAAAAAATAGTAATCCAATATTGTCAGCCAATTAGTCAAAAATTTGGTTAGTTCACACTATAATTTTTTTTATATTTACTATATATATATATATATATGTTCTTGACTGATTTCACTCATGGTGAGACCCATTCTTTTGGATTCTTCCTCTATGAAGTGCCATATTTTTTGGTCTAACCAGGTTTCAATATCTCATTGTCCCACTAACCATATTATCATAGATTCCTCTAGAAGGAGTGTTTCCATGCTCATTTCACCATTGTTAGTAAAATTTCCTAGTTCAATATAAAATGCTAAGGATGATGATAGCTAAGTTTTATTAGTCTACATAGGATAGTGTAAAGAATTCATATTTATCAGAAGCATGACAAAAATGAGTGATTGTGTGATTGAAAGAAACTAAGATTAACCATAGTGTTATATAGATTTATAGATAATTTATATTACTTTAAGATATATTAAACCAAATCATTAAACATGATAACCTATTCATGGAATAACATAAGAAATATGATAGGTAACCATAACCATAAAGTCTATATTGATCTCAGTAAAAATTTATTAACTTCTTCATATAAGAATACATATTTATAGATGATAAATTTCTTAAATATTAATATTATTATTCATAAATTGGTGCCAAAATTAGGAGAATATTCATATTCGATCCTTTCACAAGTGGAGAGGATAGGACAAAACACATATAGCTAACAATCTCATATATAATGCATGAATATTCAAAGAATATCCTATTCGAATTTTCTTATCTAATTTTATTCTCCCAATAGTTTGAATGCATCATAAAGAAGACACTTTAATATGAAATCAATTCCATACATTTTTATTGATGGATTTATATTCAAAATGACATTGGATATATGCTTTTAAGATTGTTTGAAACTATTCAATTTGATAAGCTTCTCAAAAAAATTCATGATAGTCTTTCTGGAGACAATTTTGTAGCTAAGACCACAACTAAAAAAATCAATAGAGCAAGTTAATTTTGGCCAAATTTATTTATAGATACACATGCATGGGTTAGGAAGTGTTCAAAGTGTGCAATGTTGTAGGGAAATAGAAATTAGTTGTTATGCCACTGAAGTCTATTCAGGTTAAACAACCTTGTATAAAATCAACCTTTCATATAATGGAGTTTAGAATTCATTGGCATGATTAATCATACATTTAGTGCTAGACATACATGGGTATTCATAGTTATATTTTACTTCACTAGGTGGGTGTGAGTAGTTCCCTTGAAGGAAGCAAAGGAGAACTCTGTGTTTGAGTTCTATGAGAGTCTAGTTGCCTATTTTAGAGCACCTTCCACTATAATATCAAATAATAATTTATAATTTAGAAATACAAAGTTATGTGAGTGAGATCTTGAACAAGGTATATATGTGACATATTCATTAAATTATTATTTATAGGGTAATGGACTAGCTAAGTTGATTAATAAGAACCTGAGTCAAATTATCACGAAAATAATGGAAGATAATCAAATATCTTGGCATAAAAATTTGAAGAATACCTTATGGGATAATAAGATCACCTATATAAATTCCACTAGTCATTAACCTTATCTCTTAGTCTACAAAATAGAATCAAGGCTACTAACTTCATTAGAGCTTCCAGCTTTGAAGCTTGTACACCAACTAGAACTTCTAGAAAGTGATATAATAGAGGTCAAGATGAATGAACTAAGATAATTAGAGGAAATAAGGGACAATGACATGCATACCATGTGATCTAACCAACACTAATTTAATAATTCATTTGATGAAATAACTTCTTCAAGGACATTTCAGTAAGGTGACAGAGTCCTCAAATGGGATGAAGACCGTGAATAACTAGGAAAACACTCCATGTTTGATAGCTTTTGGAGTGGATCCTATGTCATCACAATTTGTAAAGAAAACCAATGCCTTTGAGCTTACCAAATTTAATGGAGATAACCTTCCCATACATATCATTGGGAGGTATCTCAAGTTTTTCTACTAGTTTTATATCTTACCCCTTGTACATAGGTAGATAGGTTTATTTCTCCACCAAGTGATTTTGCACATTATTCTATTTTTTATTTAAGTTTTTGCTCTATTTCTTTTTTGTTGTTATTTTCCCCACATTAATCCAAAAAAGGGTTTTCAAAAGACAAGCATATCCTTTTTATAAGTAGCATTTCATTTATTTAGTCATCTTGAACAAGCTTGATCAAAGTATAGGTCCTATAACCAGCAAGTTGGTCAAACTAGCTGAGTCACCAAAATTCTTGCCATTTTGGCCCACGTATCAAGCTTTACCTATAGTTGAAAGGAGAAACCTATTAGGTTCCTAATGAAAATGTAAAACCAAATGGACTAAAAATGGGTCCAATAATGCAAATGGAGGAGTCTAAGTAGGTTCTCTTTTGATCATAAATTAGGTTATGATAATGGTTCCAATTCAGAGTTTTAATGATTTCATAGCATAAAGCTCATCAAGATATTTTTGGTACTTTTCATGGTTTTCAATATGGAAACTGTATGCAAAAGTTATAGACCGCTAAAGTTCTGATGTGATAGGGAAAATGTGGCATTGCAAGATGACATGGTGCAATGTGGACACGCCAAGTGGACCAATTAGGTGGTGACATGTGGTAGTCAATGGGTGTCTATAGAAACCCCACCAATGAGGGATAAATTATTTTTAAATATTTGTAATTATTCCTTGGTAATATTTTAATTAACATTTTCCCTAGCCACATGGGAGAAACCAACTTGCCACGTCACATGTTGTGATAAATGCCACACCTCAGAATATATGCTAGTTTGGAGAATGTGAGAAGAGGGCATGAAGTTAGCATATGCTAAGTTAGTATATGAACCAATGAACCAATGCTATGTAAGGCACCTTGAGCCCACCAAAAGGGGCATTGGAATTGGTAAAGAGGCCGCCATTCTTTTTAAAATCTTGAAACCCATTCCCATTTACTAATGTGGGACTAATAAATAGCCCAAGCACCTAAAAAGGAAGGGATAAGACTTGAAATTGTGCCCTGCCATGTAAAAGTGATAAGCCTTGACTGCTTATGCCATGGATTTCCAAGTTTTTTTAAAGGAGAGAACTTGTATTTAAAGGTAAGCTTTTGGCCGACTGTGTATTGAAAAATATAGTGGAGTTCGCTATATTTGGACATTTTGGAGCCCTTAGAAGTTGAACCAAGGCTCAGAGTAAACTACAAACCTATTTAGAATTCTAATATGCTCTAAGCAGTATATTCATTTGCCATTTTGGAGAATTGGTGATGCCTTTTTGTGCTATACAATTTGCTAATTTCAGTTTGGAGAAGCCTCTATGTGTGATTCAGGAAGGTGAAGGACATGCTGAGTCAGCCAAGGTATTTCAAAGGTCTGAAACACTATTTTTGCAAAGAGATATGATATTTTGTTTTTTGTAAGTATTATTTTAGCTTGAAAATTTAGCAACATTAATGGATCAATTTGATAAGAACCTAAGGACATAGGAATTTTGAACCTCGTAAACAATTTCTGTGTTTTGATCTTTCGATTCATTTTTGCATTTTAGTTCGAGTCAATTTGTAGATTATAAATTTAGATTTTAATTAGAATGCAAAAAATTAATCATTTGATCATTTATGAGAAATTGGATAAAATTAGGAATTTGGTAAAATCTGATGGTTTTAATAGATAATGGATGTGAACTTTCATTTCACCTTTATTTCAGTTTTGAAACATGATTTGGATCAAATTGCCATCAATTTTTAAATATGCCAATGTTATTAAGTTGAAAACTTTTTGCTTCTAATTTAGTTTAATTTATTGGAATTAAGAATTTTTAAAAGATCCATTTAAATGTTGTAAAAAGTAGTGAAGTTCCTATTGATGTTTATGGATCAAATTTTGGTATTAGAGTAGTTAGAATGCAGGGTTTGCTTCTAGTTGTGTGTTGACAATTGCTTCCAGAATAGTTGGATTATTGGTTTGTAGATTGATTATATTAAAGTGTGCAGTGTGGAATTAGGTGTTTACAGGAAACCATGGGAAAGTTGTCACAAATTGAGGCCATCAAAGATGAAAATGCAATCTTGAGATGCCAAAAATTTGCACTTGAATTGCAAGTGGAAAAGTTAAAAATAGAGCTCAAATCCAAGGATGAGCTCTTGATTAGATTACAATGTGGTGAGTGTGAAAAGGTAAAGCCTTCAACTTTAGATGTAGAGACTATGACTGAGTGCACTGTAAGTTTTTCACCATAGGAATATTTATCTTCTTCTACCTATTTAGATTCAGATTATAGTAATATTATTGTTGGTGATTTCAAAAGATACACTAAGGACATAGGATCTAAATTGTTGTTTAAAATGGGTTATAATGGAGGAGGACTTGGTAGAGATAGCCAAGGTATAACTAACCCAATTTAGGTTAAGCATAGACCTCTTCATGTAGGTTTGGGTTATACTAGTGTGTAGGTGGATGATGGAGAAGTTTCTTCCATGGCTAAAGGAAGATGAGCTTCAAATAGTGAAGGTTCTAGGCCACTAGTTCAAAAGTGTAAAGGTAAAAGAGGTATTGAGATTCCACCTCATGATTCTTACACTAAATATTCTTATCTAATTGATACTTTTCAGAAGTTTGGATATAATGTATAGAAGATAATGCAATCATTTCCATGCACTTTTTATGGGATGAATAACCATAGTGCTAAGACTTGTTGGAAATGAAAAGCTTTGTTTAAGCAGATTGCATGTTTGAAAAACCATTCTCATGTTATGTTGGGAATTGGCAAAAGGGGACCCTCACCTAAGAAGGATGTTTGCACTTATTGTAAATTGAGTGGGCATAGGATTGATAGATGTTTTAAGCTTCATTCATCTTCACATTCAAGTAATGTTAAAACTAAGATGATTTACAAACCTCTCACTAAGGTTAATGAAGCTAATTCAATTCATAATGTAGTTGATAATACAACCCAGGATGAGGTAGAACCTATAAGTGACAATCCATTTAAGAGGTTAAGTCAACAATTTTTGAAATTACATATGACAAAACCCAACTTGATAAAATATGAAATTGATAATGAATCCACAGAGACAATCAATTTCACTAGGAAGAAAGAATTGGTTAAGTGGATTATCACTACATTTTTTTTGCAAAGCATGGTTAAGAATTAAGCTAAGAAAATGAAAAAGCTTTGATAGATGTAGATTAGATTTGGTGGGAACACTTCTAGACAAGTTTACCATATGATTTTTTTAAATTCTCACTTGTTGATAACTCTAAGTTTTTGATCTCCAAAATATACTGTATGGGTAGTCTAATAATGGATAAGACATTAACTCTTTTGAAATAGTTAGGGATATAGAAGAGTAATGTTGTGAGTTATTTCCTTACAGCACTTTCTCATATTTAATGGCTATTTTTAGAATGCATCTATTTTTGGCACATGGATATACAGATGCATTGTAAGACCCTTTGGGCATGTTTAGATGTTAGGCAACATACACTTTGGTTGTTTGTATTTGCTTAGCATATAAGTCCTATACTAGGGCATTGTATTGCAACATTTCCACAACATTTATTGTATGTTGTCAGCATTATAAACATGTCTTGCAGTTACATTGGGAGTTGTTTCAATTTTTGGCAATTCACTGCTTTACAAGATGTGACATTTGGGTAAGTAGTTTGATATCTTGTAATCACTTTGGCAGTTGCAGATTCACTTAAGCATGCCTTTAGATTAGGATTTTTTATAGTTTGACTGTGAACCATTTTAATTCAATTGTTTATATCTCTTTCTATGATTGGGTTCTATTTTCATGGATGCAGTATACCAGTTTGCAATTTTAGGGGATATTGGACTTTTGGAGACTAAAAGCTCTCCATTAGGGAGGAGTGATCAGAAATTGGGTTCTAATAATGGTTCCAATTCAGAGTTTCAATGATTTCATAGTGTAGAGATTATTGAGAGCTTTCTATTGCTTTTTGTAGTTTCTAAAATGGACACTATATGCAAAATTTATAGGCTGCTAATGTTCTGATGCGATAGGGAAAATGTGGCATCGCAAGATGACATGGCACAATGTGGACACACCAAGTGGACCAATCAAGTGGAAACAAATGGTAGTAAACTGGTTTCCATAGAAACCACACCAATGATGGATAGTTTTCTTAAAACTTTGTAATTATTCCTTGGTAATATTTTAATTACCATTTTTCCCAGCCACATGGGAGAAACTAACTTGTTGTGACAAATGCCACATCTTAGAATATATGCTAGTTTGGAGAATGTGAGAAGAGGACATGAATTTAGCATATATTCTAAGTTAATATATGAACAAATGACCTAATGGTATGTAAGGCACCTTGAGCCCACCAAAAGGGGCGTTGGCATTGGTAAAGAGGCCACCATTCTTTTTAAAATCTTGAAACCCATTCCCATTTACTAATGTGGGACTAATAGATAGCCCAAGCACCCAAAAAGGAAGGGATAAGACTTAAAATTGTGAACCTCCATGTAAAATTGATAAGCCTTGAACACTTATGCCATGTATTTCCAAGTTTTTTGAAAGAAGCAAACTTGTATTTAAGGTAAGCTTCTAGCTGACTGTGTATTGAAAAATATAGACCAGTTTGTTGTATTTGGACATCTTGGAGCCCTTAGAGGCCAAACCAGAGCTCAGAGTAAACTATAAACTTGTTTATAATTTTGATACACTCTATTTTGTTTATTCATTTTCCCATTTTGGAGAATTGGTGATGCCATTTTGGGCTATATAAGATGCTAATTTCAATTTGGAGAAGCCTCTGCATGTGATTCAAGAAGGTGAAGGACGTGTTGAGTCAGCTAAGGTATTTCAAAGGTCTGAAACACTATTTTTGTAGAGAGATATGATCTTTTGTTGTTTTTAAGTATTATTTTATCTTGTAAATTTAGAAACATTATTAGATCGATTCGATAAGAACCTATGGACGAAGGAATTTTGAACCCCGCAAACATTTTTTGTGTTTTGATCTTTGGATTCATTTTTGTATTTTTGTTTCAGTTATTTTTTAGATTATAAATTCAGATTTTAATCAGAATGCAAAAAATTAATCATTTGATCATTTACAATAAATTTGATATAATCAAAAATTTGGTAAAATCTGACGGTTTCAATGGATAATGGATGTGAACTTTCATTTCACCTTTATTTCAGTTTTGAAACTTGATTTGGATTAGATTGCCATCAATTTTTAAATATGCCAATGTTATTAAGTTGAGAATTTTTCACTTCCAATTCAATTTAATTTATTGGAATTGAGATTTTTTAAAAGATCCATTTAAATGTTTTAAAAAGTAGTGAAGTTCTTACTAATGTTTATGGATTAAATTTTGGTATCAGAGTAGTTAGAATGCATGGTTTGCTTCTAGTTGTGTGTTGACAGTTACAACCAAAATAGTTGGATTATTGGTTTGCAGATTGATTATATTACAGTGTGCAATGTGGAATTAGGTGTTTCCAGGAAACCATGGGCAAGTTGTCACAAATTGAGGCCATCAAAGATGAAAATGCAATCTTGAAATGCCAAAAAATTGCATTTGAATTACAAGTGGCAAAGTTAAAATCAAATCTTGAATCCAAGGATGAGCTCTTGATTAGATAGCAATGTGGTGAGTGTGAAAAGGTAAAGCCTTCAACTTTAAATGTAGATACTATGACTGAGTCCACTGTAAGTTTTTCACCATAGGAATCTTCATCTTCTTCTACCATTTTAGATTCAAATTCTAGTAATATTGTTTTTGGTGATTTTTAAAGATACACTAAGCGCATATGATCTAAATTGTTGTTTAAAATGGGCTATAATGGAGGAGGACTTGGTAGAGATTGCCAAGGTATAATAACACAATTTATGTTGAGCATAGACCTCTTCATATAGGTTTGGGTTATACTAGTGTGCAGGTGGATGATGGAGAAGTTTTTTCCATGGCTAAAGGAAGACAAGCTTCCAATAGCGAAGGTTCTAGGCGACTAGTTCAAAAGTGTAAAGGTAAAAGAGGTATTGAGATTCCATCTCCTGATTCTTAGACTAAATCTTCTAATCCAATCGATACTTTTTAGAAGTTTGGATATATTATATAGAAGATAATGCAATAATTTCCATGCACTTTTTATGGGATGAATAACCATAGTGCTAAGACTTGTTGGAAATGAAAATCTTTGTTTAAGCAGATTGCATGTTTGAAAAACCATTCTCATGTTAAGTTGGGAATTGGCAAAAGGGGACCCTCACCTAAGAAGGATGTTTACACTCATTATAAATTGAGTGGACATAGGATTGATAGATGTTTTAAGCTTCATTCATCTTCAGATTCAAGTAATGTTAAAACTAAGATGATTTACAAACTTCTCACTAAGGTTAATGAAGCTAATTCAATCCATAATGTAGTTGACAATACAACCCAATATAAGGTAAAACCTACAAGTTGAAATCCATTTAAGAGGTTAAGTCGATAATTTTGTTAATTACATATGGAAAAACCCAACTTGATAAAGTATGCAATTGATAATGAATCCATAGAGACAATTAATTTCACTAGGAAGAAAGAATTGGTTAAGTGGATTATCACTACATTTTTTTTGCAAAGCATGGCTAAGAATTCACCTAAGGAAATGAACAAGCTTTGATAGATGTAGATTAGAGTTGGTGGGAACACTTCAAGATAGGTTTACCATATGAAGTTTTTCAATTTTCACTTTTTGATAACTCTAAGTTTTTTATCTCCAAAATATACTATATGGGTAGTCTAATAATGGATAAGACATTAACTCTTTTGAAATAGTTAGGGATATAGCAGAGTGATGTTGTGAGTTGTTTCCTTAGAACACTTTCTCATATTTTACTACTATTTTTAGAATGTATCTATTTTTGGTACATGAATGTATAGATGCATTGTAACACACTTTTGGTTGTTTGCATTTGTTTAGCATACAAGTCCTATACTAGGGCATTGTATTGAAACATGTCCACAACATTTATTGTATGTTGTCAGCATTATAAAATTGTCTTGCAGTTACATTGGGAGTTGTTTCAGTGTTTGAAAATTCATCACTTTACAAGATGTGACATTTGGGCAAGCATTTGATATGTTGTAATCACTTTGGCAATTGCAGATTCACTTACTCATGCCTTTGGATTAGGCATTTTTATAGTTTGATTATGAATCATTTTAATGCAATTATTTATATCTCTTGCTATGATTGGGTTCTATTTTCATGGATGTAGTATACCAATTTATAGTTTTAAGGGATATTGGACTTTTGGAGACCAAAAACCCTCCATTGGGGAGGAGTGATAAAAAATTAGATTTTGATAATTGTTCCAATTCAGAGTTTTAGTGATTTAAAAGCATAGATCTCGTCAAAAGATTTTTGGTGCTATTCATGGTTTGAAAAATGGACACCATTTGAAAAAGTTATAGGCCACTAAAGTTCTGATGTGACAGGGAAAATGTGGCATCGCAAGATGACATGGTGCAATGTGGACATGCCAAGTGGACCAATCAAGTGGTGACATGTGGTAGTGAATGGGTGTCCATAAAAACCCCACTAGTGAGGGATAAATTATATTTTAAAACTTTGTAATTATTCCTTAGTAATATTTTAATTACCATTTTCCCTAGCCACATTGGAGAAACCAACTTGCCACATCACATGCCGTGAGAAATGCCACGTCTTAGAATATATGCTAGTTTGGAGAATGTGAGAAGAGGACATGAAGTTAGCTTATATGCTAAGTTAGTATATGAACCAATGAACCAATTCTATTTAAGGTACCTTGTGCCCACCAAAAGGGGTATTGGCATTGGTAAAGAGGCTGCCATTCTTTTTAAAATCTTGAAACCCGTTCCCATTTACTAATGTGGGACTAATAGATAGCCCAAGCACCCAAAAAGGAAGGGATAAAACTTGAAATTGTGACCCTCTGTGTGAAATTGATAAGCCTTGACCACTTATGCCATGGATTTCTAATTTTTCTGAAAGGATCAAACTTGTATTTAAAGGTAAGATTTTGGCTGACTGTGTATTGAAAAATATAGACTAGTTTGTTGTATTTAAGCATTTTGGAGCCCTTAGAGGCCGAACCAGTGCTTGGAGTAAACTACAAACTCGTTTAGAATTCTGATACTCTATAAAGTATATTCATTTTCCCATTTTGGAGAATTGGTGATGCCATTTTGAGCTATAAAAGTTGCCAATTTCAATTTAGAGAAACCTCTGCGTGTGATTTAGGAAGGTGAAGGACGTGCTGAGTCAGCCAAGGTCTTTTGAAGGTCTGAAACACTATTTTTGTAGAGAGATATGATATTTTTTTTGTAAGTATTATTTTAGCTAGCAAATTTAGAAACATTATTGGATTAGTTCGATAAGAACCTAGGGACGTAGGAATTCTGAACCCTATAAACAATTTTTGTGTTTTGATATTTGGATTTATTTTTGCATTTTAGTTTCAGTTAATTTGTAGATTATAAATTCAGATTTTAAGTAGAATGAAAAAAATTAATCATTTGATCATTTACAATAAATTGGATAAAATCAGGAATTTGGTAAAATCTGACGGTTTCAATGGATAATGAATGTGAAATTTCATTTCACCTTTATTTCAGCTTTAAAACTTGATTTGGATCAGATTGTCATCAATTTTTAAATATGCCAAAATTATTAAGTTGAGAATTTTTTGCTTCCAATTCAGCTTAATTTATTGGAATTGTGAATTTTTAAAAGATCCATTTAAATGTTTTAAAAAGTATTGAAGTTCCTATTGATGTTTATGGGTTATCTTTTATTCTAATCACTCAAGAGCATGGACTAGGTTGTAAAATCCTTAAAAAATCATCATATCCTTGAAGGAATGATTAAGAGATAAATTTGTGCAAGTTTAATAACCAAACCATCACCAAGACATCATGTAGGATTAAATGGAAAAACTAACTTGTGCATTTAATATATTTACTCATGAAGCCCCATGAGCCAATAAATCATACACAAATTATAGTTTTACATGCCAAGATCATCTTTTGAAAATTTCATGCCCATGCAATATTTATGACTCAAGTTATAAGCTTCTAAGGTTGGACATGCAACATAAGATATTCATGCTAACATAAAGTTTAAGTTTAATCAAAATAAATACTTTTGAGATTACATTTTATGGTCATGCAATTGTTAATGATGGTCGTGAAAACATCATTTGATGTGAGCATGAACATAAATTTTAAGCTCATGAAATAGCCTTTGGTTTTCAAATTGTGGGTCCCAACATATCTAATGGTCCATGTTGCATCATACATCTTGAACCAATGGTGTGATATGAGTCAAACAATCAAGGAGCTTGAGAGATTAACACATGGCATATGTGTTAAAGCTGATAGACTGATAGTGGATCTTGAAATGTGAGATTACCAAATGGCACTAGCATAGAGAGAGGTTGATATTTCAAAGGCATATCAACAACTCATATTCATTCATACCAAGTAGGATCAACGATACAAGATGGTTCAATGAATCAATGATCTAAGTTGGTATCGATAACTAATAAAATAAAGGTTGAGAGGCCAAGGATAGTTTTGGATGGAATCAAGCATAGGTATTGTAAGATCGTCCTAACACCATTAAATCTCAATCAAACACCATTAAAAATACATAATCCATGAAATAAAGTATAAATAATATAAAGGGATCGCTAATGGGGCTAAATATGAACCTCTAGATCAAGGGTTTGTGTCATAGAGGGATCTTTCTAGGACTATGTTTTATATTATTAGAAGGAGGATCTAATTTTTCAAAGGGTAACATGAAGTCATACATGTAGCCCCCCAATAGTTTCATCTCTAAATCCAACTGCATGAAAAGGACCCCTTCTCTTCACTGGACATGTCACAACAAACTAGTTAGGAGAAATTAACAATAAGAAAAGATTATAATAGACTAGCCTGGTTATTATAATTATGTGGATGGTAAAACAAAGCTTAGAAAAACTTGAATCCATTACAATAAGAAGGAACATTAGTGTAACTATGCAACCACTTAAAGTAGCCCAAATTAGTCAAAAGGGTTTTGAATGAGCATAATTTTTAGAGGTAGTTGTAAAAATATTTCAAATGGATTTGGGATCATTTGAGTCCCTTTCGAGCACCAAAACTCTCTCTCTCTCTCTCTTTCTTCCTTTCTTCTATAAATATATCCTTTAAGTTATTGATGAGGATCCCTCAGGATGGTACAACTAGACTCTACTAGAATTATATTTGATACCTCTTGGAGTAATTAATAGAGTATTTTGTAGTCATTTTCTAATTTTTCTTTAGTGTTTATGTTTGATTAATATGTAAATGTGATTGTTATCTTCCTTTTGCATGTCCAATATTAGCCTAAGTACTAGTAACTTTCTTTTTAGGTCATATAATATTTCTTAGCATTGATCTCTCAAGGATATAGTGGAAAACTAAATTTAAGTCTCTTCAACCAAACCTTATTTTCATTGCTCCCTAGTCTGAGTGCATCAAACTAACCTCTATATGAAATATTATTCCATAAAAACTATAATAAGTATTGAATTATCTTCTTTTATAGTTCATTAGTGTGTTAAAGATTCTAAGCTTAAGAGTGGATTTGAGAAATTCATGGTGCATCACCACATATTAGAATAGGTTTTACATTACGAAAATTTCTTGACTCTTTTCATCCCAACTAGTTTTAGGTTTCAGAAATAAAGGCCAAAATTGTGAAATTTGAGCTAGCCTCATAAAACCATAGATGTCTAGTATAAATATAGGCATCCCAAAACCTTTATATCATTCCCATGTTAGTCTAGGTATGGATCAAAATTGAACAAATCTGACCTCTATTGGGTTCTATCTAGATAACTAACACATTCCTCATAAGATCATTACAGATAAATGAAAATCTTTTAAAAATAAAAAGTTTCAAGATATCTATGACTCTTTCAACATTAAGTTAAGCTTCTCCTCACCTTACTATCCTCAAGGTAATGGATAGGTTGATGCATCTAATAAAACACTTAACAAAACCATAGAGAAAGTCATTAATGAATCTAGAAAGAATTGGTATATTCATTTTCCCTTAACTTTATGGTATTATCTAACAAGAATTCAAACCCCTATGGGTGATACCCATTTATCCCTAGTTTAGGGTGTAAAATTTGTACTTCCTCTTGAGTTTTATATTCCTGACCTTCATATCTCTTTTAAATATATAATTTCTAAGTATAACTTCTCTCAAGAATGATTATCCCAACTAGAGATCTTGGATGAGCATTGATTGAATGCACTTGATCATCTCCATGTATATCAAGAACAAATAAAACACACCTATAATAAACATTTAAAAGAACATGAATTTAATTTTGGTGACCTTGTCTTGAAACAAAATCAACATGCCACTAATATGGAAAAGAGAAAACAAGGAAAATTTGCTCTAAATTGGCTTGGATCATATATTATCACCCATAAATCTATATCTGGGGCATATCATTTGTCCTCTCTTCATTAAAAAATAAAATGAGAATCTCTTAATACATGGCATTTTCATCCTTTCCATTATTAATAAGTCTTAATCACCTTGGTTAACCTAGTTTCTTTTCTTTTGGTTTTATTAGTTGAAACCATGTCCCTTTCATTATTATACTAAATAATGATATATAGAGTCATGTATTTATCTGGAATCATTTGTCTATTCTAATCTTGAATATGGATACCCTAACTCTATTCATAACATGCTTTAATTAGACAAGCTATGCCTATAATGGGAAGTAGTCCCAAATCATTATTTCCTTGAACCCCTCCCTATCACCTTAATAGTTCATTTTGGGAATAAGAATATCATATTATACAACAAAGCTTTGGAAACTGTTCTAGGTTACTTGAAGCCAATCCATAAGAAATTGATAACACTAAGATAAAAATAACCAAGCAAGAAAAGCATCTCTAAAATTGGCAAAGATAATAGATTAATCCCTTGACGAATCATTGTAAAATATATAAAATAGCAAAAGTGTAGACTACTCCCATGAAGGATAGTTTTTTTTAAAAACATCTTTCAAAATATAAGACCACTCCCTTGAAGTATGGATATCATGCATGAAATATCCCAAGAAATATTCCCATAATGATCAGCTTTCTCAATTCTAGTAGACTTCCTGCATTGATCAGTCTACATGGATGCACACAAAAAATATTTAAGTAACGTATAAAAATCATATTCATATTAAGTCTCTATTCATAACATTTTTTAAGGATCATATTTTCATTTTCTTAAAAAAATCCACTTTTTACCAAAATCCTAAAGAAAATAAAATACCTAGAAAATTCCATCTTAAACCAATAGATCTTGAACTTCATTGACCTAAGATTGTTAAGATATTGATTAACAATAAGTTAAGGGCACACATGAAATTATTACAAGACATTTTTCTTTGGTTTTGATACAATCCAATGATGAGTAATAAAATCTCTATCTTTTTAATCTCAATAAATCAAAATTATGCTAATTAATTATCTAAAGTAGGATCACCACATATATCTTGAGCACAATGTAAGAGTATCATAATTAAATCCATGGCATCATTTAAACATAAATCCATAATCTTATCTAAACCCATACCCATAATCACATCACATAAATCCATAATCAATAATCATCTAATCTAATCTACGATAACTTAACATAAATCCATAATCCAATCTAATCCATCACATTGCATAAATCCATCAAATCCCAAGTTAAATCTATAATCACATAATCTAGATCCATAAACATGTAAACAAATAACATTTAAATCCATAATAAATCTATCACATCATCTAAATAGCTAAATACATAATCACATAATTTATATACAAAGCATCCTAAACTAACTCCATGATCCTTAACATTTCAAGCCATAATATATAAAATCAATAAATCATAAAATATAACACCATAATTCATAATAAAAATCATGTAACTATATATATAAATTCTCAAATGTACATCATCCAAGTCTAGATATATGAAGTATGTGGCTCTCTAGCTGGTATAATAAATACAAAATGGGTTACTTGGTAAATTAGAGATGGCTCAGATGGATTCTCCCTATGCCTCCACCCTTGCCCCCACTCTCATCCCCTCCCCTATCTCCTCATCTATCTCCCCTCTGATATCTCCCTTGTGACACACTCCCTGTGCTTATCGAACATGTATGTGTCTATTTAGAGGACCAGCCATGTGTGACCACATGTGTGGCATACCAAGGAATCTCTAGATGTAAATCTATTACAATCTACTCATAATAATGCATCTTGATCACCATCTCCTGATACATATCCACACTCATAATACCTACATATCCTATACTCATCCTGACTACCCCTAAAAATATCTAACCCATGGCTCCTCCATCATCTCACCATAAGTTATCCCTCTCTACATAGTATCTATCCCAAGCCTCAATTGATAGATCATGACTCGACTAAAGGGTGTCATACTCTATCTATAAAGCATCTAATATGGTCTGTAGATCATCTTGCTCCATCTACATGGGAGTGAGTACCCCTTATGTTGTGGTCACCTATCTTTATAAAGAAATACACTAAGCTCTCATTGTATCCCTCTTAGTAATGATACATATCACATCTATCTACTTCTCATATCCTCCCTCCTCTCCCATATCCTCCTCATCCCCTCCTCCTTCCTCCTCTACATCATAAATATACTCATTTTCTCCCTCCTATAGATGTCACACCATAATCTCTTATTTTACATTTAGATGCCTTGAACACCACACTAAATTTAATGGTTACACCCCACATCATCTATCTCTACATCTATTTCCTCCTCCTTAGATCCTATCAGAATATTCATGACATCTAGCTCTAGCATTCTAGTCTTTATATCATCCCATCTATCCACCCAAAGGACCCATGGTAAACCCTAAATGAACCCAAAATATATCTTAACCCTCCCAAATGGATAAAAATTACATACTTCATCCTCCTCTCTATCAACCACCTCTCCCTCTAAATTTATACTAGCTCTAAATCTATCATAGGCCATGTAAGAAATATAACATAAGGCCTCCAAATGATGTCACTATCCTATAGCTCCTTGAGGACTCACTAATAGTATGCTAGGTCCCATGCCACACCATTTTTATAAGCCCATACTAAATCTTCCTTATATCAAAAGAAGGCCACACTATAAGTAGTATCATACCATCATATCCACAAGGTGCCAATCAGTCATATCACTTTGATGTGCTCATATGTCTACCACTAAAAAATGAAGGTCATATCTAAACCATATCTCTTTTGGGTCCTCCACCCCCATAACTCCCTATATACCTACGCTAATAAATTCAAGGCCCACGAAAATAGTTTTTGCTTCTCCCACATATCTGTAATGATACCTATGAGGATCTATAGGAACCTACCTCTACCTGAGTTAGGGAGGGCATATCATAAAATTACTAGCGTCATCATCATTAGGACTCATCTCTCATATATATCTATATCATATAATGGCTCAAAAATAAATCCTCCTACTATGAAAGTGATATTTATGGATCTCCACCATATAACCATGCCAATAGTATTGCGTGACCCTACTCATTCATAGGTACAATAGTGGTCCCCAATACTAGAATCTATAGTATCCTATATATGTCCTCCAATATAATAATTATCTATCCTATAGGTTAAAAAAAAGTCCTAGTAGTTACATCCCATTACATTAGTAATGCTAAAATTAGGCTCATGTCTTTGTGAATGCAGTGATATAAGTGTATTATTCTTAATCCAATGGCCTATATATGGGTCCAATCATCATCACTTAGTTGATCATGTAATTATTCTAATAAATGTAATACTCAATCCTATATCCTCAATAATGTCCATGCCTATTATCATAATCCTATATAAGCCTTAAATTTTTGAACAATTTTCCTTAGTTAAACCTAGAATATCTAACTTAGTTGTTCATCATTTTTAACAAATTGACACTAATTCATTTCTAATTGGCATTCTTTCCAACAAATTGCTGATGTTCCCATTGAATTGATTATGATTCACTAAAATTGATGCCAATCATAGGTAACCATACCACCCTAAATACCTTATGCATTAACTTAACCAAAAACACAAAAAGACAAAAAAATCAAGGCATACCTCATCTTGAAACTATCATCATCACCTCTGAGCATTATTGTTTACCTCTATCACACCATATGTCAAATTCATTGTCAAAATTTAGCTCTTCACTCACCATGCATTGATATTAAATGGGATATTTTTCATGTTAGATTTTTCTTATATACTCAACTTTAGATAGGAATACATTTATTTTAGATCAACATTAATTTATGTAGATCATCATTAATTTTCTTAATCAGTGTCAATATTACTAGCTTTTTATCTTTTGTACTACTTATAATTTTTTGTGCATCCAGTCCTACTATGAAACCTAATCTTATTACCTTGCCACACATATCCCATTTTTTATCCTAATACATTTTAGGCTTATGGACATAGATCCCTTATTGGTCCCATAACTTGCATGAGGCATGCACTTTTTTGGGCATCTCCCCTCTATGGGTCTTGAGAGTGCATTTCATCTTGAAAATTACTATTTATAGGTAGTGCACAAACCATTTATCACATTGGATGCTTTGGTTATCCAAACCTTATAATTTTTTCTCTTGATTGGCCTTTTGTTATTCCCAATTATTCAAAATTATGGTAATTTATTACGTGATTTATCTTGGGGCATCTCTACCTATACTATCTCACACCCTATTAGTGCAAAAAATATACTTCATATTATGTGTTCATACTCTTGGTTCCCATTTATTATTTATTCATCCTATCTATTAATATATATTTCAAACCTATCACCCACTCATCATCCTCTATTGGCTCCTAATTTGAGGGGGGATACCTCCTCACATCAACCTGGGGCATTGGACCTCTCTCAATTTTTGTATCGTGGCACATTATTACATGTCACTCCACAGAAGGGGAAAATGTAAAAACTACAATTTTGTATTTACTGTATGAAATATTTGGTTTTGTATGCCTTTATTATTTTTATTTCATCATAAATAATGTTATCCTTAATTTTAAATTATTTACCATTAAATACTCAGTAACTTTTTTTTATAAATTACCATTTTACCTTTCTAACCACCTAAATATAATTTATAACCTATAAATCCTACCCCTCAAACAACCTACCCTCGTATAATTCCATTACTAATAAAACCACATTTATAATCCTATATTATTCTATAGTTTTAATAAACCAAAGTGGATGAAAGAAAACATTTTATAAAAAGGGTGAATCGGTGATGATTCTCTTGTAATCAGCATTGATTTTCTTGATTAGCATCAATCTATCTATATATACACAATAAACCCTTTGGTCTATCCCTTATGAAATTTGAATCTATAAATAATATTTATATTTCTTTAGGATAATTAAAATTTTAACACTAGCTCCACATTGATGAATTTTGGATCTAACCATTCTAGAACAATCATTGCAAACCAAGAAGATTACTTATACTTATAAAAAGAATACATTCAGCCTAAATCCAATTCAAGGTAAGTGACCTATATTAAATATTTAATTTCTTATGTCATTATATATTTTCCTATTAATTTCACTATCATAACACATTAGATATCCCCAATTTCCTTTTTGTATTATCCTCTATCATCATCCTCTTGCTTTTTGTTTATAACTTTCTGTAGCTTTAACAAAATCAATGTCAATTCATCTGAATCAAAACCAATTCTGAAAGATCAACATCAATCCCTACATTCTATTTTAAAATCAAATCCATTTAATCATAATAATCTATCTTGGATCAATCTAATTTGATTTTCTACCTTTCTAAACATGGAATTTACCTGTAGATGACTCTTCCCAGAAGTTCACATGACGTAATTAATACCACTAGTCTACCCATCATCTCTCAAATTTTATTCATCAATCAGAATGAGATAGATTTCAATTTAGAACTTTTCTCCATTGTTTATTATACTTCAGCTGAATCCACTTCTATCCAATTAGAGCTATATAAGAAGATGTGAATTCTACTACCGTTATTTGATGAATATTTTTCTTATATTGATAGTTTAAATGAAGATTAGTTTTTAATCAATTTGTTATCTCATCCCTATTACATATTTATATTTTTTAATTTAATTATTTATTATCCATTTAATTTTTAAAATAGTGATATGATCCACTTGAGTAAGTTCATAACTTCCTAGAACTAGTTCCTAACCACGGAGCTCACTTATCTATATATTGATCAAATTTATCCATGTTGTCTCATTATGTGTAGGTTAGTCTTCCAAGCCAAAAAAATTTTACTAAATTTGATCGATTGAAATGGTGTGTGACCATCTTATTTTATCTATCTATTCCTAATAAACCATTCATTTATTTAATTTTTAGTAGATAATTAAATTAAAAGGAAAAATGAAAAACTACTATTACACTAGCCTGTGAGATTAAAGAAGAAGGTGACCTTGATGTCATGAAAGATTATCAAACTATGGTGATGGGTAAATGAGATTATAAGAATCTATAATATATGGAATAAATTTATTTAGTGTTCCATGAACATGTTTAAGAAGGTATGGTTTCCAAGTCCCTATCAAACTATGTTATGCCTACTCCTACATCAACCCCTATAAAGCAAGAGAGTCTATGTAAAGTGAAGATATGTGGGGATAAATAAATTTAATTGTCTTAAATAATAAGGTTAGGTTAATCTCTTCTTTGTTTATATCATTATTAGTTTAATATTGAGGAAGATAGTTTTACTAAAAAAGGATAAGGTATTCATCCAACCATGCCATCCTAAGAGGCTATCTCATGTAAAGATGACTTATTTAAAGTATTAAAATAAGGATATTAGCCCTCCTCCCATTTTAATATGTCTGTTTACTCATAGAGAATGTAACTTCCCATTTTTAGATTAAATATTTCATGAAATGAGATGCATCTCTCTTGGATGTTAGCCTTGCAAGCATGCCATAATAGCCACCTCAAACTATTCATTAGGAACAAACCATGATTGAGATAGAAATGAGATTATTCATGTGAAATAGGAAATTTTTGGATGAATATGAGTGATTAATAAATTCATATCACCAACTTATGCACCTAAGAATGGAGAAAAAGGTCCAATTTCCATTATAAGAGGATATGAGCATGACAACATCCCTAAATTCAAGTGGAAATTATCATTCAATGAGCAATGTTTGATTTGACTTTAGTCAACACATGATAGTCTTAACTCATGGTGACATGGTGATCAAAGGAACTTCCCATTTGATCCTAGAGAAAAAAGAGGCTATTTTTAGGTTAGTTTTTTTTATATTAGGTTGTCTTTGTCTAGTTTCCAATAAGTGTGTCAACATAAGTGTGGTGTGATAATTACCTTAGTTACTTTTTGTCATGTGTTGTTACTTTATTTAAGTGTCTAGGTGTTACTTTATTTTGGTAACTTTGTGTGTGATAGGTTTTTGTAGTCCCTAAATAGGTTGTTTAAGGTACTGATCTACTTATTAGTCCAAGTGAGGAGATCATATTAGTTTTGCTCATGACTATCATGAAAAGATAATCGGTTCCCTTGACCAACAGGTTGGTCATCACCTATGAGTTGTCAAAGATGTTGAAAGTTTGGTCTCATAGACCAAACATCAACCCTTACAATCAAAAAATTTCTCATTATCCCCTTTAAGCATATACATAGTGATCTTCATGCATTGTGATGTCTTATTTGTTCTTTTTTGTAAGCCTTTTAACATGGTTTAAGGTATCATTGGTGTACTAGATATTTCTTGAGGGATCCTCATGTGACATCATATTGTGAGTAATTAGGTGATTTTTTAGGTATCCATAAGTTTTTTTGGGTGATTAGAAGGATATCAATTTTTTTTTAAGCCTAGAGAATGGTCTTTTTATTGTTTGATAAAATTAAGGTTTTTAGCAAGATTTAAGGGTTTTGGAGGGATTAAGGTTTATGGTTCTCATAGTATTTATGCCTATTTTAGCCATTTATTATGAGAAACCTTGATAATAATATGGAGAGGGTTTCTAAACCTTGTTTGGGTCTTAATGTGAAGTCTAATAATGTGTCTAAGGCTACCGTCTATGGTATACTCATTTAAGCCTGTTTAAGCCTTTTTGTCCCTCTAAGTCATCAAAAGTACCTTTTAATCATGTCATTAGACAAACCTTGAAATTATAAATTCCTTTACAGAAGTTATTGTGATGCAGGAGCATCTGCATTCAAATTTGATTTATTATATTTTCCCTCCCATATGCTTTTAATGAGGGGTAATTGTAAAAAAATAAATAAAAGTAAAAAGGTAAATTATTGTCGGCTATTGAGAAAATCAAGGAATTGTTGAAATTCTTTCAACCTGGGCATGTTGTTGTTATTGAAAAACTGTTTGTTGTTTTGCCTGAGGCCAAGTTTGGCATGGAGGCTTAGAAAAGATTCTTGAAAAAAACAAATAAAAAGATAAGATATGCAAGTTGGCATGGGAGGTACGTAGAAGAAGGAGGCAGAAAGAAGAGAGAGGAAAGACCTCTCTTTCAGAGAGAAGTTTTTGTAAGGACAGGGGGACGTAGAGTAGAAGAAAATATGTTTTAGTGAAGAGGAGGAGGAGAAGAGCAGGAGCATAGAAAAGAAACTGGCAGCCCAAAATAGTTAGAAAGCATGTAATTGCTGGTGAAATTATGCAGGTGTGTATTTATTTTGATATAGTCATGAATGTAAATTCATTTTTTGCTAAGATCAAATATAGAAAAAGACATGGTTGAAAATTGCCAGTTTGGGCACTCAATGAATTTAGCCACATAAGCACCTATTTCATCATTGTAAATTGTAATTGCTGGGTCATCTCAATCCCCATGCCGGTTCGTGTATGCTTGTTGAGGCGTTTTAGAAGTATTGACTGTAATTTTGGTTTATTGTAATTGCTGGGCCATAGTTTTTACCAATTACTTTGTTTGAACTTCTGGGCCGCCAATAAATTAGTCACCACCTGGCCATCTCAATGTATGTTGAATGTGCATTTTAAATGTGTTAAACATTACCATTATTTAAAAATCTGTCAGGCCAGGTCAGAGATAATTAAATATATAACTAAGCCACTTGAAGATTCATCTCAGTATGTGTTAATTTAAGCGAGCCTGTGGAAAGGCCGAAGTTGCTTATGCAGTGCTGCAGCACGTCACCCAAACTTGTGTAAAATTGAATTAGATCTATATTTGAATTTGCATTCTGCCAAAAGAATGGAAGGGGGTGAATTATGGAGGCTCCGAGGGTGTGGTGATGGTATTTGACTTAGATTGTCGATTTGATGTATTGTGCCTTGCTCATTGTTTACAATATCAAATTCATGGAGCTTATGACGTGCAGGACTGGGACCACAACATAACATGTATTCAAAAATAGACATTAGATCAAATGAGAAGCAAGGTAGTCAAGCTTCTTCACTGTCACTAATATATCAGGAGGATGAATTGTTTGTGTCTTGTATGGAGCGGTTTCTGTACATCTGGTGTTATAACAGTTTTGAGTTTTTAGCTGCTCTTAAGACAATTCGTCCACAACTACAAAAAGCAATTGAAAAGCACAATAATGGATTACATCTTCTTATGATTTGACAAGATGCAGGATTTACCAGAAAAGAACATACAAAATTTTAACTCTAACATATCCTATTCTGATCTCTGTAAGTAAGTTAGTTTTTAACAGACGGGTTAGTCAGGAATGTCTAAGTTCTATGGGAATTATTGAAATGTTTGATCTGTGATCTCCATGTTGGTATTAGGCCAGGACCTCCGGTGATACGTAGGTCCTGTTGTGATTCTATTTTTGAATGAAGGTTTCCTTGTGTTAAGAACCTGTGTACAAGTCTATTGGCCTAGAAAACACATTTTGTTTGATGGAAGGACAAGTATTGAATCTATAAATGCTAGGCGCAAGTCTTCACAAAGTGACTCTTCATTGGAAAGAATGGGATTTGATTTTATTATAATAAGTCTATCAATGGGTGATATAGATGGATACCAGTGAAAGGATATCCTTGGTAGATGGGAACTAATTCTAACAGTAGAGTATATTGGCAGAGCGTACAGAGAATTTGGATAAAGCCACGCCATTGTATGACAGTGAAAAGAATAGTAGATGTACAGTCCATCATTTAGTATCAGAGCCTAAAGCTCTTGGGGATTTAGGAATTGATCATAAGTTGTTACAGAATTTGGAATGGTTGCATTTGTCAATGATGTTGCAGTTGTGAAGGATTTGGCAAAGAGATCAACAGGAGACAACACTAGAAGACTCTGCTAAAGAAAAGGTATGAGCAACTTTGATTTTGATTTGAGTTATTGTGTTAAGAAGCAATCAAGTGAAGAAGTTGTAGGTGAGGAGAAAGATAGCCAAGCCATTGAGGCTTAAGAAGAGAAGAATCCAAGGAAGGCTTAGTGAAGATCCAAGAAGAAGCTTGGATTAGTTTTCCAAAAGACTAAGGTGAAATAGACTTAGGTGAAGTAAAGGATGGAGTTTGAAGCTTGGAGAGCTCAAAAGTAAGAGAGCATAGTGGATGATCAAGAAGAAGATCTAAAGCAAGGTAAGCTTGGATTTGTGATTTTTATTTGTTGAAGTATTGTATAAAGAGTTACTGCAGGAGGATCAAAAGACTAGGATGCAAAAGGCCTAGGTGAGATCACGTGGATTGTCAAAAGACCAGTCAAGGAGAAAGGCTTGGGTGAGATAAGGGATCAAGAGACCAAGGTGGAAAAGACTTGGGTGAAGATCTCAGAGATGGAAGCATTGTTGAAAGCACTACAGAGTAGAAAGGTAAATGAGGGTAGCAAGAGGAAAGCAAGCATCAAAGGTATGGACAGTTTTATAATTGATAAAGAAATTGCTAATTTGAAGAGAGAGTTAGCTTAGATTAAAGATGAATATGAGTCTTGGATGCAGATGGATAAGCAAGCATGGGTATGGCCAATAAAGAAGAGGATAAAGTGGCCAATAGATCTCCTAGTGAAGAGGAGAAGAAGGCAAATGAAGATTGCCATGAAGAGGGAAGCCCAAAGAGGCAAGAAGATAAGGAGGTTGCCAAGTGAGCAGCAAGATGAAGAAGTTGAGAAGAAAGTTCTCATTGAGGAGAACAGGAGAGAAGAAAGAAAAGAAGAAGTGCCAGGAGGAGCACTTGAGAAGATGAGAGTGTGGATGAAGAGAGTATTCATGGAGACATTATGGTCTCTTGTTTTTGTATTTAATGATGTTTTTGAGTGGGTAAATGCAGGTATGAGCAGCCTATTGAAGGTCAAGAGAAGGACCTTGGAGAGTGAAGAGATTGGTGCAGGAGAAGACACCAAGTGCACAAGTGAATGTGAAAGAATGAGAAGAGAGTTTGCTGCTGTTGATAAGGTGCATTGGTTAATGCATGAGATAGGAGAAGTAGAGGATGAAGTTGAATTCCAAGATGCCGTTGAAATCTAGGAAGAAGAAAGAGAACAGCCAATCATAAAAGAAGAAGAAAGGATAGATAATCAAGAAGCCATGCAAATGAAGTAGCCCATTAAGGAGGTAAAGTTGAGTTCAATAATTGATTCTTCTTATAAGCTTGAAACTGTTGATATGCATGTTAGAGAAGCAATTAAAAAAATGAAGTTTCCAATTAACCATGGATATGTGATGCCTAAATGGTGGAATAAGCAAACTCCCAAGCAAAAGGAGGTGTTGGTACAAAGGCATGAATGCAGGATGCCTACATGGCTTGAGAAGAGAAATGATAAGAAGAAGAAATGAGTATGGGTGCCTAAGAAGGCTAAGAGTGAAGAAGATGTGAGTGTTAAGACAACAACACCAAGAACTCAATGGAGGAAGGTGAAAGATGACACAAGCACATGGAAAGGTAAGGCAATTGTTTGCAATGAAAGGGATAATGATTTGTTTGAATCATTTAATGATATTTTCATGGAAAATGAGGAATGGAAATTCACTATAAGGACTAATATGCAGCAAGGAGAGACTTCCAAAGGGATGGATGATGAGAAAAGGAGAAAGTATGCAGCAGAACAAATAAGATGGCTTCAAGCAGAGATTGAAGAAAGCAAGAAGACAGAAGGTATGGATACTACAATTGTTTTTGATGAATATACTGATGTTGATGAAGAAGTTGATTTGTATGAAGAAACTATAAAGTGGATGAATGTACTTATAGAGGATGAAAGACAATCTGGTCCTAAGTTTGATATAGGACATGAAGATTTGGATGAGCTTGTGTTGTGTGAAGAGTTGAAGAGGATAAAAGAGTTGTTGAATCCTCCAAGAGAGTTGTGTAAAGGTACAAGACATGGTGAAGACAGCATTGGAAAGAGTGAGACAAGACAAGGACAAAGCAAAGAGGTCAAAACAATTTTGATCAAGAAATAGAAATGTGAAGGCAGCCAAGAGGCTTCATGGCCTCAATGTTTTTCTACTAAGATGGCCTTTGATGTTTTGAATGCAGGTATGGAAGATGAAAACTTTGGAGACACATATGAAAATGAAACATGGAAGTGGGAGATTGTAGCTAAGAAAGAAATGAGAAGAAGAACATACCAAAAGAGGAAGAACAGCAAGATGAAAGGCAAAGACTAGCAAAGACAAGCATTATCATTGACAAGAAGACCTTGGGATCCAGGCACACAGTAAAGGCTAAAGCATGGAGCAGCATTTCATTTGAACTAAGGTTCAAATCTTTTCTAGAGGGAGAGTATGATGTAGGAGCATCTACATTCAAATTTGATTTATTATATTTTCCCTCCCATATGCTTTTAATGAGGGGTAATTGTAAAAAAATAAATAAAAGTAAAAAGGTAAATTATTGTGGGCTGTTGAGAAAATTAAGGAATTGTTGAAATTCTTTCAACCTGGGCATGTTGTTGTTATTGAAAAACTATTTGTTGTTTTGCCTGAGGCCAAGTTTGGCATGGAGGCTTAGAAAAGATTTTTGAAAAAAAAAGAAGATAAGATATGCAAGTTGGCATGGGAGGTACGTAGAAGAAGGAGGCAGAAAGAAGAGAGAGGAAAGACCTCTCTTTCAGAGAGAAGTTGTTGTAAGGACAGGGGATGCAGTGCAGAAGAGAATATGTTTTAGTGAAGAGGAGGAGGAGAAGAGCAGGAGCATAGAAAAGAAACTGGCAGCCCAAAACAGTCAGAAAGCATGTAATTGCTGGTGAAATTATGCAGGTGTGTATTTATTTTGATATAGTCATGAATGTAAATTCATTTTCTGCTGAGACCACATATAGAAAAAGACATGGTTGAAAATTGCCAGTTTGGGCGCTCAATGAATTTAGCCACATAAGTGCCTATTTCATCATTGTAAATTGTAATTGCTGGGTTGTCTCAATCCCCATGCCAGTTCATGTATGCCTGTTGAGGTGTTTTAGAAGTATTGACTATGATTCTGGTTTATTGTAATTGTTGGGCCGTAGTTTTTACCAATTACTTTGTTTGAACTTATGGGCCGCCAATAAATTAGTCACCACCTGGCCATCTTAATGTATGCTGAATGTGCATTTTAAATGTGTTAAACATTACCATTATTTAAAAAGCCATCGGGCCAAGTCAGAGATAATTAAATATATAACTAAGTCGCTTGAAGATTCATCTTAGTATGTGTTAATTTAAGCGACCCTGTGGAAAGGCTGAAGCTGCCTATGCAGTGTTGCAGCACGTCACCCAAACTTGTGTAAAATTGAATTGGATCTATATTTGAATTTGCATTCTGCCAAAGGAATGGAAGTGGGTGAATTATGGAGGCTCCAAGGGTGTGGTGATGGTATTTGACTTAGATTGTTGATTTGATGTATTGCACCTTGCTTATTGTTTATAATATCGAATTCATGGAGCTTGTGACGTGCAGGACTGGGACCATAACATAACATGTATTCAAAAATAGACATTAGATCAAATGAGAAGCAAGGTAGTCAAGCTTCTTCACTGTCTCTAATATATCAGGAGGATGAATTGTTTGTGTCTTGTATGGAGCGGTTTCTGTACATCCAGTGTTATAACAGTTTTGAGTTTTTAGCTGCTCTTAAGACAATTCGTCCACAACTACAAAAAGCAATTGAAAAGCACAATAATGGAGTACATCTTCTTATGATTTGATAGGATGCAAGATTTACCGAAAAAGAACATACAACATTTTAACTCTAACATATCCTATTCTGATCTCTGTAAGTAAGTTAGTTTTTAACAAACGGGTTAGTCAGGAATGTCTAAGTTCTATGGGAATTATTGAAATGTTCAATCTGTGATCTCCATGTTGGTATTAGGCCAGGACCCTCGGTGATACCTAGGTCCTGTTGTGATTCTATTTTTGAATGAAGGTTTCCTTGTGTTAAGAACCTGTGTACAAGTCTATTGGCCTAGAAAACACATTTTGTTTGATGGAAGGACAAGTATTGAATCTATAAATGCTAGGTGCAAGTCTTCACAAAGTGACTCTTCGTTGGAAAGAGTGGGATTTGATTTTATTGTAATAAGTCTATCAATGGGTGATATAGATGGATACCAGTGAAAGGATATCCTTGGTAGATGGGAAGTAATTCTAATAGTAGAGTATATTGGCAAAGCGTACAGAGAATTTGGATAAAGCCACGCCATTATATGACAGCAAAAAGAATAGTAGATGTACAGTCCATCATATTGTTTATTTTTTATGGGATTAAAAATGTTTCATAAATATTCTAAGTCATAAAAAATTGTTTTCATGCATAAAAGGTTTATTTTAGAGGTCAAACCCATGTTTCACTCAAAAAATAGGCCCCACATGTGTGAAAATGTGACTCCTCAACTTCCTCAACCATAAAATCTGATTTTAATTGATTTCTTACTTCTAATTTCCTTCCTCTCACCCTCTAATGACATTTCAAGGAACTAAATCATGAAAAGATGTAGAAAAGGAGGTGTTTTATAGGAGTTTCAAACTTGTAAAGACATGTCAAATTTAGGATGGGTCAAAAATATTTATATTAGAATAAATTAAGACATAAAATAAGGATATACTTGATTTATCAAGCTAAATAGGTTAAAAATTGGTCCATTTCTTCCATTGAGCTCTTAGGTAACTCAAGAGAGCCAGTCAGGTTTTTGAATAGTATGGATAGGAGAGAGAAGGTGAGGATCAAATACTTTGGGTAGAGGAAGGGGTTATCATGAAATTTTAATTATTTTAATTATTATATATATTCATGACTTATAATTTATGAACAATAGTTAATAATTTAGTAAATCAGAGTTGCCTTCTTCATTTGTGTAGGTGTCAAATTTTCAACAATTTTAGTTCAATTTTGGTTTTTTTATGAAATAAACATTTGGATCTATCTTATATGGGTAATTGTAGACTATATACAACATTAACATTATTTTTTCACATGTGTGATCCCTATATAATAGTAAAACCCTCATGATGTCACATTTGTAGGTTATATGGCAGTGTTTCTTCATGTTGCAAAGCCTTTAGTGTATAAAAGGGAAGTGAGTGGTGGTTTTGAGTTAGATGGTAGGTTATATATATGAATATAAATAATTATATTCCTAACATAATCAATTGATTCATCATGATCAAAAAATTCCATTAAGCTCTACTTCAATGTGGCAGTTATGTATGTAATGTGATATACTTACAAGAGGAATAGGGTGTCATTGTAGTGGTTGTGGAGAACCATAAAATTACATTAAGACATAAATTTTATTTCACATATTAGTCATAATTTATGATATTTAATTCATTCTTATCACTACCTTATTCTCAAAAAACTATTCTCATACCTATCCCTAGAAAGATAAACTCTCATAGTCCTAATTGTAGTAGCCTATTATGAAAGATAAATAAATGAAGTATTGGTTATTTGGATTGAGTGTATAAGGTTTTTAGGTGCTTATAGTATATTAATTAGGACATATTAAGACTATTTAATATTATAAATTAGGATTAGATAGTATCAACCCTTTAATTCATCCCTAAGATGACAAGCTTAGTCAGGAGTCATATTGCACACACAAAACTATGTTGTCAAGTTCAAGAGACTATAATAGAGTGTTGACTATTAGGATGGGTGTCAAAAACACTGAATAATATTTATTATTCATATACACATTATTATTAAGTATTGATGGTTGATAAATAAATACCAACACAACCAAACCACACTAAGATAAACTTAATCAAGGCTTTCATGCAAACAAGTCTATGACTACAAAGCATGAGAGACACTAAAAGTGTGGTGAGAATTATGAGATTAAAAATGTTATAAGGAATAATATAGGGCCGAAAAAAATTTATTTAACCAAAGGATTCAAGGAAACACTAAGTCTCCTCTCAATTAAAGCACCCATAGTCAAAATAGGCCTAGGACCACCATTTATCGACCTAGTTTTAGAATAAGGGTAGATTGAGAAAAGTAGCCCATAATAGGGTGTATTAAAGTGTATGAAAATAAATAATAATTAAAAATTTATAATAATGATGTGAACATTAAAAAATTTAGATAATATTGTCATGTAGAGGAAATTCCACTCTCTCACACAGTCAAAAATGCAAGACTACCACCTATAGGTAGGATCTTCACTAAGAAAGCAAAAGTATAAGAAACCTTGCATGGGAGTGAGGTACATAAATTAAAATATAACCCATTATTTTTATCCAAATTCTATCAATACCTTAATTAGGTTTTTTGGTATTTTAATATGCTAGAGAGCCTTAACAAGCTAGTCAGACCCATTAGGCCTAAATAGAGATTTTTAGGCAAGGTCATTAGTAGAGGAGTGAAGATACAAGGAAACATATAGGAGAGTTAAGTGGATAAGGGTAAATAGGCATCCTAACTTATTTTTTATATATGTTATAAGTGTTTACCATTCATATGGTTTGGTCCTCTAGAGTAATAAGAGCCTTAAGAAGCAATTAGACCTTGTAAGCCTAAATTGCCATGTGCATGCATGTTCATAGAAGTTGGGGATGAATTAAATATTTGAGAGTGTTTGACGTCCAAGAAAACTTGAGGGGGAAGTAAGGAAGGAAAAATAATTTTTTATAGGATGATGATATCCTCAAGATGAGTAAGGCAAATGTTAAAACTAAGCATTATTTCTATAAAAGCCTAATTATTCATAAACCCTAGGCAAAACTGTAAGAGGTATGTAGAGAGTAAAATTAAGATAAATTTAATAAAAGTGTGCTACTAGGACATGGTATAATATAAAATTATTTAAAAATCTATCATAGTATGGATGAAATATCCTACTTTGGTCTCTAACACTATTGTTAGGCACTCAAGCAGGGTAATGGCACTCATGGTAGACCTACAAGGGAGAAGGGAAAAAATGGTGGTATAGGGAGATAATGAAAAATTAATAAGGTGTAAATTATATGGAGGAAGGTGATATGGTGATATTTAAGTCACAAATTCACTTACATGTTGGCTTAGATCCTTGGAACCCATCTTAGGCCTATAAGGCCTAAAAATATCTGTAGGCCTCAAGACCCCATCCCTCATTGTGGCATATAAAACTCCCCTAATTTGACTTATCAAAATAAAAGGGTGTGTGATGATGTTTTAGATCTTAAGAAGAATGTTTTAGATAGAGTAATGTATAAAAGTGGATAATTTGGTCGTATTACCTCTTTCAAGCTATAACACCTTAGTTTTCCACTTCAAGATGCCAACTCTAATGCTCATATCTCACCAAGAAATATGAATCAATCACATTTTTATTATGGATAGTTACAAGGAAAGAGTAGGATTCATGATCCCAAATATATGAATAATCACTAAGAATTTCAACCCACATAAAATGCTCACAAATATCTTGAAGGCCATTAAATTTCACTCACATATCACCATATAAGTTGAATGGGAACATGAAAATTTAATGGTTCTTAGAGGGGTCCATGGGATCAACATCCATGGTTATATGTTTTGGGTTTGAGACCTATAATTTATGAACCATAGTTAAGATGGTAGGGTACTAAAACCCTGCATAAACCCTAATACATATTTGATTAAATAAAAATTGATATATTTTTATTAAAAATCCTTAAAATTGATCCTAAAGACACTTAGAGATAATAGTGCAGTCTCAAGATATCCCATCCATGGCATTGGTGTGTATAGACTATTATACAGACCCCTAAAAACACTATTTTTTATGTTTTAGTGATGTATTCAAGGTAAGAATTGATGGAGAGTCTAAAATAATAGAATATATAAGTTTGAATCATATTAAACCTTATAATAACATGAAATTCTCACAATTATCCCTAGAAGAGCTTATGCAAGTATGCACCAAATAGGTAGTCTAGACAAGCTAGTAAGAGGTAACTTAGTCACCTAGATGAGATAAAATTGTAAGGTTACACTATTGGAAAGGCACATGTCATGGTATAATAATTTTTTATATGACTAAAAAATAATCACTTATCCATCCTTGTAGGTTATATGTGATTTCATGGCCATCCAAGGAGTCAACATCATGAAAAATAGGATTAATTATCTAGTAGGCTTAATTTGGGAAATAAGAGAAGATGTTTTGGCATAAAGGTGATGTTAATTTATTTTATGTAGAAAAATTATACCTATTTAAATACCTCATGAATTCAATTAAACACAATTCATGTTCATAATGGAGGATGGGAAGTTTCCAAGCCTAGTCAACATGCACAAAGGGAGATGGGTTGCTTAATGACTCATCAAGGCTAACTAAACCATGTTGACAACTTTTTAACCACAAAAGAAGGAAATTATTTAAAATTTTGGCTTATTAATTCTATTTATGGGGCAAACCAATTTGTAATCATCCTCCACTACTCCATGTCAATGCCAAAAGGGCTCATTGAAGGACATCCACTTGCCAAGTAATGTATGGGAGAGTTAAAGGAGCTATAACTAGTATTCATGTAGATTGTAACTATATATTGAAGTGAATGAGGGTCATAATGATCTCTTCTCCATAATTTCATTCAAGTCTCTCTTATCTCACCTTCTCCATGTTCTATAAAATGAGGCTTAAAGACCGTTGTATGGATCCCTCAGCTAGGTATGAGGAAAATATATCTGGTTTTGTACCTTGTCACCTCTTGAGATAATACAAGGAATATTTTAGTTTATTCATGTTAGTATATATTGTATTATATGATTTTTTGATATGCATAAGTGGTATTTTTCTCCCTTTTTAGGTCCATACCTCACCTAAATGCTAGTAGATTATTTTATGCAAGTCATATGATGTGTCAAAGGTTGGTGACTATAATTGAAATGTAATTTTGTATAAAGTGTCTCATGATAGACCTCTCATCCATCACCTAAAATTTTTATACATTTACCATAACCTTCATGTGAAGTATTAATGCATAAAATTATTTGGACAGAGTTTTTATGTCATTTATTGTTCATTAGTGTTGTTAAGAGGTAAAATAGAGTGGATAAAGCATATTGGTGTATCTCCTATAATAGTATAGGTTTCATTTTATGTCTTCCTTCTATCTCATTTCACCCTAAAAATTTATTAGGTCTTACTATTTGAGCTCAATTGATGTATCAAGGGAGTTATCCTAAAAACTAAAGGTTTATCCCAACCATAGGTCACCCATAGCCATGGGATAATCCCATCTTACCCTAAAATTTTAGAGGTTTGAATAATCCTCTCCTATGGGTGTAATTTAAAGAGTTAAGATTTCCAACATACAATAGGCCTTTCAATAGGACAACTAATAATAATAAGCAACAACAGTGTCATAATGTTCCATAAATCAATATCATGGAGATATCTTTTTAAAATTGGTATAAGGTTCACAACACATCATAGCATGGGGAATGTAACTTTGTAGAGTTATGTGTATCTTTTAAAATCTTTTAGTTGGACAATATTATACAAGATCAAATGATGAATCCTTTATATCTCCCTCATAAATTTGGCCCTTAAAATTTATCTAGGGTCTTTGTAACTTATGAATCTCCCTTCCCTAATGTTGATGACAATGTTCTGGAGGATAATTTTGATGAAATAAAATAATTTCAAAAGTTCAACAAGAATATTTACAAGATAAGGAACAAACATCCCCTTGCCACTTTTACTCCTCCCAATAATGTAGTTATTCCCCCAAATCCTAAAGTGTAAAATAATACTCCTCCCCTAAAAGGGAATGATCAACCACATCATATAGAGGAATACAATATAGGAGAATACAACATTATTGATAATATGGAAAACATAAAGACCAATATTAATATTCATGAACTAGCACAAATTATAGAGAAGAAGGAAGTCTTATGGAAGTCTATCACAAGTAACTCTATTGTAGAAAAGTCCAAGACAACAAACAAAAATATTATATATAAAATAAATATGGATGTTACCCTTTTCTTGTTGTCCATTAAAAAATTTGGAAAGAACATAAATAATTTTTTGGTATATTCTTGAGCTTCAACAATGATAATGCCAAATTCCATTTACTAGAAGCTTGGTTTGACCCTGAATCCATTGAAGAGGACTATGTCACAGCTAGATAAGATAGTAGTGCATTTTTTGGGAAAACTTAATGATGTAATAATTTAGATTAATTTATAACCTTGAGTACAAATGAATATCACATACAATTAGTGGATATTCCATAAGGATATGGATTATTATTGAGGAAAGATTGGTCAAAGATGTTCAATGGATATCTTTCCATAGACTTATATCATATTTAGATACCATGGAGAGACATTGAAAGCCATACCAAGATAGATAGAGAGCCTAAGATGAAACATCCTATTATAAAGTTAAACACCACCAATAAATAAGTTATAGGTCTCGTAATCTTAGAATTTATATATTTACTATGAGGCACAAAATGGGAGAAGAAATTTAGGGACCTTCCCAATTATGGACCCTTTATTTTGATAGAGAAATATCTAAAGATCATGTTTTGGTATCAACCTGGTCAATCCACAATGAAATCAATACTTGAAAACATAAAGGCTCAAGTTTCCATGTACCAATAATAGAGTAGAGTATGAGGCCTAAATTCTAAAATTACAATTTTCCCTCAAGAATAATTTTAGGAAACTATTGGTATATAGAGACTTAGAATTGGTGATCAACTAAGACAAAAACAAATATCAATGTAAATTATCATATTTAAATAAAGAAAATAGTGTATGCAATGGGAAATGTAGTAGATCTATAAATCAATCCTATTTTAGATAAGATCAATCCTACTTACACTTCATACTATGGATACATTATATATTTAGGTTCATGACGAAGATGGATCTTCTAGACCTAAACAAGGGACATGTTACCAGAATAATATCACTAGGGAGGGTTATAAAGCCTCTAATTAATAAAAAAATATGTAATAACCCTAAATAGGTCCTATGTTTTTATATTCACTAAACTAATAACTAGTAAATTAAAAGTCTAATCTAGTGGTCACCCAAGATTATGACACAAAGTGTGGATAATAAACATTAAAAATTAAAAATGAATAGAAGATATATACTCACATCCATGTATATAGAATCCTAATACATGAGAAATAAGTAAAAATGCTTATCTATATAGTCTTATAAAAAGAGGAACAAAGTTAGGAATAATTACCTTTGAATATGAACTTATTGAGCCTCAATCTCTACATTGGCCAAGGTGATTCATAAGAGGTTTTTGAGGTAGATAAGGATGACAAGGATAAATCATCTCTGGGATGCATAACTTATTGATGCATATAAAATAATTCTCCACAAGATAATATTTGTATCTCCAAATAAAGTATAAAAACCTAAGATATGCTCCTAAAGTAGAAGGGTGGATAAGTAGATGTGGAATATATATCTCATCCTCTTCTCTTCTCTTATAAATGATGAAATGGATGTGTTTATATAGGTGAATCTAACCCTAGACCTTTTTTTAAGTTTAGGCTAACAAGGTCAACCTAATCAACCTAGTCTCATTATTGACAAAAATGAATTAGGTTATGATCTAGGCCAGATAGGGGCTGACCTAGACCCTAATAAGTTTTATCATTTAGATTATGATGTCAATGGTGCTAACAGTGTAATGTAAACTATTAAAAGGTATTTTAGGGTCAATAAGGGATAATTAAGATATAAAATTAATGGAAGAGGGTGTAAAATATGAGGCAAATCTTAGGGGAATGTTTTTAGGAGATGGGTGTGTAGATACCAAGTGGTATTAAGGGACAAAAATCATATGAATCATCAATAGTATACCCACCCATTTCTTAGTGCACCCTTTAAGGAATGCACTCAATGAGATTAAGACTTGATGGGTTTATATATGATATAGATCATCAGTTATTGATAAAGTTTTAAAATATTAGGTGTATACCTATAGCCCACTCAAAGCTAATCACATGTCACATAGGTTTAACACATGATGGTGCTTCAAGAAAAATAACATAGTAACACATAATGTTGAATTTGAATAAAACTAAATAAGGAGAAAATAAGATAAATGAAAGGATAAAATTGAAAAACATATACCTTTAATTACCTTAGTGTTGTAGATAAAGAAGGAGATGAAATAAAGGTGAAAGTATCCAATGTAGAGAGCATTAGGAAAACCTATAGAGATTAGTGAAAAGAAGTAAATAATTGAAATTTTTGAAACATAAACATGTAATAGGTGAAAAAATTCTCTATGATGTTAGGATTCCATAACATTTTATAGTTTGGAAAAAGAGTTACTAGAGAAAAAGATATGATCAAAGTAAGAAATTTGATTGTAAATATTTGAAAGGTAAATAATTAGGAATAGTAATTATCAATAGAGTGGAAAATAATTCATTTGTAATTTTTACTATTCTAAGAAAATAGAGATATGAAAGACCTAGTGGGAAACTAGTGAGACAATATAGTGAGATGACAATTGAGATAAGGAGGATGCATAGTGATTGTAGTGAGTACAACATAGTGAAGCAACTAAAAATTTAAAATTTTTGAATATTTTTATTTTAAATTGAGTAAATTATATAAAATTGACTAGCAGGAAAAATATAAGTACTAGAATGAACCTTAGGAATGTTTTAAGGACACTAAGGGTAAAATAAGGTATTGGGTAGGAAGGAATTAAACCAATAAATGCTCAAGACATTTATGGTAATTGCTAAAAATTTCATCACTATGGATGAACAGAGTCATATAGGTAAAATTAGTCTACAAGGTGAAATAGAACCAACATGATGAAAACATAGTGGTAGGCCAATTTAAATATAAAATCGAGGGGTCTAATTATATAGCAGTGGACTGAATTAGTTGTTTTTGAAGTGGTTATGTAGTACTATAGGGGAAAAAGGTGGTTGATTTAGTACTGAAGAGGTTGATTTAGTGTTGAAGAGGATGATTTAGTATAAATTTGATAGAGTTAATTTAATATCCTAGATAAAATACAAGGCTGATTTAGTATTGAATAAGCTAATTCTATAGAAAATTAAAAAACTAAATTAAATGAGTTGAGTTTTGTGAAAATTTTAGAATTTATTTTAATTATTAATGACATGGATATCTAATAAATCCTTTTTTATTTGATATTTTATAGATATACTATATATATTGGTGACTTATCGAACGGACATGGCTACCAAATTTATTAAAACAATTGATAGACATAAATAGAATGAGACTAGTTACACTGGGTCTGGGAGGTATTATGGAGATGAGGTAGATACCATTGAGTTTTTATCTCATTTTCTTATTATTTGAAGTATGGTAACAATTTAAAAACACTTTTCAATAGGTGGTGTATGGGGATATCATTTATGTGGGTATCACACTTGAGGTCATCCATGCATTACTTGGACTACCAATAAGAGCAACACCAATGATCATGGGTAAAATGGATGATTTAGAGGAGAGATGAACACTAATCAAGTGGGTGACATGATCAGATAGGATATACCTAGGGTTGAGGGTTATTCTATTTGATATGTATATTATATAGACTCTAGATATCCAAATGGTTATTATTATACTTGTGACATCATGAGTGTTGTATCACAAGTCAGATGATAGGGTACTACTATTGTGATAGCCTTATTCTAGCCCATTTGGAATTAGGGGTGTATCATCTAGATCCATATTGTGAATGACATATATGGGATGTTTTCTAGAGGGCAGAATACCATAATAACAATGGCTCTATTTAGTGCATGGATATATGAAAGGTTCCCTATGTATCAGCCAATTGAGTTTCCCCATGTGGTTGATGATACATTACATCAAGTGACTACATAGAGGTAGTATCAGGTATCACAGGGTATGTGTCATGTGTCATTACTATAGACCATCACACGAGGGGATATCATGTGGTTTCCATACACACATATTACTACTATTTGGCCTAGTTGGGAAACTATGGTAATAGGCTTGGTTTGAGTGTGGATCATGATCCATTATACTTGTTGGATAGATTTGTAGTTAATCACATGCTTGCTAGGGTAGTTTAAACTTCCATACCTAGTGGCTCCTCTAGTATTTCCTACTTTTTGGGCATGACATTCTAGAGATTTGAAGGGGAGAGGAGCAGGATCACTACTCAAGATACTAGTGATTAGGCCATGCCATTTGAGACCATGGATTTGTAGAGCATGATATCATGCAATTATAGGAGGAGAGATCATGGATATGGATGTAAGGGTGTAGTAAATAACATAGTAGGCATTATATTAAGACTAAAAATAATAACTTCAAACACATCATAGATGGAGGCACCATTGGTAAGAGTGAGCACAAACAACAGCAGTTGTAGAAGATGATCCATCATCCATCCCAAGATAGAGCTAGTCAATAAAGCCACCTCTTAGGAGAGGGTTATGATGAACATGAGTGGTGATTACTAACTTCACATTAATAGGTAGGTGATCAATATATTATGTGTTTGAGGAATGAGTATATGGAGATACTATGCTCAGTGGGTGAGTAGATGAGGAGATGGTGGTTGGTGACACTAGGATTGGTAAGAAATGTTATAATTTTGATTTTTGACATAAGATACTAATTGCATATGATTTTAGTAGATATATTTTTAGATATATATGTGATATAATATCTATCTAGTTTTGGTTTTATAGATCCTATAATAGAGGAAGTTAGATGGGGATCCCTAGTCATGGCTATGCACCATGATAGTTTGGATGGTGTGTTGACACCATAAAACCTTACCATGCTAGATGATCCTATGGTACCATCTTCCCCAACTCATGTAGGTTCGTTTAAACTAGTAGGGGAGGCTACAAGGTAGATATAGACACACAAGGATGGATTGAAGCCACTAGTGAGTGTGGGAATAGGAGAGGCCCAAGATTGGTAGTCTTTATCTCATAAGAGAGTAACACATATGGATATCATGGTCCATCTTGGACATGTATAAGCCCAGGTGGCTAACCTATAGGGAAAGGTAGTAAGATTGAGATCCTAGACTACCTCATTATAATGCACTATGTATAGAGGAAAATCCTAGGCATATAGGAGCAATGTAACTAGGCCATAAGGTAGACATGATGAAGCCCATCTGTAGAGATGGAGCTATGTATTTTTGTATTTTGTAGTGTATTTTATAAGACACATGATATATATAGAGATATTGATTTTGACAGTTGGATTTGATCTCATGAGTTGTATTTGGTTGTGTTTGTTGATGCATGGATATATTTTATTTTATCACATGTATTTTTTTATTTAAATATACTATGGGAAATATATTTGGAGTGTTTTCTTTTCGATAATTATGTGAGACACATGCACAGTTAAAAATAAAAAAGTCAAAAATGACTTCAAAAAGTATAATTCAACAAAAACAAATGCAATACACACTATATCATCATGGGAAATGTGTAATAAAAAAATATGACTAAATATAATAAACTCAAGATGGAAAATTGGCTTACAAATTTTTTTTAAAGCATGAAAATATTTGCACCAAATTAAAATAAGTAAAATCACACTATATCACATTGGAAAGTTTGAAAGTAATGTAATAAAATTAAAATCACATGAAAGATAAAATGGTATTAAAAAAAAAAAATTAAGTCAATCAATCATACTAAATCATGTTTAGAAGTATAAAATCAAAAAACTTGGAAAAAATAACCTAAATTAATCACCCTAATTTAAGTTGGGAAGTATTAAAAATTTATGAAACATGGTTGTAATCTTACATGCAATTAAAAAATAAGAAGATTAAACTGACATATCAATGAAATAAGCATAAAACATACTATATCAAGATGGGAATCATGTCAATATGTATAATTCATAATCAATCACAACTTATCTCAAATTTGACACATGTAATTTCATTGTGACTTAGGTATTACCATTTTTTTTGAGGAATGCTAGCTCCTATCTATGGTCTTACACTAAAACACACAAATGGAAAACTAATGGTTTGGGAACAACTAGGAAATTATGTTAAAAGGAATGTTTGGAAAGGTAATTTGTGAGGAAGGCTTGGTCCTATCCTTGGTCTTACACTACAACTCATAAATGGAATCCCTATAGGGAGTGATTAGTAAACAAAACAATATTTCTGAAGGGAAAATAGTATAATTATGGAAAATGAAATAGGGAATGTAAAAATCATAAATTAGGTGTCTTATGAGAAGACCTTAAGAAATATGAGGCACACTAAGGACATAAAAAGACACTAAATGACTAATGACCACAAATATACAAAGGATACACTTTCACTATAAGCATAAACTATGTAGGAAAATAAGTGAGATACTAAAATCAACACATGTTTATTTTGAAAAAGGAAATTAATATTGACCTACCATCCCACAACATGTTCCTCATTACTCAAGACCTCTTATAGATTCATTGGTCTAATGTGAAGATTGGGTACTTGCATGAGAAAGCAGGTATCAGTAAAAAAAATTAATCTCCTTTCCTAATCTACTAGCCTACCTCACACCAACAGACCTCGAATCTATCACAAGGCCAATTATGGGCTTTTGGATTGGATTAGAAAAAGGACATGTGCTTAGAATCATGTGTTTTAGTGTGATTTAACTTTTGAAAATTTCAATGTTTCCTTTTGTAACATTTCCTTTTATACCAAATTATTTGTCTTTTGATTTTTTATGTATTTTTCATATTCCTCCTCCATACAGAATTGGTATGACCAATCATGAGATTCAAATTGAAACACACAAATGATATTTAGACTTTGGCTGAAGGAAGCTAAGTATCCAAAGACATGACTGACTAATACACTTAGGCTTATCTATGAACTAGCATGTTATCTCAAGTTTAAACCATGTGTATTCTTAGTTTGTGAAAAGAGATAAGGGGAATAAAAGAGAGATCCTAGATGGATTTGTAAAATGATAATCTAATGAGATGACTAATTTTCTAACTAATTACATGGTAAAGAAACAATAACTGATGGGAATAAGGTTTGGATAACCAAGTAACAATAATGATTATCCATGTTATAGAGATAAGGTAGAAAAAAATCATGAGAAAAGAACAAGATGCTCATGGAAATAAATAAAAATATATAAAAGAAACATGTATTCATGAAAAATAATCCATAAGAGAACATAAAGAAGGCAATGACACCATAGATAACATGTAGTGCAAAACATAATTAACCATGTAAGATAGATAAGAATTTGACATAATGTCAAATGATATTTAATAGAGAAATGTAAATTTGGAGCACATGTCTAATCTAAAATTAAGAAATAAATGAAATAACACCATGCTATTTTCCTAAATAATTTTAGATTTATCCACAAAAATTATCTATAACATCTGATAAGTCTCTATGAAGTTGGACTCTAATGGTAGTGAGGGTCTTATCGATCTTTAGATAAAGCTGAGAAAATACTTCTCATCAAATCTCCTCAACAAAAAATGTTGGCATGCCTAAGGGATCATTCTCATGAGGTCCATTAAGCATGGGATACTTAGGATAAGGAATAAGAATGGACTCTATGAAACATGAAAGAGTCATTGGTGGAGAATAGCCCATAGATGAAGGAAGATCCATGAGTGGAAAAATCATAGGTGGAAAAACAATAAGTGGGGAAACATGGGGGAATAAGGTGGAGTATTCTTTATAGGGTGACCTATGGGAAGAGGGATATTAGACACAATGATGGTTATAAGGTGATCCTTGAGATTCTATTTGAGGATGCAACAATGATCAGTGTGATGGTTACCACATTAGTACCACAGAAAATATACCTATTCATATTTGGGAATATATTCAATTAATATTTTTAGGGGAGGTATAGCCTTTTTGGTAGGTTGAGAAAGAGTAGGATTCAAGGTGTCTATATATTATCAAATATTAAGACAACGCATGAAATCATGATTATCTATGTTTTGAAAGCAGCAAATATGCTTATTAGTAGACTTTATGGGTGTAATAATAGAGGAAGTGGAAATGGAAACCAAGGAAGGTTGGTATAATGTAAAATCTATAGTATAACAAATATAAACTCTATGAATATAATAATATGAATAATTTTACCATTAGGTAGGTAAAGGAACAAACTAAAGTAAAGGGAGCAAACCATCATAAATTGGAGGTGGGGTTGGTGGAGATACTAAATGAGGATTGAATCAAGGAGAAATAGGATCAAATGTAGGAATATACTTTCTAGAGGGAGAGTAGGAATAGGATCTAGACTAGGCTCAACTGAGAGAGTGGTAAGATGCATAGAAGGTTAAAGGATAATACGAGCTATAGGGTACATGGTATTTAAAAAATTGATAGGTACTAGTCATAAAGCAATCTATAAGCATGTTCTTAAGAGATTATTAGAAAATTGGAGGTGTGTGTACCATCTCTACCCTACAAATAAGAGGAAAAATGGTAATATTAATAACTATATAATATGGAATATGATAAGAGAAGTGAAAATATTAAAAAAAGGATAATAAATGATCTCAACATCTCGATCCTAAATAATACCTCCTATAAATGGGACATATAAGGTATAACCATCATCATAGTTAGGTGTATGAAGATTAATTATGTAGTTAGGGATGACCTTTTCATCAAATATTGCATGGTGAACAAAGTGTTGAGTTCTAATTTAGACTAAGGGTATATCATTGCTAGGTGGTTGATAGAAAAGCAAATTTAGAGAAGCTGGAAATTGAGAAATGAGATGAGGAGAGAGGTTAGAATTTTTTTATCTTGAGGTTGATCTCATCAGGCTTATCACCATCATAATCTAAGAGGTTAGGTAGTATATACCTTATGATTTTAGGGTGACCATGGTAAGATCATGTAGATTTGATAGGGAAGTTGAACCATTAGGATTCATGGAATAGAACATTCATCAAGGGTTCAAGGGTTGGAATTTTTAATACACCATAGTCTTAGAAATATTCAAAATTATAATGGTTAGTGTTTCTATTAATCCTATATATTGTACCATTATGAGTTAACTTTATTCATTGGTAGGAAAAAGAGCTAAGATCCCTCTACGATGAGTCCATGGCCTTCCAAGCAAGATGTTATAAGAGAGAGGAAAATTGAAAATCATAAACTTCACTTGAATAATGATAAGTCATAAAATGATAGGGATCCACAAAAAACCTAAGGGAGGCATTTGCCTTCAGTGTTGTATGTGGACTTAAGATTACATTCAAATTATCTAATGGTTTTGATAAAATTGAGAGAGTAAACCCAAGTACCTGATACCCTCATGAATCAAGACATGTTTGACTTGGATATCACTGATTTAGATACTGATAAAGAGGGAAGGATCATTTACATAAAGTAGACTATCATGAAGATTCATATAATAAATGGGTAACTTGAGGGAAAGATAAGTGTCTATTGTTTCATCAATGTGTATAGACATCTCTTCAAACTGATGTAAAATTCTATCTTCTAATCTAGATAAGGTAGATTCACATCTTACTAGGGAGGATGATGGATGTTCATTTTGAATAAGAATTTTATAAGATGTTTATGATGATGCAAATAAGTCCACATAAGTTTAAGAAATGGTATTTGAGATGGGAGATTAGTAAGTTCCATGATAGTATCCCATTCATCATAACCCATAAGGGGACTACTAGAGAGAGGTTCATAGTGTTATATGAATTCTTCAGAAGGAGGACTAAAAGTCCATGTAAATTTATGTTGATAGAATGCATGAGGTTTAATTACATAACATGTTGTTTGACTATCATGAGAGGATGAAGTAGTTGATGCAAGCTTGGTTTGAGTTATATTTTAAGGATTGGTATTAGAAGGTTGAGAATAATTGGTGATGGATAAATAGGTATGGGAAGTTATATAAATGGTATGAGAAGTGTTAATCAATGGAGGTGTTGGAATTGGGTCATCAAAATAGATAAGATCTTCTTCCCCAACTCTGTTAGGTGAGTTGGGGAATAATCTTAGATAGCACAGAAAATGTGAGATAATGGGTGAGTGTGGGTGGGATGAAAATTAATGAATGCAACTACCCCTTTCATATTATTCATATTGACCACATTCTCTTCAAGATTTGGGTCTATACTACTATCAACATTATTGGTATAAGATGTAGTCTTATCATTATTGTCATGGTGATTTGGAAGATGGTATTTATAGATAGTTAGATGAGCATTATCTTGGTTCAAAGCTTGAGTTTTGATTTTTGTTTCATGATATTTAAAGTCAATTTAATAGGCTTTTTTATATTTATGAATTAGTGAATCATGGTCAAAATTGGGACCAAGGAGGAAATCCATGTCTAAGCTATGTAATTACCTACAAGTCTCATGAGAACGACCCCAACTAGCATGAAACCAACATAATTTGTTTGGTTCGTACCATGATTTCATAGGGAAAGTGGGGTCAAGCTCTCATGGAAGAGGCTTTGGTAGACATTTTTGTAGATATGATAATGATAAATCATTATGAACATTGATTTTACTTGTTAAATAAAAGTGAGGATTAGGGATGTGGTTTAGAGGGGAAGCTTGTTTTGGATCATGATTGGGAGTAATAGCATAAATATTATGGATGGTATCATGTATCATAGGAATAAATGACACCATAATTAATAGTGTGATGATTTTTATTTTTGATGAACATATGAGTACCATAAAAGGTTGGGATGGCTTGAATTGATGCATAAGGTAATCTTGGCACTTGACTTGGTCAAAGGCCTCTTCCAAAGTTCATGGAGAGAGAGTCCATACTTGACATTAAAATTTAGGTAGAAAGATTTGATGAATAAATGAAAGAGATTATCATTTTCCATGTTGTCTCCACACTTGTTAGACAAGGTCTTCCACTGTTTGATGAAATTTTGTGTGATTTATATTTTATGTTGTTTACAATTAATAAAATGAGCCAAGATATTTTTAGGGAGGTCATAGTTTGAAAATATTTTACTAGAACATTAAATAAATCTTCCAATCCAGTGATGGAATGAGATTTCAGTTGGTTATACTAATCTAAAGCATATCTAGAGAGAGTTTTTCTAAGATCTTGGTAGTGGTAAAAGTGTTTAACTTGACCCAATATTTTTATAGATTTTCGTATGTTTTTAAGTGTAGGGTATAATCAGTTATCCCATTATAAATAATGGTAAGGGTGATACCTAATATATATGTGTTATCAATTTGAGGCCTAAGAGGTTCATTTTAAGATGTTTTTTATTTTTTGTTAATAAGAGGAGGTTGAGGGATGAGTTTTCCATGGGAATTATAAAGGGGAGGTAGGGGCATTTTGGCTATACACACCCCATGGAACCTATTGAGGGTGATTTTGGAGATGAATAAGGTGATATTGAATTTTTAACATTTGGTTGTCATTATTATCTTGGAAAGAGTTCATTTGGTTAAGCTTTTGTAACAAAATTTGATGGGTTTGAGTTGTGTTATTCTCAACAAGTGAGGTATTTTCATTAGTATTAGTGGCTTGGATACCACTATGAGTGGTGGCATGTATGTTTTTAGTATCTTATGAGTAATTGATATCAAAGGAGGCACCAGTAGCATGGTTTGATTGGGTTATAAAAGATGCACTAGTAGAAGGATTAAAAGAAGGAGAACTAGTGGTATGATTACCCTAGGTAGCAAATGATGCACTAGTGGAAGAATTGAGAAGAATAGGTCTTGAAAAATGGCCACTAGAATTTTAACCTATCATATTAGTAGAGATACTTGCATGGAAGTGGAGGATATTAGGTAAGAAGAGGTTATAGTATGAGAAGGGGTCAAAAGAGAAGAAAGAGGTTGAGAGGCAAAAAAGCTATAAACCCTAACTCCATGTCTAAATGTGGGGGAAGGTGAATAGGGTTTTTCTATTTAACCACTTATCATGAGGTGATAAATATTATAATGGTCTTTTCCTTGATTATGAGGAAATTCATTAATGAAGAAAATTATTTCTAGTGTATAATTTAGTTCGGTTTTGATTTTATAAGGAGAAAAGAGGATTGTAAATTGAAGATGTATTAGGAGGGGTCCCATAGTTTTTAGTGCAAGTGGCCACATGTACATTACTTTCATCTAGAGTAGTATCCAAAATCTATTTATGGGAAAAAATGTTCGGGTGGGTAAGGATCATCATATCTATTGAGATTAGCTCAATGTTGTCTTCAAATATGAAATTCAATATGAGAGAGAAATGTTAAGGAAATAAAAGATGCAAAGGAAAAGTGAGAAAAAGGATACAGAGTCATGTAGGTCAACTATGTTATATAATCTAGTAGATAAATAAGAATATAGAGTTATTCAAGTCACTTTATATTCTAGATATGGAAAATCCAAGCTAATAAGGATATAGAGTCATGTAGGTTAACCATGTTCTATAACATTATTGGCAAAGAATAATATAGAGTCATTTAGGTTGAATGTATATTATATAAATTGAGATAAAATATATTCATAAAGATACATAGTTATATAGGTCAACAGTATACTAATGATAGGGGTAAAATACAGTCTGTAAGATACTATATTGACTAGAAAACTAGTGTGCTAAGATAGGAAAAAATGCTAGATAATTAAAGTAAGAATGAAAACAAACACACAAATAATTAGATCATTATGAGTGATCTAATTGGGGCACACAACATAACAACTTACACCAACACTAGTAAATGTAAGTTTTTGTAATAAAACACACAATGATCAAAGAGAAGGTAATCAAATAAAATGTAAATGCTAACTAAGTGGTCATCTTAAGTGCTATTATATTATTATAAAATATTGATTTAAATGTGATAAGAGAGTTGGCTTAAAATAGGGAACTAGAAATTAATTTATAGATGGTTTCAAGACATTTGGGCTAAAAGGGATCTATGTCAGTAATAATACTAGTTTGGTATTGGGTCCTACCTCTTTAATTCAAAATATTGTAGTGATAAGGGTGTTTGGTGCTTTGCCAATATATACCATTAACCATGTATTTATACTTGGACACAAAACCAAGTTGGATTCCCCTTTGGTGATGAAATCCAAGTAGGTAGGCCTTAGGAAGACAAGTTCTTAAATGCATTTTGAATGTTATATGATCTGTTAGTGGGTTTAATAGATTAAAATAGTGTAACTAAATATAAATTTGAAAAACTACCTATTTAGACTATGTGAGTTAATCTAAGCATGTAAATAGCTAAGAAAATAAATTTGAATTAATTACTAGTAAATAGTTATTAATTTCTTGATTGAGAATAGTACAGAGTTAGTTTAGATGACAATGTATGCAAATAGTAAGGAATAGAGTCAAATAGGTAGTTAATGTTCTTTATGGTCTTTAATAATAGATTCAAATAGGTTGACTATGTCTCTTAGATAAAAGATAGACTACATAACTAAGTCAACCAAGTTGACCTCGTTAGTTTTAAGGTTATAGTTTTGAAAACTACTAACTTATAAAAAATATAACTAAAAGAAATACTAAAATTAAAAAGAGAGGAAAGAGAGGAACCTTGGTGAGCATGAAGATGGTTAAGATTATGAATTTTATGTTAAAGTGCCTTAACTATTCTTTTCAAATTCTTCAAACTTTGTCTACTGGTTTGACCAAGTTCTACAAAACCTTATGTGCTAAAGAAGAATAAAGAATAGGGTCAACATATTAGATAATGTTTATTGACCTTTATGCTATTAAAAATAATGAGATGTCAAATTTAAAATGTTTGAATCTTTATGATAATATAGAACTAAAAAAGAGTACTGTGTTGACCATTTTGATCTAGTAATTTGCAGTTGATGGAGATCTACATAGATAGATTAGAGTCATTTTGATGTGATTATGTGTTAATATTTCACATAGAAAGTTAGAACTATACCAACTTGTTTGATACAGTACAAATTTTTTATAAAATATAATAAAATTATAAAAATGACAGCGTGAAATAAAACCTAAAAGGGTTAGATTTACATTAGGTTCACCATAATGTATGTAATTGGAAATGTAATAGATCTATAAATCAATCCTTGCTCAAAGAAGATAAATCCTACTTACACTTTCCATTGTAGATACTTTATATATTAGGGGTCATGACCAACATGGATTTATTATACCTAGATAAGGAATATATTACCATAATAATATTACTAGGGAGGGTTCCAAAGCCTCCAGTCAAGTAAAATTATGCAATAACCCTAACTAGGTCCTATGTTTTCATATTAACTAAGCTAATAACAAGTAAAATAAAAGTCTAATCTAGTGCTCACTAAATCTTATGGCACAAAGTGGGGGTAATAAAATTAAAATTAAATATGCATAAAAAATATATACTGACATCAATGTATATAGAATACTAATGAATGGGAGAGAAGTATGAATGCATATCTATCTACTCTTACAAAAGGAGTAACAAAGTTAGGAATACTTACTTTTGAATATGAACCTATCACACTCAATATCTCCTTTGGCCAAGGTGTTTCACAATAGGTTATTTTGGTATGTAAGGATAACAAGGATAAATCAAATCCAAGATATAAAACCTATCGATGCATCCAAAAGACTTCTCTACAAGACAAGATCCATATCTCCAAAGAAAGTATGAAACCCTAAGCTATGCTCTTGAAGTAGAATGGTGGAAAACTAGATTCCTAATATATATCTCTTACTCTTCTCTTCTCTTAGAAATTAATAATTGGATGTGTTTATATAGGTATATCTAACCCTAGTCCTTTCCAAAATTTTAGGTCGATAAGGTCCACCCAATCGACCTAGTATCATTATAGATAAAACAATTAGGTCATGATCTAGGTCAGATAGGGGCTGAACTAGATGCTCATAATTTTTTTCAATTATAGTACAAGGTCGATGGGACTGATAGTGTAACATAAATTGTCAAAGTGGATTTTAGGCTTGAGAAAGGTTAATGAAGGTGGAAAATGACTCAAAGAAGATGTAAAAGAGGAAGAAAATATTAGGGTAATGTTTGTAAGAATAGATGTGTATATATCAAGTGGTAATAAGGGAATAATATTTCAAATCACTAATGGTCAGCCCACCCATTTATCGATACACCCCTTAAGGTGTGCACTCAGAGATATTAAGACTCGATGGGTTCTTGAAAGATTAAAAGCATTAGTAATTGATAAATTTTAAAAATATTATGTGTATACACATAGAGCTTGGGATCTAATTGAATAATTTGAAGTTTTGAACATTTTGTCTATTCTAAGAGAATAAAACCAAGATACCAATTCACTGGTTGCTTTAGTAGAAAATTTGGCACCCTATAGGAGTAAAAAGTGTATAATTTCTTCATTGAATTGGTAACTTGTTCCTTAGTACTAGACAATGTTAAAAAATTTAAAGTATTTGATGATGATCAGTAGATCATCTAGTTGTTGGCAAATTTAAGATAATTTGAGTCTCATATAATTAATGATAAGGAAATGAACCATAAGTTCCTTGAAGAATTGGATAAAGAGGATTTTATCCAACTAAAGGAAAATAATCTCCCATTAGGGCTGGTTGATTTAGAAAGGGCCTTTGACATGGACACTCAAGCATAGTAATAAAAATAACTCAAGGTTAATTAATTTGAGTTTAGCTCAAAAAATGTTGGCAATGAAAAAATGCATGCCTCATTACTATTAGCTTAAGCTGTACTCTAGATGAAAGGTATAAGGTTAAGAAACTAATTATTAGGTATAAATATATAATTTCATGGACGTATCATGATTTAAGGATATTAAATCTTAAGGTCATCATCTGTAAAATTACATTTAATCTTGATCATAAACAATTTAGATAGAGGTAAAGGCCGATTAATCCTATCTTGGAAATATTGATCTAGAAATAACTAAATAAGTTGATAAGTTTTCAGATAGTTTTTCCTTTTAGGCATTTAACATGGGTGTCTAATCTATTTTTGATCAAGAAAAAAAGTGGTGAAATCAGACTATGTCAACTTCAGGAACCTGAATAAATATTTTGAGAAAGATAATTATCCTCTACCCTCCTTAGATGATGTAATAAAAATTATGAATGGGTATGGAATGATGTATTTTTTAGATGTATTTTCAAGATATAATGAAGTACTATTAGAATCATAGGGTAGGATGAAAATCATGTTAGCCATAAAATGGGGAATATATTTATACAAGTGAATTCTATTTGGGCTAATCAATGTTGGAGATACTTTTCAAAGAATGATGGATCATGTATTCTAGGGACTGATAGGCAAATTCATAATTATATACATGGATGATCTCACTATTTTATTTTAAAATAGATCTAATCATAACAACCATCTTCAGTCTATTTTTAGAAGGTGTAAGAAGTTTGGTATATAACTAAACCCAGTAAAGAGTATATTTGGAATTATCAAAGGTAAGTTACTATGACACATTATCATTAAATATGAGATCACTATTTACCTAGATATAATTAAGGAGAATTTAAAAATAATGTTCCCAAACCATAAAAAGGAGCTTAAGTTCTTCTTTGGGAAGATTAATTTCACAAGGAAATTCATTTTAGGATTTGTAGAGATTGTCAGACCCCTAAATGCAATGCTTAAATAGGAAACCAAAGTGGAGTAGATGCCTAAAGCTATGAAGTCTTTACAAGACATAAATAAGGATATTTTATAGGCCCCAATACTAGTAATCCAAGGTTTCACTAAAGACTTTTTCATGTACTCATTCACTTTAGATCATACCATTATTATAGTACTTATGTAAAATATGGAAGAAATAAAACACCCTATCACGTTTATGATCACTAACTTGAAAGAGGATGAGCTTAGATATTCCATTATTGACAAGAAAATATTTTACCTTGTCAAATTAGTTAAGAAGTTTAGGTACTACATCTTCGAGAATAAGACCATCACCATAGTACCATATCCTACTGTCAAGATTATGCTAGGATAAAATAAATTAAGAGAGCATAGAGGTAAATAGATGGAAAAATTTAAAGAGTTTATATTGAAATTAAACCTACCAATATCATCAGAGGATAAGGTATTATTCAATTAATGACTAAACCAAACCCACACCTCACCATTGAAGAAGTATGTCAAACACAGGTTTCCCAAAAGGATTGGTATTCAGGTATTACTTAGTTTTAACTAAAACATGCCTTGAATAACTCAAGAGAGAGAAAAAGATATCCTTAAGGTTCAAATCTACTCATTAAATGATTAGAAAAGGCATCCTCTATAGGAAGAAATGTGAAGGCATCTATTTAAGATGTGTGTCATGTGAAGAAGCTTAGGATATTCTGTAAAACCTACATCAAAATTTGGGTAGTGACCATCTATTTTGAAAAATTAAAACCCATGAAATACTCAAAAGGGGTTATTATTCATTAATGGTCTTTAAGTATGCTCATTTCCATGTGAGGATGTGTCATGAGTGCCAGGTCTTGTAAAAAAGAGATGTACATACAACTATGCCACTATAGCATGTGATTGAAGGTAAGTTATTTTCCCAATGGGGATAAGATTTTATTGCTGTCATAAACTTGAAATATTCAGCTAGGCACAAGATTATGCTCATTGCTATAGATTATTATAGTAGATAGATTGAGGCAACAACCACCAAGAACTCAAGAGCTTAATATGTGATCAATTTCCTTAAAGACATATCGCAACTAGGTTTGGGACACCTATTTATTTGGTTTGTGACAATGGTATTACATTTCAATCAACTAAGTTTATAGAATGGTCCCATGATACTCATATCATAATCAGATCATCTTCCAATCACTACCTAAAAGGGAATGGATTGGCTAATTCAACCAACAAAAATCTCATAATAGATTCTATCAAGAAGTTAACCATAGATAAACCTAGGGAGTGGAATATTTTAATAAAATACACTCTCTAGGAAAATTAAACTTGATATAATTATAATCAAGCCATTAAATATTTTCCATATCTACTAGTTTATGGGAAATAACTAGTGTTCTTAATCATGATAAAGCTACCAACAAGTCAATTTATGAAACAATACATGGATCCCAATGAGAAGATAGAGTGTATATTGTTGGATATAATTGAAATTGAAGATTCTAATAATGAAACATTACAAAAAATTAGTAGACATCAAGACAGTCAAAATATGGTTCGATAAGTTAGCAAAATCTAAAGCATTCAGGATTTTTGCCCTGGTGCCAGTATGAGACAAATCCCTTGAGAAAAAGGGAATGAATAACAAGTTCAACCAACTATGGATAGGATCTAATCAAATCTCTAAGATATTTGGTAATAATGCATTTTTTGAAGGACCTCTAAGGTAACGAATTGACATATCCAGTCAATAGATAGTTTTTAAAGTATTAATTCATAGCTACTCCATCTATAGAGGTATCTGAGTAATAATATATGTTATGATAGATATAAGAGTATGTTATATTTTATTTATTAGTTATATTCTCTCTTTTGTTCACTTTATTCCATTACATTAGTTTTTTTAATAGATTAGCCTCTTTTTCTTTCAATAATTTGTTTTATTTAGTCTAGTGTGTTTGTTTTATGTAGTTTTCATGCTTTATTAGATAATTTTCCTTTGATTTCTTGGCAATCTAGTTTTTAACTCCTGGTATAATCAAACAAGAGTTTGTGTTTTTTTATTCCAACTTGAATAAATGGGTGTTACATCTTGTAGTTTAGAATTATTAATCTAGATAATCAATGACAGAGTTAGCCATGACTATGTTACAAAGCTAATTACTCTATCAAGTATGTAAAAGTTGTTCCCAAAATTATTTGTAAATTTATAAATCTCTCCTTATCCCCATGGTTCAAATTCACATAAAATCCTAATGCTTTTTTGAGGTAATAACCATTGACATGGGTAGAAGTTGATAAGGACGTTTTGATTAACCAAATTTTACTAAGACTAGCTCATGTGGTCAACTTCTTACCTCTTTCATTCAAAAAGAAAAGAAAAATAAAATCATAATCCAAAAATTCCAAAACAAAACCATATAGGATTAGAGTCCTACATCATGAAATAAGATCAATGTATCATGCATCATGGAAAATATGAAGGAAGAGAAAAAAAGGTTATCAAAGATATCTCTATTAGGGTTATGGATGCTTGGTTGGTAGCATATCAATGCTTGATATCTCCAATTTCTATACACCTAATGCCAAATCAGAATGAAACCTACATCTCACCCCATGTCTTTGCCTAAAACCCTTTGACAAAGAATAAATAATATCACTTTTGCACACACAAGTCTAAGGTATAAGTGATGTTAGTTTGTTCCATCAAATTATTAAGAGTCTCCTTTTTGTTTCTAATTTAATCAATTTTTTTAGTATTGTTCATGATTGATATTGGGATTATAAAACCATAGATTTTATTTTCTTTAAAAATCATGAGTATTCACCCCTATGAGTCACCATTTGTTATATTCAACACACCCCACCTTGGATTTTTCTTTAAAAAGTGGGGACCCCATTTACTTTAGAGGACTTATGTATTATGTGGAGATGTCTGTGTCTTATTATCTATATAAACTTGATGTTTTGGACATTGAATCATGTTTGGTGCACCTATTTTCCATTTTAAAGGAATTATTAAAACTAATATATTTATTTAAATTTGGGAAGAATTTCTATGTATGATAGGTATTCGAGTTTGCTTATTCTTATTCTTTTATTTGGAATTGCTTATTTTAGAAATTTTTATTCTGCATTTTGGATACTTTAGGTCTTTGTTAATTTGGTCTTTAGAAAAATTTCAGTCAAAAACTTTTCATTTGAGAACTTTATTTCAAAAAAAAGTCTAGGAAACAACCTTTTAGTTGGTAACTTTTCTTTGAATCATTTTGTTCAGTACTTCATATGTGGAAACTTTATACTTTAGAAACTTTGGTCTTCAAAAGATTTTGATCTCCAAGACTTTCTCTTCAATAAATTTCATTCAAAAGTTTTTTTTTTAGTAAATTTATCTATGGAAACATCTTCCTAAATGATAATCTCTATAAAGAGCACTTAGTTTTAGAAACTATTCCTTTGGTGAATCTCATTCAATACCTTTAGTTTGAGAACTTTCCCTTCAGTGAGTTTCATACAAATATTCCTAAATGATTCTCTCTAAAGAAATTTTGATTAGATCTTGGGATCACCATATCATATCATTAGTCCCAAAGGTAAAGGTTAACCCCTAGACTAAACCATAAAGTGACAAGTGTCATATGAAGAAGTAACACCATATCACCTTAAATGAGTAAGAATCCTACATAACATACCCACTAGGCCTAGGTGTTCAATTTTAAATTGAATTAAGGTGATGAGCTCATAGAAATTTGTGATTAATGGTACATGAACTATAATGAATGCATTAATTTTTAACATTGATCACCCAATTGAGTTCACCTATTTTGATTTTCAAGAGCTTAATTACACATAGCCATCTACAATTTCAAAAGCCCTAGCTACATTTAAAATGACTTGCAATTTGTGAAACATAGTTCTTAGACCACCATTTTAAAAATATTGAATCAAACTAGAATCAACCAATAGTAATGTCATATTCATCCAGTGTGTACAAGGGAGTTCCACCATCATTTAGGTTTTCCATCAAAGACTCCATAAAATACCTAGACATGATTTTTTACGAAACTATGTTTGACATTATCCATGCCAATTAATCCAATCTATGGGATATCATAGAGAATTTTGATCCATTCACATTAGAAGAGGACATATTATCATATGATAAATAACTTAAAACTAACTTTCTACCATTCAAACACCAAGAACTTCACTATGTAGCTACCAAACTAGAAATTATACCATGCATGGAATTGCTATGAGACTTTTTTTTTTAAGGTAGAATTATATATGATGGCTATCTACACTATGTTATAACAACATATTAAATTCATACATATATAGATATGTGTTCATGAGTTATTTAAGGCTTCCCATTCTAGATGCTACATTTGATTTACATAGTGTAGTCACTTGGAGGAAAAGCAAAAATGTGGAGCAAGTAGTAAGGAAGTGGCTTCTCCTAGGAACATTTTCATTGTCAAGAAACATACCAAGAATCCCATCCCCATCACCCATTTTAGGATAGGGATTCACATTGGTATGGCATTTTTGAATCAACTCTTTGGCCAACCAAGTATTCGTTTCTAACATCTATAATGGGTACCCATACTTGACTTGCTCATTACTTTAGAGAGTACCTATATATTGGGGGAGGTCATTAGTGGTCACCTATATGAATAGATTATACAAAATGATAATAATCCCCAAAGGGGAAATTTATATATGATATCATAACTCCTAGATGTAGTCATGGGGATTGTTTACTGACATAATGGGGTTTTATGGAATCCTAACCCTAATTATATCAAGAGCATAATATGTGACTTCTATTCCTTCATCCACATATATGCATATTTAAGGAAAATTTATATAATATAAAAGGAAATATATACTTAGGTTTGGATATCCATTCATGGCCTACCTATGGATAATATATTAAATAACATTATCTATAAACTCATAAACTTGGGTGATTATTAGCTTTGCATAGATTATATAGTCATCATGGTTGCTAGACATAGGGTAAATCCCCTTTGTTTCCCCAAAGTTTTTGATAAAAAATTTTCAAATAAGAGAATTCTTTTCAAATATGGAATGGTATAGATGAATATTTGATAAAGTGTAAGAAAGGAAATTTCCATAGCTCCCATCTCACTATAGGGAGGATGCAGTATACATTTAGGAGACATTTTAGAGAAGTTAGGAATGCAAGGCATGTTTATGCATTGGATAATCTACCTTATAGGATTTGGGGCCTCCATGGGAGAGTACATAAAAATATTCACAACCTTAGCATCCCATACAAACATTATTTTTTTGACCATGAATTCTTATTCCTTAATACCAAATATGATGAGGAAGTAAACTAAAGGGTTGAGACTACATGCTTAAGAAAAGACTTATTGAGGATGATATAAGCAGGCCCCTACCTTATACTCAACCAATCCAAATTTATAATCCCACCACTAAGGGGATGGATATCATCTAAGTTTTTGAGTATAACTTACCAACAACTAGTAAACTAAATCCAAGACGCTTAACGTCCATCTATTGAAATGATAACTCAAAAAGAGTAAGATCATTGGTAGGGGAAACATCAATAGTTGGAGAACATGATGAAGAGCAAGATCTATAAGAGACATAATCTACTACACATGAATAATATGAATAAATTCCTCTAGTTCAAGAATCTACTATTGAAATAAAGAGATTCAAATAGGAACTATCAAAAGAGATAACACATTATAAGGATAAAACAATTATGGTATAGGTGGAGATCATTTTCCTAGACTCCTATGATGAGGAAGATATGATATCTTCAGAAGCCATAACATATAGTATGATTCTTCCCCTTCCTCCCCAACTAATAACTACTTTATAGTATGGATGGACTAAACTTTGTTATCAAATAAAGACCAAGGTAGAAACACCACTAACCCCATCTATAGAAGAAACCAATAGAGAGGAATAACCTTCAATTTAAGGTGAACCAAGTCATGCGGTGGATACAAAATATCTTCAAGAAGCCAAGGTTTTGAGATTAAAAAAATTAAAAGCAAAGGTACACATAAGTAGTGACCAACCTAGTAAGGGTCCTCTTTTCACAACTCTCCTAGGACTTTCTCATCTTATGTCCTTATAGGTTGATTATAATACACCTTTTCTAGTTGTTTCTACTTTCACCCCTGTGAAATCACTCTCTACTTGACTTGTTTTCATTTTCCAACTACTACTCCTCCAATTTCCACTTCTACTTCTCAAACCTTTTCCCCATCAGTCTCCACTATTTCAGTATCCATTCTTCCAATCACCATTTATTTAATCCCAACCACCTATACTCTCATTATTTTAGTCTCCATCTCTACTTCCACATCTACCAAATAACCCATCACTTAAGTGGTTGTCTCCTCTACCCAACTAGGTTTACCATTTCCTTTTCAAGGATTAGTTCAAACAATAATAGTAGTAAAAACTAAAAAGCCCCCTAAGAAGAAATTAGTTTACATTATACACCCCATGCCACAATTTATGAACATAGACTAGTCCTAGATAATTTTTCCCTCAATTCATAATTTATCCACTAAGCCTAAACTAGAGCCTAAAAATGATGCATAAATGGATGTCCAACCATTAGATACATCAAAGTTAACTCTTTCATTTTGGGCAAAGGATTTAGGAGAGTCATCTTAAAAGAAGATCAATTTTAATATCACTAAGCTACCCAATATGAGCTCACTCTTTGATAAAGCCACAACCTTAGTATAAAGTCTTATGAAGAGAAAAATTAAATATAACAATGGTAGAGGCCTAATACTCAAATAAAGAGAATATATTTACTCTCTTTCAAAGAGGCAAGATAAAAAGAATGTCTAGTCCCCTTCTATTGAGGACCTCAATTTCTACATAGAAACCCATAATGAAGTGGTATTGGCCTTCCATGAGGGAACAAAGCTAGATAAAAACAACTAGAAGAAGAATTAGAGACTCTTAGAGAGAGAAAAAAGTAATATAAGTTCCCTCTAGCGTAAAGTAGGATGTATAAAGTGTAGCACTAAGGTTGTACAAAATTTTGGATACTATTCATTATTTGAGAGTCTAGTTATATCCATATGTAATTTTAATAAAAAAATTATTTAAACTTCTCAAAGAAGATGAAAATAAATTGAATTTCTTAGTGTTGTAGAATCTTAATAAGGCATGAATCCACTTAAATTTTATGACCCATTTGGATTTATTTAATGCATTGAATTTATATATCATAATAACTTAGGAGGCTCAATATTTTATGAGTTCTTCTAAAGCTTTTATGAATAAGCTTATAAAACAAGAAAAGCAAGAGAAATAATTTTTGGATGAGATATAATTAACAAGAGCTTGAGATAACACTAAAAAGTTAGTATCTCAAGTTATTTTTTGATTAGATGATTTTAAAATGTTTTGATAATTTCAATCAAATTATATAAGGATTAATTTTATAGGATATTGAAATGAAGATTATTATAGTGAGGAAGAAGGCAATAAAAGTGGAGGTATTTTAGGCTAGCTTCTGAGCCACCAAAATAGATCATGCAAGGTTGATGGAATAGACAAATAGGGTAGACAAACCTCATCTCCTTGATGTGATCATAATTTAGGAATAACATTCTAAATCATATGAACATTATCAAGAGTTGGAAACCAATATGAAAGTAGCCTTAGCATCACCTACTAGTTTTACTCCTTAGACCCCACCAATAGTTCCAGTTACAACACCATAATCAAATTCAATTCTTCTTAAATAAATGATTTCCTCAATTCCACCTCTTAGTTTATATCTAGGTATAACTCTAGTCCAAGATATGATTTCATCCCCCAAAGAAACATTTTTAACTTCAGTTGTTAGCAGAAATCCAATTATAACTATAGTTCCAACAGTGACAATAAAAAGTGTCAAACAAGAATCGAGTTAGCCTTAATCAAAGGTTAGTTTTTATAATTTTTATTAATGATTAAAAATGAATAGTTAAGTCTTTTTACATTCATGTTGTAATTAATAAAATAGTTTTTTACATCATATACACATTGCATGACTGAGGTTATCTATGAGTTATACATGCATTAAAACTTATGATCTATTTATCATGATGTAACCAAAGTTTTACTATACTTGGAGGATGAGGCAAAACCTTCCTCAAGTCCTTCATATACATGTAGAACCCTCTTTTCAAAGGGTTGAAGTTTTGGATCAATATATTGGAAGAGATTAAGAGATTGATTGTCATGTAACTTTGTTTATTCTTTCTTCTTCCTTTTCTATGTTAACAAAATTTAAGTTTCTTTTTTTGTATATATTCAATAATTTTGAAGTGTGTTAATGTTATGAATTAATCTTATTATTTCAATTAATGAATATTGATCTTAGATGCTTAAAAATAATTGAGGATTTGTAAGTTTCAATAGTTTAAGATATTATTTTAGGTTAAATTGGTAATCTTAGGTGTAAAGAGGTATTTATTTTAGTATAGCCATCTAGGTGTGATCCATAACTACCCTTGACAACTTTATGGTCTGAGTTGTAATATGTAACATAAAAGTGTGTAATAATAGCTCTAAGGAGAACAACCTTTAGTTGAGATAATTGATCATTGTAAACTTATTTTCCCATATTAATAACTATGAATTTTAATGTGTACAATAGCTTTATTTGGCAAACACTAGTCTTAGAGATACTTATCCACCAGATAAATAGTCTTATAAGTGACTTTTTAGGAACATAGATCCTTCTTTCTTGCCTTACCCTTCTTCCCCCTTTTTGAGTTTCTTTGAGATCTACCCACTATAGACAATATCCACCCATATAACTCACTTAGTGATTAATCTATTTAGATTTCATGCATCCATCCATAAAACATGGTTAAATAACCCATAAGTTTAACCTATTATTCCATCACCTAGTTATTTTAACTATATACCTACAAATCGTGCCCTAGAGTGGAACTTGTAAGTAATCATAAATGCATCATTTATATAAATAAATCTTATCTTAAAGAAGATATATCATACCTACACTTCGAATTGGGAATACATTTGTTAAGTAGGAGCATGACCAATATGGGTATTTTCTAGACCTGATTAAGGGATCACTTATCATAATACACCATGTTAGAAAGGGTTCCAAAGCCTACAATCTAACACAATCATGTAAAAACCCTAAAATAATCATATGTTTAATGTTCACTCTATTCTAATAAAAATAATGTAAATATAATCTATTACATACCAAAGCTTGTAGAAAAAAGTGGGGGTTAAAAATAAAACAAACAAAACTAAACATGCATAGAAGATATATACTCATGTCACTGTATATAAATTTATAATACATGGCAGAGAAGAACAACTACATTATATATCTACTCTAATAAAGGAGAAATAAATTTAGGAATACTTACCTTTGAAGATGAACCCATTGATCCTCAGTATCTCTCTTGGCCAAGGTGCTTCACAAGAGATTGTTGTGGTATGTAAGGATAACAAAGACACATCAAATTTATGCTACAAAACCTATCTATGCATCTAAAATAATTTTCCACAAGATAAGATCCATATGTCCAAAGAAAGTATGGAACATTAATCTTTATTCCTTAGGTAGAATGGTTAATAATCATATGTTCATTCACACTTATTATTATTTTCTTCACTTCTTATAAATAGTTGGAAATGAACTTGTATATATAGGCAGATCTTACCCTAAATCCTTTGAACATGTTAGTTGTATAGGGTCAACCTAGTCAACCCTATATGTTTTTGAGAGGTAAAACACTAGTAACTAAGTTAGGATGGCCAAAGGGATAACAAAACTCCTAATGAAAAATATCCCTAAATAGTATAAGGTTAACCTAGTTGACCTTGTATAATAATCAAAGTCTCAAAACTATATAGGATTGACATAGTATAGTTAACTAGTAAAAGGGGTTCAAGATAAGAACAAGGAGGATAAATCATGACAAATAACTAGAATGGGTAAAACTAAGAATAATAATATTAAGGTAAATGGTTTTAGGAGACAAGTATGTAGATGGAAACTAGTAAAAAGGACAATAATCTTACAAAGCACCAATGGTATGCCCACCCCTTTCCTGGTGCACTCTGTAAGGCATGCACTCAGAGAGATTGAGACTCGGTGGGTTCCTAAAAAATATAAAGTATCAATAATTAATAAAAATTAAAAATATTATGTGTATGCATATGCCCCAGTCAAAGCTCATCATATGTCACATAAATGCAACACAAAAAGGTGCTTCGAGAAATAGAACATGCTCACACACAATGATGATGCTAAGTGAAGTAAGAAAAAAATAATATAAATGAAAGTACATAAGTGAAAAACACATACCTTGACTTACCTTAGTGCTACAGATAAATAATTAGACTATAAGAGATGTGAAGGCATCCAATGTGAAGAACACTAGGCGAGCTTGTAGAAGTTAGTGCAAAAATATTAGCCAAAAATCAATTTGTTTGTAAAATAGGCATATGATAGTGGAATATATTTTCTACATCATCATGATTCTAATGCATTTTATAGTTTTAAAAATAGATGAGTAGAAATAAATATATAATCAAAAGAAGGAATCTATAGGAAAATAATTGAAGAATTTAAATTATTGAAAAGTGTTCTTAAATAGGAGGAAAGAGAATTCATTTGGTTATTTTGACTTGTGAAAGATAAAAAAGTATATTTGGAGACCAAACAAGCTAGGATGGTGAGAAGATGATAGGATAGATGAGGAGGGCCTCTAGGAGTGGTAGCGGGTGCACTATAGGTATGCAACTATGAATCTTAAACTAGTTTTTGAGTATTTTAGTGAATTAAATGTACTTTTAGAGAAATGTAATTTTTAGCATTTCTAGATATCAAAATGAAGTAAAATTAGATTTTATAAGTAGGAAAATATAATTAGGCAAACGGGTTTGAATGAATTAGGAAGAAAATTACAAAAGGGCACATTTTTAGGAAAATGCAAGGGGTCAATAGTAAAAAACAATTGGGTCAACCTAGTAGGCTAAAAAGGAGCAAAATCCACATTGTCGACCTAGTAGGTCTATGCCAACCCTGTACATTTTGTAGACTATCAACTTAGTACAATTTTCTAACTGATCTAAAAAGTTAAGAATGACAACACAGTCCTAGGGAGGGGAAAAGAAGAGGGTTGACTTAGATTTTTAAGTTAATTAGGCTAAAAATAAGGAAATTTTTGTCAAACCAAGTTGACCAAAGAACCAAAATGGTTTGAAAATGTGTGAAAAATGCCAAATGAAGGAAAAAATGGCCTAAAATGACCAAGGGAAAAAAGGACCAAGTAGGCTAAAAATAGGTAAAAAAGAATTAATTAAAGTAATTTAGGCTTTTTGTATTAAAATTGTAAAAATAATGTATTGTGATTATAAATGACATGGAAGATCTAATACATATTTTGTTATTTATTTATTATAAGGATGATTGAGGTTTTGGAGATTAGTAGATTTGTGTTGGCTACCAGATCTACTAGAGCATATGATCATAAGAGATAGGTCTAGGCTAGTAACTGTAGGCCTAGGAGTGATAGCTCACATGTTTAAGATTCACCTAAGCATAGATATATTAGTCATGTTCCTTAGATGTTGGGCATTAGTGACTAAAACCTTTACAAGGGAGGTGGATGGGGATGTGGTAGAGGTAGCTATCACTCTAGAGGATGTGAATTCCATCCTAAGGCTATCAGTAGTAGGGGCACTAATGACTAAAAGCATACCATATAGCCTGAAGGATAGGAGAGCCTTAGCCATGTGGTTTACAACCTCAAATACAATATTAGTATGTAAGAAATTTAATATGTTTGACATATATGCATCACAAATTCTAGATATCTAGAATTATGTGATAAGACTTGTGATATAGTGAGTGTTATATCACAAGTTAGATGGAAAGGTACCATTATTCATGTTAGCCTTGAGAAGGATGATATTAGAAGGATTACTATATGATCTCATCTTGCTTATCTAGGTCTAGATCATACATAATCTATATGAGGTGTTGGTCAAAGGGTAGAAATTGATAAGATCGATCATATTACTAATAGCTTAGATATATGAGAGGTTTAGTATGTATCAATCATTTGGGTTACCCCATGTAGTAGATGATAGGTCACATCAAGTGTGAATATAGAGAGAGGACCAAGTAACATGAGCCATGCCCCATGTTTTAATGCTATAGATGGTGAGATATATAGACTTAATTTGGTAGCCATGTTGGCACAAAATGACTACATGGCCAAGTTGGGACATAGTTTCACTAGCTATAGTGAGGACACAAATGGTTGGAAACTATACCTGGTAGAGAGAGCCACATATAATGGCATGAGTGTTAGAGTAGATGCAATTACCTCATCTAGTAGCACCAATATTGATGCTTGAGTAGTGGTCTCAGTATGTGAGAGATCCATGGGGGAAGATGGGACTAGATGCACTAGTGATGAGGCCAATGCTCACACCACATCATGAATGACCATGGATTAAATGAGCATGATAGGGAGTATAATAGGAAGAGAGGGATGAAGAGTTAGTGAAATTAGAGATACCACTACCATCTCTATAGCAAGATGAGCTATGACCATTGAGGACATGATTTTGATGGAGGAAGGAAGAGTAGGAGAGAGTGGAAACTATAACCATCCCTAATGATCTAGTGGGTGAGCTAGAGGAGATGTGGATGATAGAGAGGCCACTCAAGCACTGGCTGAGATCAATATGAGCCATATCAGCCAAATTTGAGATGAAGAGGTGACCTATAGAGGAGATGATAGGAGGTTATGTGGATAGAGAGACAATGATAGGTAGTTATGTAGATGGAGAGACCATAGTGGTTGAGATATAGAAAAGTAATAAAGATGATTAAATTATTGCTTAAGTTTTTACTTTGAAAATAGAGACTATAGGTAGATAGATATTATGACATATAACAATGATCTAATATCTATCTAGGTATGATTTTGTAGGCATAGCTAAGGATAAAGAGATATGGGGGTCCCTTACAAGAAGAGAACTCCATCACATCATGGATGAGACTATAAAACCATATGACCCTACTTCATTAGAGGATCACAGTGTACCATCTACCCTAGCTTAGGCAAGTTGGTTTATATTAGCAAGGGAAGAAGTGAGGTAGATATGAGTATAGATAGAGAAGATGTAGTCACCAATGAAAAGGAGAGATCTATACTTCTAGATATAGTAATGCAAATGACATAGGCACATATAGTGACCCAAACCCATTTGACATAGGCATAGGCATAGGCATAGGTAGCATACCTACAAGGATAGGTAGAGGGACTGAGATCTCAAATGACCTCCTTATAGTGTACTATTCAAAAGATTTAGATAGAGGCCTCAGCATACAATGTGGCTAGGCCATGAGATAGATATGAGAGAGCCCAGCCATAGAGATGGAGCATTATATATATGGTTTCTCTTGTGTATGTTGATGTTATCATGGTTGTGGTTGTGGACACTTTGGATATATTTCTTTCTATCACATGTATTTAATTGTTGTTTCATATGTTATAGTAAATATATGAGACATGGTTTCTTTTCTATCATTATGTAGAACACATGCATCGTTAAAAAGAAATAGGAAAAAAGGACTTGGTAGAATATAATCAATAAAAAATGTACGACACACTATTTCATGTTGGTAAATGTGTAATAACAATAAAATGACTAAATATAAAGAACCAAGGGATGGTAAAATAAGATGGTAAAAAGGAATTTGTTTTTAAACCAAAGTGAAATATTTTTGCACCAAATTAAAATAAGTAAAATCATTCTAAATTGTGTTGGGAAGTATGAAAATAATGTAGTAAAATTGAAGGTATGCAAAAGGGTACAAATGGTAAAAAAATTAATTAAGTCAATCAATTATACTAAATCACATTTGGAAGTATAAGAGAAAAAAAAATTGGCAAAAGATTATTCTTAAATTTGTCACACTAATTCACAATAGGAAGTATTAAAAATTCAATAAATGGCTGTATACTTACACTCAAAAAATATGAAAATAAGAGTGAAAGAGAAATAAAGTAAGCATAAAACACACTAAATCAATCTGGTAATCATGTTAATGACATGTAACTTCATAACAAATCACATCTTATCTCATATTTGACACATGTAATTTATTTTTATGACTTATATTATTAGAAATTTTTGTGAGGAATGTTAGGTCATATCCACGGTATTATAATACAACTCACAAATGAAATCGCAAGAAGATTGATTAGTATAAAAAACAATATTTCTCAAGAAGAAATATGAGGAATATAGGGAATGAAAAAGGGAGTGTAAAAATCAAGACTTAGGCATCTTATGAGAATACCTTAGGAGGCAAGAGGCGTACCTTAAGGACTTGAAAAAACACTAAGTAACTAGTGAGAATCAATGTACAAAGGAAAATTATTCGCTATAGACATAAATCTTTGTAGTAAAATAAGCATGATAATAATATCAACTCATGAAGGAAAATTGGTACAAGAAAATGTAAAAGGGACCTACCTTCCCATAATGTATTCCCTAATCTTTAGGAGCCCTTATAGAGCCATCAATCTATTAAGAAGATTGGGTACTTTTGTGAGAAATTAAGTAGCACTAAAAGATATATTTTTTAAATTCTCCTCTTCTAATATACTTCCATACCACACCCCAAAGGACCTAAACTCTACCATGAGTCAAACTATGGAGTTTGATATTTGACTAGAAGAAGGAGATGTGCTTTGAATCACATCTTTTAGTGTGATTTGAATTTTAAGAATATTTTTTCTTGTTATATCATTACCTTTTGAAAAATTATTTGGATTTTAACTTTTTATGGATTATTAATATTCCTCCTCCATATGAACTTGAAATGATTAGTCATGAGAGATGTAGTGATATACACGAATGAGCTTTGGGCTAATGCTAAAGAAATCTAAGTAACTAAAGATAAATGCTAACTAGGATAGTTAAGCTTAACAATGAACTAGCATGTGATCTCAAGTATCAACCATGCATATGATTAGTTTGTGTAAAAATAAGAAGGGAAAAAGGATATTCAAAGGTGGATGGGTAAAAATAAAGTTTAATGAGATGTATTGTTTTCTAACTAATGACATGGTAAAATGTAGACAAGGACCAAAGGGAACATGGTTTATATAACCAAGTCATAATGATAATTATCTATGAAAAATATAGAGAATAAATTAAACAATCATGAAGACACAATAAGAGAGTTTTGATAAAAACTCAAGAAATAAAGAGAAGACAACGATAAAGAAAGACAATCGTATGCAAATATAAATGAAAATATAATAAATATATATTAAAAAAGATAAGATCACTATATATGAAAAATATGAATTTGACACAATTTCAAATGATATAACATATAGATAAAAATAAAATTGGAGCACATGTCCAATCAAAATGTAAATCTAAAGGCACCATGCATGTGATCGTAAGTACAAATAAATATGCCCACACACGTTATCCAAGATATCAGATAAATCTCTATGAATTTAGATATAAATTAATCTTAATATCTCATCAATATTTATTGAAAATTGGGAAAATACTTCTCTTATAATCTCCTCAACCTAAAAAGTAGGAATACTCAATGGATCATGCTAAGGAAAATCAATCAAGGGATGTTTAGGAGAATGTGTTGGAATGAGCTCTATGGGAGATGCAAGAATCACTGATGGAGAAGGATCCATGGGAGAGGGACTCATGGGTGGAGAAGGATCCATAGGTGAGGGAAGGTCCACAGGTGAAGGAATCATGGGTGGATTCATCGAAGGTGATGTAGGGACAAAAAGAGGGGATAAAACCACTAGAGGTAGATATATAGGAGAAGGAGAAGCCTTATTATGGGAATGACCTGTATGATGAACACAAGAAGGTCTAAGATTAGCTATAAGGTGGTCCTTAAGATGTTGTTAAAGGATTTAGTAATGATCAGTATGATGGGTGCCACATATAATACACCTCACCATACTTAGGTATATATTTAGGTAGAACCTCCAGGGGAGGAATGATTTTTTTAGGGAAAGGGAGGAAGGATGCAAAGTATCAATATACTATTTTAGCTTGTAGTAATTTATAGAAGAATGATTATTTATTCCATGAAAGTAACATATACACTTGTGAGTGGTCTTAGGACAAACACTCACATAAGGATGTATAATAGGAATGGAAGAAGCTGAAGAGGCCTTATCAACCCATTTGGTGGGTAACGAATCCATCTTAGGTAGAAGAAGTAAACTATCACCAAGAGAAGGTGGTGATGAAGGGGAAATAGAACTAGGTTTAATGAAAGGAGAAATGGGATGAGAATTAGAGGTAAGCTCAGTAATAGGAGTAGGAACAAGCTCAACTATAGTAGGAATAAGAATGGGATCAATTATAGTGGAAGTAGGAGTGGGATCCAATAAGGGCTCTACTAAGGGAGGAGTAGGATCTATATAAGGTTTAGGGAGGGTTACACTAATCTCATGAGTAACCAACTATGGTGATTAAGGAACCTATAAAAATGGTAAGACCTAGTCATAAAACTATCCATGAGCATACTCCTATGAAGCTCCTAAAAAATTAGAGGTGTTAGTTCCATTTCCACCCTATGATAAAGAGGAAAAATACTAAAATTAGGAACTATAAATGAAGGAAGATGGGAAGAGAATAAAAAATAATCAAGTAAATAAGAATGATAATGGATAGTATCAACATCATGGGCCTATACAAAATCACATAAGAATCGATCATATAAGGAATAACCATAATCTTAATATAGGGTATGAATATCAATGACAAAAATAGGGATAACCATCTCATTGAGAAAGTGTGATGAATAGAATGTTCCTAATGAGTTTAGTATATCCATTATAACCTTGGTTTGAATTAATGGGAAAATTAAGACACTAAGACTCACATAATGGAACATTGGGCAAAGGTTTAAGAGTAATAATCATGAAGACACCATGGTCTTCAAAATGTTTGAAATTCCAAGGGTTAGTGTCACCCTAAATCCCAGAAATGGTTCCATTATGAGGGAATTTAATGCATTGGCAGGTAGAATAAGCAATGGATTTCATATGATGAGTCCACAACCTAACAAGCAAGATGTTATAATATAGGGAAAAGTTAAAAATCATCACCTTCACAAGAATAGTGATAGATGATATAGTAATGGGAAGCCACATAAAACCTAGAGGAGGCATTTAATTTCTATCATATCCTTGACAGGTGTTGCACATAGACTTGAGATTGTATTTTGAATATCTAAGGGTTTTAATGAGGTTGATAGAGGTAATTTAGGTTCCAAAAACCTTATCAATAAATGCATGCTTAACTTGGATATTGCTAATTTGGAAATTAATAAATAAGGGAGGATCATTTGCATGAATCAAAATCTCATCATGAATCATAAAATCTATGATAAATTTTAGGGAAAGAGAAGTGTCCATAGTTTCCTCAATGTGGATGGACATATCTTCACATTGGTGTAATATACTATCCTTAGATATAGATAAGGCTTCCTCTTATCATGATAAGGGAGGATGAGGGACATTAATTTTGAATAAAAGTTACATAAGATGGTTTCTATGATGGGAAAAATTCCTCATAAGATCAAGGAATAGAATCTAGGATGGTATATTAGTGATTTTTGAAATGGGATCCCATTTATCATAACCCATAAGAAGGTTTTTAGATATAGGTGCATAATGATTAACGAGGTCCACATAAGGAGGAGCCAAAATGCATTGTAATTTATGTTGGTATGAAGAAGCAAGTGTAGAATAAGGTTACAAATTTTGTTGTGATGATGAAGTAGTTGGTTCAAGTTGACTTTGAGAATTAGTAGAAGTTTTAGTATAATCTTGATTGTCATTAGTGATAGAAGATGATGGAAGATTGGTAGAAATAGAAAAAGAAGTGTTATCCAAGGGAGAATAAAAATTTGAATCATCAAAAGTAATAAGGTCATCTTGCCCCACTCATTTAAATGAGTTAGAGAAGAATCCCAGATAACATGGTATGTTTTATATGAAGGAGTGTAGATAGGTTGGGAATCAATAAAAGTAACCACCCTTCACATATTAGTCATGTTAACCACATTCTATTTGAAAGTGGATTCAACAAGACTTTCTAAATTATTTGTGGAAGGGGTGGATTTATCTTGATTGTCTTGAATAGGTTGATGATTAGGAAGAGGGTCTTTTTAAATAAATAAATGAGCTTTGGCTTGATTTAAGGATTGAGATTTAGCATGTGATTTATAATTCTTGAAAGTGATTTCATAAGCTTGTTGACACTTTTAAATTATATAATCATGATAAAAATTAGGACCAAGAATAAATTTCATAGCTAAATTATGAATTTGTCTACAGGTATCATGAGAATGACACCAATTAGTATGAAACCAATAAAACATGTTAGGATCATACTAGGATTTTATAGGATGAGTAGGATCAAGATATCATAAAGGAGACCTAGTTAGATGCTTAAGCAATTAAGCTGAGGATAGAGGTTTATGAATATTATTGTTATTTATTGAAGATAAGTGAGGATTGGTATATTTTTGAGAAGGGGGAGTTGGTTTCGATAAAGGGGTAAGAAAGACATCTTGAACATTGTGAATGGTGTCCTAAGAATATGTAACACCATCATTGGTAATATTGTGATTTTTATTCTTAAGTAAGAGATAGGGACTCGTAGAAGGTTGGGGTGGCTTGAATTGAAGCATAAGGAAATCTTGTTGTTTATATTGGTCAATATCCTCTTCCAATATATGTAAAGAGAGAATAAAGACCTAATATTTAAGCTTAGGAAAAAGGGCATTGGCAAAGAGATGAAAAAGATTATCATCAACCATGTTATGTTCACATTTATTTGACAAAGTTTTCCACCTTTTAACAAAGGCTTGATCAATTTCATTTTAAAGAGCACTAGTTTGAAATTATTGAACTAAAGCATTCACTAAATCCTCAAAACTAGTAATGGAATGAGTTCTAAGTTGGTTATACCAAACCAAGGCATCACCTATGAGAGTTTTGGCTAAGAGTTTGTTAGTGGTAAATGTTGACTATTTTTACCGCCCAATAAATATTAGTCAACCACATAGCTAAAAACTTTATCATGAAGTGTTTCACAGGCCATTTAATGCCAATAAATGTTATAGTAGCCTTGGTCACTCTTTGCATTAGTGTTCCATGTCACTTTGGGTCTTTTCAAAGGTTAAAAATGGGCATTTAATGCTTTATATGATTTCTTGAGAATTACGAAAGTATAAAATAGTGATGTCACATTCCATGTGTCCTAAGGGGTCTTAAATAACTATTTGTAATTGACCAAGTCTACAGGTGCATGTTAAAATCTATAAAATACTTGAAAAAGTGAATTTTTAGCCACTTATATGGACTTGTATAGATTTTTGTATGTGATGTCACTTGATCTTCCCCATACTAACTTCTATGATTAGATTGTTTTGGTAGCTTTATAAACTATAAATTTCACTTTTTCTTCCCCATTGCTCCTTAGAAGAGTCAAAACTACTCCAAGACTTTCACTAACCATAGGCTGTATAAGCTGAGTTGGGAGAAATGGCTATAGGGAATGATAGTATAATGAGTTAGCTTCCATTTAGTGAATTTTTTTTGTAGATTTATGTCCTCCTTTATGAATCATTGTTAAGAAGGTTCAATCCTTAAAGCTACCTATGCAACCAAGTAGGGTCTAGATTTTTCCAAATTGCTTAAACTAATAAATGGCTAGATCTATGTGGTTTTGGCATGTGTTTTTCAGCTTAAATTAGTCCCTATCCATGTTATAAGCCTCAGTCATAGCATCTTCAAATTGTCATATCAAGAGAAAGCTAGTTTCTTGCTTGAAAACTAATTTTTAGGCTATAGGAGTAAAGGAAGTGGTTTATGGATTTATTGAGAATTATATAGTGTGTTAAAAGATAAATATCCATGGTGGAATCCTAAAAAAACTTCTTCAACTCTCATCTAGGTAAGAGAGCACCAAATTGAACCAAAACACCACTTACAACACTTGTATGACCTGCACTTGTTGGGGTCATGGAAAAGTGTGTTTTTTCAGTGGTTCAAGGTAATTTCATGATTTGAATAAGTTTAATTTTAAATTATAATCATGTTGAATTGATTTTTAATCATTGGAAGGATCAAGAAGACTCATTTTAAAAGTTGAGAAAATTGGGGTTGTGTTTTCAAATTGGCCAAAATAGTGCTCCTCAAGATTTTTTGGGGTTTTCATGGTAGAGGTACAAGACTATAAGAAGCATGGTTATAGTTTTATATTGTATTCCTATCACAATAAAATAAATTTTTAAAGATAATATATATAATAATAAATATAAGGTAGTAATTTTAATGCCTAAAGGTGCTTGTAAACACACTAAAAGGTTGCAGTGATAGCCATAGGCACAAAGAGAGGAATGACCTTCTTTTGATATCTTGAATGAATATTCAAGCATGAAATGAAAAATTTAGGAATGAAAAGAAAATTTGGAAAAAAATTCATCTAGGTAAAATGGATGTTTTGAGACCATCCCATACTTAACCCCTATTCGTACATAGTCTAATGAGTAGCTACAATTAGTTCACAGTTTTATCAAGTTGAAACAAAAAAGTGCTCATTAAGGCATGAGAAGGTTGTAAATAGTTTAATATGTTATATGAAGATTAATATAGTAAAAATGGCATGTTTAATTTCAAGGGAATCATCCAATACCATTTTTAATGCTATACTTCATGGGAAGTATGGCTACAATAGGCCTAGATTTCAAGAAACATAGTCACAAGAACACAGTCAACTATAGGATTGGTTGAAGTTTTTGGAGACCTAAAAGAAGGATTGGATGAAATATATATCCATATAATGATATTTTAAACATAATAATGATCTTGTATGATTATTTTAATACCTAAAACAAACCTAGATCACCTACAACTAGGTAGGAGCATAAAATAGTGAGCTATAGTGTGTGTTTGAGAGTGTTTCAACACTTTAAAAAGGAATATAAGGTGAAAACAAGTAATCTTGGGAGTTAGGAGATCAAATAAGGTTATCTAATCACCTTGATCAAATATTTTAGGAACAAAATAACCTACACTTAGTTGACTGTGACAGAGATAGGTACTGGATTGAGAAATATGTGTATTAAAAATGATTGAGTAAGGTGTGAAGGTGGCCAATTCATAAGATGGGATCAATATTTCTCTAAATGGGTTATGAATACTATCTCATACCTAATTCATGTAATAAACCTATAGACAAATATTTTATCTAAGGAAGCATAGTCAAATGATAAAACATGGCAAGCTAACTCAGTTTTGTAGTTTCAAGAGCACAAGGGATTCTTAGGGAAATCAAATACTAGGATGGTGTTGGGAATAATTATGTTATAATAATTACAAAGTAAATAGACCTACAATATTTATAAATTAGGCATAAGATAGGGTTCAAACAAGTAATACATAGTCCTCATGAGAACCTTTTAGATAGTTTGCAACCTAGGAAGTATGTATTGGAAATGGAAGAGGTTGGAGGCTTTCGAAGCCTTACCAAGAGCTCAAACTTGGTAGACAAAATGTATAGGACTTAGAGAAACTATTTTAATGGTTATTTTGTTAAGGTAAATAGGGTAGGCACCCTTATTATATCTTAGAATAGGGGTACTTTCTGATGTATAGAGTTGATAATTTTAAGGAAAAGAGAAGAAATAGAGGATGAGAAAGCAAAGAAAACTCCAATAAGGGCTGAAGTGGATGTGGACACAATCTATGAAAAGCTTAGATAATCATAGAAAAACATGAATAAAGGATCTTAAGGCATTTAAATAAGTCCAAGTGATGATTGGAGAAGCTGAAGGACACCTAACACAAGATAAAACACCTTGATAGAAGTTTTGTAAGTAAGCAGGATGCTCTAACCAAAAAGGGTTACAGACTCCATCAGTCTAACTTTAAACTCCTATAGTAAAACTATGAACTTAATTAGTCTAGATACAGACTCCTATAATTGAACTATAGACTCCATTAGTATAACTATGAACTTCATCAATAAAACTTTTTTACTTTCATAGGCCTCACAGAATGCACAAGGGATCTAAAAACCATAAGGAGATGCTAAGTCTAAGTGTCAAAAATTGTTCAAAAAGGAGTGATCATAGTGATAAATGAATTTTCTTGAGTAATATAATACAAATTATTTGGAAAACTATAAATGTAGGTAAAGGATTCCTTCTAACTTCCTCTTATTAGTGCAAAAGAGACACTTACCCCTAGTCAACTTTGGAATGCCCAATGAAGGCCAATAATGAAGGAAGTTTCATAGGAGGTGTTTAAATAGATGAAATGCCAATTTTATAAGATAATTATTGTTTGTAATAGACACATATTAAAATTAGTTTATTGATGTCTATTTCACTTCATTTTTAGACATTGTAATTGATTTTCATCTTTGGACACTTATCTTTGTGCCTCTTCAACTTCTGTCTTCTCTCTCTTCTTCCAAATTCTATAAATTCAAGACATTTTGGCTTTGAAAAGGATTAAAAATATTGGCATGGTGAATCCCTAACAAAATTTTACCTTTATTTGTAATTAAGCTAATGAGAAGAAAGCTAGTTATACTCTAAGTCTATTTGCACTATGTGTTGAAGTGAACCATCTTGAATGTCAAGTATAGATTGAGCTCATATTAATTTCATGTAATCCTTGAATGTGTTGATGCAAATTAATTCTCTCCTAATGGTTTTCATGAATTTTATGTTTTTTCAATAGACTCTTAAAGTGTGTATGAGTTTGGTAGTGTCATATCTAACCTTCCCTTCACTTGCATTCATTTGTTGATTTTTTATTTGCCTTCATGATAAACACTAATGGTAGGGATATCCATTAATGGTTTTGAGGCTAGTTTGGTTATCTTATTTCATTATGAAAATTCTAATTGTATGAATGAAAGTAACTCTTGATGTATCACCTCGTAGTTTAGGTTTGTTTTATGTATTTTTCTTTCCCTTTGCACCCATAATAGGAAGTTTTAGTAGAATAAACACATCAAGTCATACCTATGGAGCTATCCATTATAATATATAGATTCATCTCTCTTATAGGCTCCCCCACAACACAAGATTTGATTCAATGTTGCATCAAATTGTAGGAGCTTCATAGAGTATCCTAGGGTGCACAATTTGATGACAATAGTAAAGGTGTTCAATTTGACCCAATCCTTATAAATGTTTCCACATGTTTTAAGATGAAGGGTGGGATTATTTGATCCATTATAGGAAGTTGTAGGTGTGATACCTCCTATATCAATGTTATCAATTTGAGTAGTGAGAGGTTCATCTTGGAGATACTTAATAGTTTTGTTAACCAAATGAGGTTGAGGAATGAGATTTATTTAAGAATATTGAAGAAGATGAGCAGGAAAATTATAGTTATGTGTTCCCCAAGCCATTGGTTGAGGATGAGAATGAAGATGAATAAGGTGTTTTTGCATTATCATCATTTAATTTATATTATGAGCTTGAAAGGTATTCATTTGATTGAGTATTTATAATAATAATTATTTTGTTTGATTAACATTGTTATAAGAATTAGAGTTGTTATTAGTAGCTTGGGTACCACTATTGGTGATGATAGGATCTTGAGAGGAACTATAAGAATGTGAGGCATTAGTGTAAAATTTTTCTTTTGTATCAAAAGATGGACTATCCCCTTCTAAACAGGAAATATAGCAACACAAAAAATCTGAACCAAGATATAATCGCTGTTGAATAAATTCAAAATAATCACAATAATATAGTTTCTTAATAACAAATTACAGATTGTATCACTTGTCCTTCTAAATTATTACAATTGCAGTCCTCTAATATGCATATAAATATGAAATACAGTCTTGAAAACCCTGGCTTTGCAAAATCTGGAAGTGAAAACTAGATCTAGAAGGGTCTCGGCCTTTCTGTGTCGACACACAGTCGCCGTCGTCGATCGATATATCGCCGACGTCGGTATCTGTCGGTTGGATTTCTGCCGACGTCGGTCTTCAGTCGGCCGATGTCAGTCACTGAAACCCTCTGTCTACCGAGGTCGATTCTTGCACTGATCTGTACGAACCCGTACGGATTCTGTACGGCCGCCAATTAAGCACAACTTCCCTGTTTTCAACCCCTGATCTGAAGATATATGTCTCAAGCATAGTAGATCTCTAGCTGTATAATTTATTGGATCAAAACATAAAGCAATAAATACCTGGAATATCTGTGATAACTTCTGTGTGAAGTTATCTCTCAAACCTGTATCTCTGTGATAACTTCTGGATGAAGTTATCTCTCAATTTGGCAATAAATCAGCTGATATTCCACAGCCTCTTAATTGCACACACTGAAGAGGCTGTGGAATATCAGTTGATTTATTGCCAAATTGAGAGATAGCTTCATCCAGAAGTTATCACAGAGATACAGGTTTGAGAGATAACTTCACACAAAAGTTATCACAGATATTCCAGGTATTTATTGCTTTATGTTTTGATCCAATAAATTATACAGCTAGAGATCTACTATGCTTGAGACATATATCTTCAGATCAGGGGTTGAAAATAGGGAAGTTGTGCTTAATTGGTGGCCGTACAGAATCCGTACGGGTTCGTACAGATCAGTGCAGGAACCGACCTCGGCAGACAGAGGGTTTCAGTGACCGACATCGGTCAACTGAAGACCGACGTCGATAGAAATCCAACCGACAGATACCGACTTCGGCGATATATCGACTGACGACGGCGACTGTGTGTCGACACAAAAGGGCTGAGACTTTCCAGAATTTAATTTGCACTTCCAGATTTGCAAAGCCAGGGTTTTCAAGACTGTATTTCATATTTATATGCATATTAGAGGACTGCAATTGTAATAATTTAGAAGGACAAGTGATACAATCTGTAATTTGTTATTAAGAAACTATATTATTGTGATTATTTTGAATTTATTCAACAGCGATTATATCTTGGTTCAGATTTTTTGTGTTGCTATATTTCCTGTTTAGAAGGGGATATTACAGTGGTATCAGAGCTTTGGTCTTTGGTAGCAGAGTTTTGTGTCTTTCATATATCCCTATTGGTAGGGGATATTACAGTGGTATCAGAGCTTTGGTCTTTGGTAGCAGAGTTTTGTGTCTTTCATATATCCCTATTGGTAGGGGATATTACAGTGGTATCAGAGCTAAATCCTGCCAGCCTGAGGGTCTATAGATCTTATGCAGCCACAAGAGTTGGGACCACACAGATATAACACACGCAGCCGAGCCTTGCTTGAAGGTATCCAATTGTTAGATCAGAGACCGATCATCATGAGTGACAGACGTGAGGGCAGCCCACCCAGGGGCCACAGGTATGATGTTAATCAGGCCACCAGAGAGTTTCAGCGTGCTATGATGATAAGCCAACAGCAAATGGCTCAGACACTACAGGGACTTATGACCATGATAGAGAGAATGAATGCACCTGATGGATAGAACAGGGACCAAAGAGATGATAGGAGTGCTACGGTTAATCAGAGACCACAACAGAATCACTCTAGAACAGTTGATAGACCTACACGCCCTTCATTTATTCAAGAAGAACCAGAGGTACCAGCAGATGAAGAGGCAGGGAATTCTCCATTTGCAGATGTTTACATGGCTACAAATGATGAGTGGGACTTATTACCTCCTCATATCCAGGAGAGAACAACCTTTGATCATTTTGTCAATTTGAGGAGAGAGCACTATAGATTGGCTAGACAGGACAGGAGACCTAGAGTCCAATTCAGTGAGCTACAGAAGGCTACTGGTAAGCTTTCTTTGACTACTTTTGACGGCAGCAGTAAGATGACAGCTCAAGCTTGGGTTCATAAGCTTGACACCTTTTTGGCATTGAGACCAATGTCAGAGATAGATGCCATCAAATACGCCACTTTGCACTTAGATGGAGTAGCACATGATTGGTGGTACCATGGTATGGTAACACTTCAGCATAATCAAGTGACAGAGTACCAGGACTTTGTGGATAGATTGGTTGAGCGGTTTGACAGGAGAGATCCCAAGGTTTACTTCCGAGATCTAGCATAGTTGAGACAAACAGGTAGCTTGGAGTCCTTCATTGGTGAGTTTCAGAGATTAGCAATCATGGTACCCAATATTTCAGAGCGTAGATTGGTAGTTCTATTCATAGAGGGATTGACAGAGCCATTGAGGGGTTGGATCAAAGCCTTTGATCCTCCTTCATTACAGGTAGCTATGAGGAAGGCATGTGATATGGAGATGGCAGCCCCATCCAATAAATTTAACACCAAAGGTACTCCTTCTTCTAGAGACCATAAGCACTCCCACGGGGATACGGAGAGACCAGATTTTAACATAGATAAATCCAAAGTTAAAAATGATTCAAAGGCCAATCCAGCAGCACCACCTTTGGATCATGAGGCACTTAATGATCTACACAGGAAGAAGCTTTGCTTCTATTGCAAAGGACCATATGATATCCATCACGATTGTCCTTTGAGGCCTAAGGGCAAGGCGAATCGTATGATGTGGATATATTATGAGGAGTCAGATTCTGAGGATTCCGAATAGCATAACAGTGCTGAGGGGGTAGAGGCAGAGGCTTCAGGGCCTAATGTAGAGGCAGAGTTAGAGCTTCACCTACAGGAGGCCCGCATATCCAGCATACAGTCAGATGAGTCATTCAGACTCCGTGGAGTTTTGGTAGGGCAGAAGGTTATCACCCTTCTTGATACAGGAGCCACTCACAATTTCATAGATGCTAGATTTGTGGAGAAGCGTGGAATCACTACAGAAGGTTTTGAGGGCATCAGAGTTAAGGTAGCCGATGGTCACACTCTTAAGTGTGAGCGTATGATTAGAGACCTCCCATTGCGCTTGAACAACTATGAGTTCAACGCTGATTATTGTGTGGTAAACATGGGGGATATAGACTTAGTCTTGGGTATGAAGTGGCTTCATTCATTTGAGGAAGTTACTCTTCGTCTCAAGGACATGGAGGTTCTCTTTAATGTTGATGGGACGACACATATTCTTAAGGCAATATGGGGCAGCAGCTTCAGATATATGTTTTTTCATCGGATGGAGGTACCTATACCACATAACATGATAGAGGGTGATGATGAGGGCACATTGGCACCAACACAGGAGAGGTATGAGGATGAGCTTGGTCTTGAGGTGACTTCAGTTCAGGAGTTGTCACATGTGGTGAGGACTCAACTTTCTGTTACAGTCGGGACACAGGTTGATGATGATACGATTATGTCTAGCCTTCACAATCCAATTTTAGATATTATTCAGGTAAGGAGTTTGCTTGCTGATTTTTATTTATGTATTGAATGTTGGAGTGCTTATCTTAGTACTAGAGATGATGGACATGGCATGGGGGTCGTGTTAATTGACAGTGGTGGAGGTCAAAATTATATTTGGGATCTAGGTGGATTGATTGATTTGTCATTCAGTGATTGCTTGAGGGCAAGCAATTTCAGGAGGGGTGGATTGTCATGTCCCCTTTTTAGGTGACATGTTCTGAGTTCATGGTTAGCCTATTATGCGACCTTCGTAGGCTAATAAGATGGATAGAGGGTCATAATGGAGCTTGGCTCGACTTTGATTCACAAGATTTCTACATTTGATTTTCATTCAGGGTATTTCAGACACATTTGCCCTGAGCTCCTACTTTTTAGGGATATTTGATATGCAGTGGAGCACCTTTATTGTGGTATGGTTATGTGCGGAATCACTCCCTGATTCACTAGCTTCGATCGGTTCGTGGATCCGACATGTATTGAGGGAGATATTAATATTTGATTGATTTAATCAAATATTAATTATTTAGCCTAATTTTAATTAGAAACCCTAATTCTAATTTAAGAAACCCTAATTAGGGCAAGCATATCTTTTGAGGGTATAAGGGTTTCTCATGGAGGCCATTGTTGAGTATGCATAGATTATTGATTATTGAAAATTGAAGTAATTCTTCTGTGAAGACTGAGCCAAGGGTTCCAGGATTCCATTGCAGTGGAGAACGTTCCCTCTTCATTGTGTGTGATTTAGAGGCTGTGAGATATCAGCTGATTTATTGCCAAATTGAGAGATAGCTTCATCCAGAAGTTATCACAGAGATACAGATCTGAGAGATAGCTTCATCCAGAAGTTATCACAGAATTCCAGGGTTGAGAGATAACTTCACACAGAAGTTTATCACAGAGCTTTCCAGGTATTTTCTTATTTAGTTTTTGATCTAATAAGTTATACAAAGATAGATCTTGTGTTAGAATCTATATTCGTGAGATCAGGTTGTTCAGCAATCAGGGGTTAAGAAGAAGACAGGTTGGCGGCCGTACCACATCCGTACAGGTCCGTTCAGAGCTGTTCAGGCACCGACATCGGCAGATATAGGGCTTCCAGTGACCGACATCGGTCGACTGAAGACCGATGTCGACAGAAAGCCGACCGACAGCGACCGACGTCGGTGAGATATCGACCGACGACGGCGACTGTGTGTCGACACAGAAAGGCCGAGACCCTTCCAGATCCAGTTTTCACTTCCAAATTTTGCTAAGTCAGGGTTTTAAGATCAGATTTTAATATTCTTTATTTTGTATAACAGAGACTCAATTGTGTAATCATCCAGAAGAACAAGTAATGAGATCTTTATTTGCTATTGAGAGATTATACTGTGATTTGTGTATGCTTATTTTGAGTCTATTCTGCAAGTTTGTATCTGTGATTAGAGCTTTATGAGTTTATATATTCCCTGTTTGAAGGGGATATCACAGTGGTATCAGAGCTTTGGTCTTTGGTAGCAGAGTTTTGTGTCTTTCATATATCCCTATTGGTAGGGGATATTACAGTGGTATCCGAGCTTTGGTCTTTGGTAGCAGAGTTTTGTGTCTTTCATATATCCCTATTGGTAGGGGATATTACAAACTATAAGAATGTGAGGCATTAGTGTAAAATTTTTCTTTTGTATCAAAAGATGGACTAGTGAATGGTTGAAAATAAGCACTAGTAGCATTATTACCTTGGGTAACAAACAAAGCACTAGTAGAAGCGTTGAGGATAATGTATCCTGTGAGAGGCCCACTAGATGTATAATTTACCATGTTAGTGGATATACTAGGCATGGAGGTGGAAGAAGTTAGAGAAGAAGAGGTCATGGTATGAGAAGGGGTCAAAATTGAAGGAAGAGGTTCAAAACCCAAGAAAGTGGTACCCCCAAATCCAGTTAAGAATGTAGGAGTAGGTGAATGAGGCTCTTCAAATTGAGCACTAATCATAAGATTATAAATGGTCTAAGAATCATTTCCTTGATGTTGAGGAAATTTAGAGATAAAGAATAACATTTCATGGGTATAATCTAATTTGGGTTGGTCTTCTAATGATAAAATAGGATTACACTGTGAAGAGGTATTAGGATGGATCCCATAGTTCATTATGTGACTAGTAATATGAACATTACTAGCATCCAAAATAGGATCCCTACTCTGGTTATGGGAGACCCTATGAGGATTGGTAAAATTAATCATGTCTATTGACTAAAACTCAATATTGTCATCAAGAAAAGAAATCTAAGATTAAGGGAAATAATGAGAGATGAGAAATCAAGAAAATAGGAAATGAAAAAAATTGTACAAGGTTAACTAGGTTGACCTCTCATAAAAATAACATCTATAAATAGTACAAGGTTGAATAGGTCAATATAGTATAATGAATAGAGATTAGCAAAAGAGGAAACAAGGTTTGTAAACTATACAAGGTTGACTGGATTGATTCAGTATAATGGAGAGGGGCTAAAAAAGGTATATGGTTGAATAGGTCTATCCATTACAATAGAGAGGTAAATTTAAGGAGACTACCATAGATTATGAATTAAAATAAGATAATGTTTGAAAACAATTTGAAAAGAAATACCTGAAAGAAATAAATAGTCAATTGGATTAATGTTGGCCAATCCAATTAAAACACACATCACAAAACCTTATACCAACATTGGCTAATGAAATTTTTTATAATACAAAATACAATTGACCAAAGAGCAAGCAATCAACTTGGAAAGTAAATAGATAACTAATTGGTCAATCTAAATTTTAATTAGATTATTAAGATATGATTTTAAATGTGATGGGATGTTGGTTCTAATCAAGGAACTAGAATGACAATCTAAAGATGGTTTGAGGTAGTTTGGACTAAAAGGGAATATAGTGGAAATGATACAAGCTTTGTATTAGGGTCCAACCCCTCACTTCACACACCATAATGATAATGATGTCAAGTACTTATCTATAATATACCATTAACCATGCTTTATACTTGACCAAAGTATTAATTTGGCTTCCCCCTTGGTGATGAAATTCAATCAGGTTGGCCTTGGGTAGAAAAAATTTAAAATGCTTGTTTAGATTTTGTGATTTGGATATGTTTACATAAAATATAAAATATTGAAACTAAATGATTTATTGAAAACCACCTATTTAAACTATGTGATCTATTATAAGCATACAAGCAATAGGAATTAAAAGTGTGAACTAATTACTAGCATATAAGGTTGATTCAAAATCTAAAGCATGGTAAAATGTTGATATAGTCAATAATGTATGAAAAAACTATAGAATATGATCAATAATGTTAAACCTATACTATGGAAGCAAGGTCTTAAAATGCACAAGGTCGATAGAGTTGACCCAGTTATCTAGACAACACATATAACATATAATTGGGTTGGTAGGGTCAATCTAGTTAACTATGTAAGGGATATTTTAAAAACTATAAAATATAAAAGGAAAGACTATAAATAAGGAGATATAAAGATAGAAAATAACCTTGGTGGATCAGAGAAGTAGAGATTAAAGATTTTTGTTCAAGAACCTTAATATATGCTTACAAATTCTACTAATAAGGTCAATTGTGTAGATCAAGCTTTGTATAAACCTACTTTTGAGTGCCTAAAAATATATAGGGTTAATCAGGTTGACCTAGTAGTCTAGACTAAATGTTTGAAAAGCTAAAAAATTATACTAGGTCAACTAGGTAAATTCAGTAGCCTATACCTAAAATCCTACACATACAAGTTAGAGACTGGGTTGATAGAGTTGATCTAGTATGGAAATAATACAATAAAAGTAATGATTAAAAAATAAAATAATTGAAATAAGATGAACAAATTTTGTAAGGGTTAGTTCACATTAGGTTCACTAGAATCTATGCAATCAAAAATGTATCATATCTATAGGCCAATCCCAACTCAAAAATGATAGAACATACCTACACTTCCAATTGGGAATACATTTGTCAAGCAATATCATGACTAATATGGGGATCCTCTAGACCCAATTATTGGATCACTTATCACAATACACCATTCTAGGAAAGGTTTTAAAGCCTACAGTCTAACATAATCATGCAATGACCCTAAAAGAGTATTATGTTTAGTGTTCACTCTATTCAAATAACAAGAAAGTAAATATAATATAGTGTACACCAAAGCTTATAGCACAAAGTGGGGGTTAGAAACAAAATAAACTAAACTAAACATGCATATAATACATATACTCACATCAATGTATATGGAATTATAATACATGGGAGAGAAGCACAAATGCATTATCTATCTACTCTTACAAAGGAGAAACAAAGTTAGGAATACTTACCTTTAAAGATGAACCCACTAAGCCTCAATCTCTCCCTTGGCCAAGGTGATTCACAATATTTTATTGTGGTATGTAAGGATAATCAATACAAATCATCTCTAGGCTACACAACCTATCTATGCATCCAAAAGACTTCTCCACATGACAAGATCTGTATCTCCAAATAAAGTATGGAACCCTAAAATTTATTACTCAATTAGAATGGTTAATAAGTAGATCTTCATTTTCACTTATTATTCTTTGCTTATATTTTTAAAAATGGTTGGAAATAAACTTGTATATATAGGTGGATATTTCACTAAATCCTTTTAAAATGTTAGTTGTATAGGGTCAACCCAGTCAGCATTTTATGTTTTCAAAAGGTAAATCACTACATCTCGAGTTAGGTCTATAAAAGGGCTAACAAAAATTCTAATGAAAAATATCCCTAAACAAAATAGGGTCGACTTAGTGGACTCTTTACAATAATCGAAGGTTTAAAACTATACATAGTTGACCCAGTCGACCTAGTATAATCAATTGGTGAAAGGGGGTCAAGGTAAAAACAAAGAGGATAAATCATGAAAAATGACTAGAATGGGTACACTTGAGAATAATAAGCTTATGGTAAATGGTTTTAGGAGACAAGTGTGTAGATGGTAAGTGGCAAAAGAGACAATAATCATACAAACCCCCAATGGTCTATCCACCCCTTCTCGATACACCCATTAAGGAGTGTACATAGAGAGATTGAGACTAGATAGGTTATTATAAGATACAAAGTGGAAATAATCAATAAAATTTAAAAATATTATGCGTATATAGAACCTCATTCCATAGAGCTCCTTAAACATTAGAGGCTACCTCATTTAACCTTTTGTGGTGTACATAAACCCACATCAATAGGATGAGTATTAGTAATCTCCTATTGTGGCTCAAGCATTTTTACAACCTATTATTATAAAGTGTTAGGAATGTTGGAAGAAAGGAATTTATAGTGAGTTGGAATAATATTTTGTTGGATTTTGGGTGGTAATTTATATGGATTAAAATGTGCTAGTTGAGAATTATCAACTGTGTTAGGAATAATCTACTATACAATTTGGATTAGGATTAGCCAATGGATTAATTTTAGATATAGGCATGTTAAATAGTTCCATGACTAATGGGTTGTTTCAAAATGAATTAGTATTGGGTTTAGGATAAACTAACAACTCTAGTTATATTTTGGTTGGTTGATTTATCTTTATAAGTGGTGGCTTTTGAATATTGAGAACAATTAGGGAATTAATTAAAGTATCTAAGACCTAAATATTTGAAAGGAAATAAATTAGATTTCATGAAGGTGGGTTGATGATTTTATTTTGAATTTTTATTAACACTACAAGGGCTTGAATAGAGGCTAGTAAAAGATTCTAATTCTAAATATAAGTAGATTGATTATCTTGTAATGTAGTGGGTATCTCTTGAAGATCCCTATCATAGAGAATCATATGAAATTTGATGTTTATGATGTTTTAGAGGTTTATTTTTGTCATTTTAGTTTTTGATATGTGGTAGAATAATTTTATGACCTCTTTGATTGCTTAGGAGTCCTTGGAAATTTTGAAATTGCTTTTATATAGCCATTTATACTTTTCCCCCCAAAATGACTTTTTTTAAAAATTCAAATTTCACTACTTAATTTGTAAGGTGTTTTATAATCTAGGGGAAATATAATGTTTTTAAAATTTGGAGAGTGTTACTATATGGTCCTAACAAGGTATGTAAGTGGTACTCTAATGTGAGAGTCATGGAAAGAACAAGATTAAGAAAGTGAAATTTTTGTAACTTCCCATCAATGTGGGTTGGAAAGAATAAGATTTTTTTTTGTGCATGATTTATATAATAATAATGTAATGCATGTATATGGGGAGAAATTAGTAGGAGGAGGAGAACCTCGTAGGTGATAGAGGTAGAAGGGCTTGAAAACAAAGAAAATATCAATGGTTAAAGAAACTTTGCCTACTTTTTAAACTAATGGGTTTTGATTATTGTATGTCAAGAAAATCATTGAATAAAATAATGGTTCAAAGGGTATTTATGAATTGTAGAAGGCTATTGGTATGTGAACACTCTCAAGTTGTTATCTTATTTCCATAATGTGTCTTTATATTATTATTTTCCAATTAATGATGAATACACTTATAACTTAGTCTCATTAAGAATAATTATGAGTTTTATACAATCCAAAAAATAGGACTAAAAATTGGTTTTATAAGATTATTGAACATTATTTGAGGGTGTAGAGGTTATTTACTATAATATAGGAGCTTTACTAATACAAAGAAAACCTAAAAACTCTTTCAATTAATAGAAATTTGATCTTGATCCCTTGTTTTGGGTAGCATAGTCAAGAATATCTATGAAGTCATACATTTATTATTGTTGAGAGTGATTTTTTTGGAGTTTTATCTATTAATTTTAAGGTTAAAAATAAATAATGCATTTACACATTACTCAAAAGAGTAACTCTACCTATATGTAGTAAAGATTATTAAGTAGGCTTGTATTGGTAATAGTTATTGAAGTAGACCTTTATTTTGTGAATCATAACCTTGCAGAGAGGTTTTGATTATTGAATTTAACCTTACTAGAGGCCATTTGAAGTGGAAGAGACAAGATATCTCCATACATAGTCCTAATACATCCATATAATTTTGTAGTTTTATCCCTTGGGGACATTTATGGATTATTTCTAAATTAAGAACATCTTTTGGAGTTGTAATATGGTTGTACAAACCCTATAAAAGTGGAATGAATTATTTAAAACTTGTAACACTCATTTGAGACATTGATTTATCCTCTCAACCTTATACATTCATGTCCCTAATTAGGCTAAGGTTTTAAACTTGATAATGAAATAACTCTTGATTACACACTTAAAATCTCATCGAACTTTATGATATGATGTTAATTAGCATGGGATAATGTATTTTTGAGTTTTTATATATTTTTATGACTCTACAATATGGTATTTAGCATTGTCTTGGTCTAGGCCTTAAGGAGACCTAATAGAGAAACGGGGTGTTTGATTAGATGGTCTACACTAAGAATTCGATCATGAAAGTTTGCATGGAGTAGTAAGAGGATAAAGGGTGATCAAAATTGTCTTTAGTTTTCCTATAAATGAAAGGGTATGTTCAAACATAAGAAGTTTTCATTTAAATAGGGATACTAGAGGAGAGCTAAAAGAACAACAAATGAGGTGAGTTTAGAGGTTTACCTTAGGAGTTATACCAAATAGCTTTGTGAAGAGTTGTAAGGTATTAATGGGAATATTAAATGGTGATTGGTTTACGTGGAGGATTTACAAATTTTATGTACCATCTAGGAATGAGTGAAAAGAGGGCTATAATGAGTTAATCTTCAAAGAGAAAAGAGAGGACTGGTAAAGAGTTATTGATGCATGAAATATACTTGAGGAAAGTAATCTATAAAAATATCAAGATCCAACTTGAATTAATGGAATTCAAAGGAATAATAAGATCTAGGTGAAGATATATGATGTTTTAGGCCTAGGTTCTACATCATGATCTAACCAAATAGCTTAAGTTTTCTATTAGAAGTCTAGTTGTAAATATATCTCCAATGTCTAACAATATTATAAATTTATCATATTTGTTATTGAAAAGGTGTTGTCTAAATTGGTATTGTATATATTCTATACTATATGGCATGTTGAGAAGTATTATTTGTTTTTTCCATGTTCAACACTAGATGGTATGTTAAGGAGGTATTATTGATGTCATCCATGTTTAGCATTAAACAACATGTTTATCAGGTATTATCGATTGACCTCTTCATTAACATATTGTTCATAACTATATGGATTTTAAAATACCTCTTCATCAAAATAACGGTTATAAATAGTTACACTCTGGGTATACTTCATCATGTATATATTTATGATATTCATCTTGGAATAAGTTTTGACACTTGAAACATGTTTGAATTGGAATGATTTTTTTAATTTGAATGATTAAATTAACATTTTTAATCATGATAAGTTAAATATCACAATGGAATGGTCTAATCAAATGTGTGTCAATATAACTAGTGTTGTAGTAAGGGTATGTGAACCAAAATTATTTCCAAAAGTGTACATAAGTCCAAGTATACCAAATGCTTTTCAAATGTTTGTGTCTCATAATAAATGCATGTGTTCAATGTTTGGATTTTGAAGGTGTTTAAACTTGGAATTGACCTTGAATTGATTATCTTGGAAGATTAACTAGTGAATGTAGAGAATAAACTTGATTTTTTAGGAACTTTAAAACTTTGAATGTTTATGGTAAACTATTTGATTAGTCTATAAAATTTTGACATTAGACTTTGAAAAAGTATTATATGAAACATTGGATTGATTTAAAGTTACATTAAATTTGGATCAAAGTGATACCTTAGATAATTTTTGACCGTAACAGAACTAGGTTTTAACTTTTTGAAAAGAATGGTTTGACTTTAGACTTTATAACTAGATCTAGAATTAGAATTTGGATTTAGGTTTGAGAAAAATAGATGGAATAACTATAATGGATGGATAGGAAATTGGATGTTTAATTTATAAATGATTTTGAATTATATATTAGAATTTGTCTATAACTAGGACTATTTCAAAATGGATAGCATAATAGTATGGTTTAGACAAGAATTGTGTGAATTTGACAAAGTTTTAAACGACATCTAGAAGGGGATATTTTTTTACTGAAAATATAAACTGAGTAATGCCTTATTATGTAGGTTTGTATGGAATATGTTTAGCATTGACTTGGTTTTGAAAACATAATGAGTTTTGATGCAACATACACACAAACAACCATCTAAGTATGTGAATTTATTTTAGTGGTAAATCAGAGTGCATCATAATCACTAATCCTTTAATATACTCACTTTAAGAGGAGAAATTTAAGATTCATTTTAATTAAATTATTTAAATGTAGGTGAAAGACCCACCCTCTCTCAAATTTCATGTGTGAGGCAATATGCGAAGGTTATTACAATTACACCCCTACATCAGTGAAGGTTTTCTTGCCAATAGGCATTAATCTAAAAAATTTAATGGCTTTCTATATGGTCCCTAAAGGACAAAAAAATTTGTCAAAGAAGAGATGCAAACAGGAGGTTGTTTATATTGGGATACATCTCTTATCAAAGAGACCCTATATTCCTTCATGGTTATGTGTAATAGCTTCACATTGGGAGTTAACATGTTACTTTCATGAAACCTTTATGGGGAATTCTACTAGGCCCTAACAACACCTACCAATAATTTATATTCCCCATCAAATTTATGGATCTAAATTGAACATTAGGGGATGAAATCCTAATTTTTTCACTTTAAATACCTACAAGAAGGAAATTACACCCCAATTGCATATTCTAAAATAAAATGGAAAGCTATCATCATTTTCCACTAAGGGAAAGTGAAGAGCATATTTAACAAATCTCTTAGGACAAAACAAGCACTTACCTTCACATTCCTAACTTGTTGTATCAAGGGGAGAGCATAAGTGTGTTGGAATTACATAAACACATACACTCCAAGAATCAAGAAGAAGAAATGAGACACATACATGAAAATAAAAAGACTTGGAAAATAAAAAAGTTTTTAAACCTAAAATTGGATGTGTGTGTTTGTTTCAGACCTAAATTGAAATCTTTGAAAATAGGAAATGTTTTGTTTTTAGTAATACATCCAATTATTTGGTCAAGGAATTGTAATAAATGGGTTATAAGTTTTCAAAGTGGTCTTTAGAAAGTGCAAAAAGTTTTCAAGGTGATTTATCAAGTCTCAAATTTTTGACGTAGGGCATTTTCATCAAAATGTAGGATGTTCCATTTATTTTGGGTGTTTTCATCAATTTATAGAAAATAGATAGAAATAAAGACTTGTATTTCCATTAATTAGTAAGGTATTTATAAAAATTAGGGCATTTTTTTCCAATTTAAATGATTTTTTCACTTAAAAGTAAGAAAAAATATATACTAAAGGGCATTTTACACATTTTAGGTGCATTTTCTTTGATTCTCAATGTTTTTTTACTTATATGAATGACATTTTAACCAATTAAGTCAACATAAAAAAAATAATAAAAATATAAAATAGAGATGAAATATCAATTTTATAAAACATTTTTACCATTTTTGAGGATGAAATAATTGGAACACACTCGATTATACTTGGGATGGGCTTTTGCAAAAAAAAAAGGAAAGTAAGGTGAATTAAGCTAATTAGTAGGTTAATTCTTACAACTATAAGAATCAATAGGGTATATAAGATTTTATGGGGTGTTAAGGGCCCACCATGCATACCATTATGTAGAATAGGAATCCAAAAGGGGTTAGTTCATTTTTAATGCATGTAAATCAAAATAATTGCATGAGACTAACAACCTAAGCCTATCCACTAAGTTTGATTAAGACTATAAAATGAGGATCTAAATATAAGACAAAAAAGGCTTATACCTTCCTTAAAATACACCACTTTATTATTTTTCCAAAGAGGTATGTTCTCAACTTGTTGAACTAGAGGTATTTAACTATGTCAAATCTACATGTGAGCAACATTTACCCTCATCTACATTTGGTTTGGCTTGAGAATTTGCATAAAAATGGTGAAGTTCCTTGTGTATTTTGTTAAAGTAAGTCTAATTTCAAGAATCTTGTATATAATGGAGGGATTACCTTTAATTTATAGAATTGTTGAATTAGTGGTGATTATTCATGTTGATCTCTAATTAGAGGGCTAGGAGTGAGTCTTCACCCTCATCAGTGTTGAAGGTTATAAATGTAAGAGGGTCCATTTAAGGAAAATTAGAGTGTGGAATAGATTTGGAATAAAAGTTAAATCATGACTCCTTTTAGAGAGTGTAAGAGGGTGTAAGAGAGAAGAAGTTGTAATAAGGTGTAAGAGAATGTAAGAGTTTGTTTTCACTCCACTCCCTTCTCATTTATTTTTTTATGTGATGTCACTAAGATGCAATAATATAAGGATTGTTTATTCTATAAATAAGAATTTTCCTAAATTCCACTAAATTTTTCATTAGATAATTTTTAATTTAATTAATCAAGGTGATTATTTGACAATTAGAAGAATGGTCTATTTACAATGTTCATTTATTCAATTTAAATGTTCATTTCATTATCCTAGAATAACACTTGCAAAAGGTCAATTTCATTTTGGGTGCACTTGATAAAATTGTTTTGATTTTACAGTGCATTACCCCAATCAATAACATGTTGTAAATTTGGATTAAATTGATATTGTGCAAGTAAATTGGATCAATTATTGATCTTCAATTAATTTTGTGTGTGATTGTGGAAAGTCATTCTAATTATAGTTTAGAGAAAGAAGTGTTAAAAATGAAGTGTCTACATATACTATTAGCATTAAATATATGTTGAAGGTCATTTTTAATTATAAATTATTTTATGAGGTTCTTGGAACTAATTCATATTAAATTCCCTAGTTTGGAATGTTATTTCATTATAAATGTCATTAAAATGGGTCCATGGTGTCTTAAATGTAATTCATTAAACATTTATTGTGGCATACTATAATAAGTCACTTTGGACTTAGATCATAATCATGGTAATCAAATTAACTTTGGAATTTGGTTGGCAAATCATTAAAATATTATTTGATTTTTTTTATCTTCATACATAATCAATGATTAGGGTTTTCTAAAAGGTCCAACATTTATTAAATGAATGTGTTTTGTCATTCAAATGGACTAAGAGTTGGATGGTGATGAATGTTTGAGCTTACTTGGAATACATGCATTATTTGGGTAATGGTGGAACTTTCTCTTGAGGAAAAAAAAGATTGTTTTTCAAGGGAAAAGAAATGAATTGTTCTTATAGTTGAAACTCTAGCTCATGCAGTTAAATGGAGTTGAGGTGTGTAACTTGGGAACAAATAAAAAGAAAGAAGATAAGAGGAAGAATTAATGATTTTTTCATAGTCATCCATTTATGAGAACAAGTAAGATCTATTTTTATCTTCATGTACAATTAAAATGTGAAAATTTTATTATAAAGGAAAATCAATTTTATGACTACATAGAATCCTTCATACATTTTTGTTTATAAAACTATTTTTAATGGAAAAACGTGATGGCCAATGAATATTTTTATTGGGTTAGGCCAAAATTGTTCCATATCTCCCTTAGATGGCATATAGATGAGCTGAATGATTTGGTTTTATGGTCAAAAATGACCTAAATGACGTATGGTGTCTTCTCATACTATTTTATTTTTCTTCCCTTGTGTATTTTTTTCATTTTCAAGTTTGTTTAGTTGATTTGTTATTGCCATGGTAAATATTTGTTTGTTTTAATCTATTTGAGTTGATGTTTTCTTTAATAAAATCCACCTTGATGAATGTTTTGTACCACTAAGTTTCTATGCTTTTTGGTTTTATGTTTGTGTTAAGTTTTTTTATTGTTTTGAAACCCTAATCTAATCTAGGATCTCATTCATAGTTTATCAATATATAAAATCTTATATTATGGGCTCAATGTAGAATGATCTACTCCACTCTCCAAATGATGGTTGGGGTGGGTAGAGAATCACTATATGGTTGGGCTCATTATGATGTGGGAAGGATTGTTTTCTATTTTTATCTTGCATATGTTTATTGGATTGATACAAGCTTAGACTAGTATCCTTCATTTTGGAAATACATTAAAATTCTTGTTGTAAAATATTTAGTTTTATAAACTTAAAAATTAAAATATATGCACTTGATAAGCTAATGTGGTGTCTGCATATTTGTTCTTAAATAATATTATCAATTATTGAGAACTTTTTCAAATCATTTAGATATTATTGATTTGATTAAATATTATTAATACATATTAAGAATGAATCTAAGTTATTAAAATTAAATGGTGAATTTAGTTTTATGATTGGGTGTTAAGAAGCTTGTTCAAATCATTTGATTGGATGGTTTTAGTGAATTTAATTCATTGCAATTTGAGATGATTTTTTTACCATGCTTGGCATAAAAATATTGCATATAGTTGCTCAGACATACTCTTATATCTTATTCACTATCAAGTTATTTCATACCAAAAAGTAAATTAAATTTATATTATTATTATGATTGGTTTTTAAATGATTGTTTTGGATTATTATTACCTATTTTATCTCTTGACAGGCTTAAAATTTTCATGTTAATTGTTTGTGGTCTAAATTAGTACTA